>CM036755.1:61124151-61624151 GCA_020796225.1 Arion vulgaris | reverse complement strand
CAAATATAATTATACACCTATGATAAGTATACCAGATATCAGGCTAGAATCCAGACTGATAATAAAATAAAAAAACAACCCAAAAACAGAGCAGTTCTTCAGTTTGGAAAGAAATGTGTATTGCATGGGAGTTGCTTCTTCTTCTTCGAACCCCAGGAATTATGAATGTTCACTATTTTTCCTGTAGTGCAGGGGGTACCTTTAAAACCCATAAACCTGCAACAGCTCCAGGTGCGTAGTGCTATGCTTAATGCTAGGGTTTATTGGTCATCACTGTTTCTAGTGCGGTTGGAGCTCTAAAATTATGACTTATTCATCACAGTGAACATGTGATTATATTCCAGAAAGCCTCTTCCGCGGATATGGGAAGTTACTAATAAAGATGTAATGCTACGAATTGTCAAATCAACGCCAGCTTTTACAATTCTAAATAAGGTGGGGAATATTCTTAGTAGGTACAATTCATCATCATCAGGTGCCGTGCCGGCTGGCGTAGGCGATCATGGATCTCCACAAATCTCTGTCTGTCGTTGGTGGTTGCTATCAACTCAGGGGTCTCTGTGGCTGAGTGGTTAAGCTCTTTGCCTTGCGAGTCGAAGGTCGTGGGTTCGAACCCGGACCGCGGCCTTCTGTTCATGAGTGCAGGTTTTCCAGAGACCCTATGATTGTTGCCGGAGCTACGGAGTTCGTGCTTTGTGCTATACTCTCTGCAGGTGGCGTGCCATTTCTGCGGAGAGGGACCGAGCCATATGGGGAAAAAACCCGGTGCAATGAAGTCAATCCTTCGGCTTTTAAACCCTTTTATCAACTCAGATGTTGAAGCTCTACCGTGCCATGAAGTCAGGCTATCCACAATTTTCGTTCTCTGTCTTCCTCTGTCTCGTCTACCTCGATTTTACCGGTTGTCACAATGTGTTCTAAACCTCCCTCCTCATCACATGCCCGAAAAGATGACTGCCTCTTTCTTATATTGGTGATAAGCTTTCTCTGTGTCTTGATCTCATTCAGTACCTCAACATTAGTCATTTTAGCAGTCCATGGGATGTACCACTGCGAGAATAGTACCAAAAAGACGGATCTCAGAAGTAACAAAAGGCAGAGAAAAACACTATTTATGAAACATACACAAAAGCCGGTTCTAGAAATCTCGCCCTATCCTTACTATGCGAGGCAAAACAGGATTAGAGAAAAGAAAAAAGAAGAAGAAGAAAAGCCGATTACAGTGGTAGACCCATATTTGTTATTTAAAAACTGTACTTGAGAGGTGATACTTCATCACTCCAGCTGTCTTCTAATGATTTTTAACTCAAATGTCAAGGCTGTCCTACTATATGGAGCGGAGACATGGAGAACAACTAAGGAACACAAAATTCTAGCATTTATCAGATATCTGCAGCAAAATAGCCACATAGAAACTTCATCATATCGAGTTTGTTACCACTCTGAAGGTTGTGTATGAATTCTCGAGCATAAGTCTTTCGCCTTTGTTACGCCAGACTGTAAGCCTTCCATTTCTCAATGTTTCTATCATGTAGTTTCCTCTGTCTCTTTCCCTCTACATTACCTGGTAGGTCAGTGGTGTTATATTTGCCTTTTGCTCCAAAATATTTGTCTGAATTATTTAATAATTGTTTTCATGCCTTTTCTAACTTTTATTTGTCTGTTTCTGTCCATGAACTCTGCTTATTCTTCTATATCCACATCTCTGCATAATTTGTCTAACTGCTTGTCATTGTCCATGTTTCGCAACATAATATAGATATATATATTTGATCATTCTAATTAGCCTGTTTATTTGTTTGATCAGACTTCATACTATTGAATATCTGGCCATTCAAGACTACAAACAGGGAACTGGAGATGACAAAAGGTACAATAAGAAGAAGGTGAAGATAGGAAACCTTAGAAACACCATAAAGCATCACAAGAAGGCGATGGAACCCAGCAATAGAGGTAGGAGGACCCAGGAACACTATTGACGAGTTAAAACAGAAATGAGAAGGAAGAGATCTGAGTGGCCTGAAGGTGGGATGGACGCTTAGGGTGAAGAAGAAGAAGACACCAGCTGTCTTCACTTCATGTTTCTTTGTACCCATGAGACTGTAACCGGAGTGTTGCAGAAAAAATCATTCTCAAACTGTTGAATGAACTCATCCTGTTCCACAAGGTATTAATAACTATAGCTATCGACACTATAGGTGTCTTCTACACGACTAGACTCAAAGCACATCTAAATGCGCAGGTGCTGCAAACATTCTGAAGACACCACGAGAAGTATCTGACCACAAAATAGCACACATAGTTCTTCTTCGAAGTTCCATATCGACCATTTGTTAACCACCTGTGTGATTTGTATGTGATCTGAGCATAAGAGCATTGTACTTGTTATGCGCCTACGAGTAGGCAAGGGATCCGATTTCTGCGAATCTTGTTTGTATAGGTAGCTTCTAGGTCCTCGTTAGTCGCCTCTTACGACATACCTGGTAGGTCGCATGGTGCTATACTTGCTTTCTTGTTTCCGGCACCACAGGCGTAAACGCATGCAGCCCGCCTGCCACGCACGCACACACACGTTCAATGTTGTTTGTTTGTTTGCGAGCGTACTTCTCCTCGGCCATTTTGCTCATTCTTATTGTGATCTATAAACGGTATTTGCCAAGAACGACGAGACATTGCGCCCCCGCTAGACCCCTACTAGTGTAGGACAAGCGCATCTTAAATTTTCAGCCTAGATTTCAATGTAAATAACGTCTCCTTTATTGTGATATTAAGATCATTTTCATTTGTACCGTCTTTGTCTTTGTTACTTTCCACGGAGTCTCTGTGGGAAGTTGGTTAAGCCATTTTCCTTGCGTTCTGCATAGGTTTGAATCTGGACTGAATCGTTTGGTTCAAAAATGCATTTGCCCCAAGATATCTCTACTGATTTTGCTGGATCTACAGAATTAGTACTTTGTGCAATACTCAGACAGGGGGCGTGATATTTCTGCGAAATGGGACCAAGCTATATGTGGGGAGCCCGATGCAATGATGTCAATCCTTCATCTTCAAACCTTTCTTCTTCTTCTTCTTCTAACCAGGGATGCGAGTTTTCACACTTGGTCAGCCAATGCCAATTTGTAGAATCTGCATGTGTTCTGTAATTGTGGAAGACTAGTGTAAAGGTATTATGAACAGATGGGTGTGGTGGGAGGAGTTCTTGTCTAGCTTTATGCAGTCCAGGACATTCAAGCAAGATATGTTGTACTGTCTCACATGAGTGACTGCACTTTCTACAGTGTGGTAGGTGTGTGGGGTTTATTCTGTGTAGATGGTAATTCAGTCCAACATGTCCTGTTCTTAACTGAAAGATAGTGCTTTGATCTTTTCGTTGTAGAAGATTTCTATTGTCCTTGGGGTTTGATCTATTCATCTCTGCGTACATGTCCCGACCAGTCGTTCCCAAAGCCCATAGGTTCAGCCAATCTTCTCTGGAGTTGTTTTTCAGAATCTGTTTTATACTTTGTATGCTAGCAGCTTTGTCTATTTGTGGTTTTTATGATCCCTGTTTGGCCAGATGGTCTGCCTTGTCATTTCCTGGGATATTTCAAACTTTTAAAAAACTTTTGTTACTTTTCTAATATATAGCTTTCATTATTTATTATATGAAAACATGAAAATCGTGGCATATCCTTTACAGTACTTAGCCATCAACCACAGTAAACAACTAGTCGTTGGTTTTCTAGGCATCACTTATACGTTTAGTAGTTTGCCATTGCTTTCTGAACGGTGGGGTCTATGTTTACCTTTCGTAAAAATCCATGGACACGAATTTGCTTCAAAACTGCTTGCCGCGGTGTTTGAACCAGGTACGCTTGGGTTGTGATCGAGCTCACTACAACTTAACCCACAGACGCCCACATTTATTATATAATTCATCTTTACAGGATTTAAAAATAATACAACAATGCTATTAGGGTCAGCCTGGCTATAACAAATGCAAACCAGCCTTTGAAAATCTATAATTTTATTCGCTTAAAAAAAAATTATGTAAACCTCAACTTTATTTTGACATGTTGTTGATATAATATTGATTGTTAGTAACAAGCTCGGCCTCTGATTTGTGGTTTAGAGTGTTACGAGAGGTTACGTATAATCTCCTCAGTATATTACAATGTTACGAGATGTTACGTATAATCTCTTCAGTATATTACAATGTTATCAGAAGGAGAAGATGGAGATCTGTGGGACACACCTTGAGAAGAGCTGATCAAAGAATATCAAAACAGGCATTGAAGTGGGATGCAGAGGGTTCAAGAAAGAGAGGAGGACCTAAGGAGATCCTGAAACGAACTTTGCTGAGAGAGGCAAGAAATATCGGTCTGAGTTCCATGGAGAAGATTGAGCGAGTTGCCCAGGATAGAGTGGTACGGGGTCTCTGTGGCTAAGTGGTTAAGCCCTTGTCATGTGAGTTCGAATCTGGTCCGCGCCTTTCTGTTCACGAGTGTATTTTTGTCATAAATTCCTAGGATTATTGCAGAAGCTACGGAGTTCGTGCTTTGTGCAATACTCTCGTAGGTGGCGTGCCATTTATGCGGAGAGGGACCGAGCCATATGGGTAAACTCGGTGCAATGAAGTCAACCCTTCTGCTTTTAAACCCTTTTAGAAAAGATTGGTATGGAGAAATTGCTTGTAGGCCCTATGTAACGTATACGGGTACGAGATGAATTATTATAGTATTACAATAGATATATGTTACTGATGTCACGATAAACATTACATGTTATTATAGTCACGTTCTTCGCCCGAGTGGTTACTGTGGCCCAAATTGAGGTGTAAAGTATAGAATCACTGTTACCTGCTATGTGTGTCTTAAGAGGCGACTAGTTAGGTTAAGCTTGAGGCACAGTCAGCTTTAAATTCATACGGCCGGCGGACTCAGGTAACAACTATGAGAAATCAGACCACAACCGGTCACGTGACCTCGCATTCCACTATTGTTGTATATAAACGAATTCATTTTAAAATAAACACAACATGCTAACTCAAGGTTATATTATGTAACAAGTTAAATTTAACAATAACGAATATCAGTATTATGAATATTTTTCATCAATAAATAACCATAGACTCTGGCTGTGCGTGGCGCTAGCTACCCCACTCCGTAAAAACACACTAGATAGCTACAGAAACCACAAGCAAGAAAAAAGATGCCGACATTCATCAGTAGATGCCTGCGCATGATACTCCATCTGCGATGGTATGACTGAACCACAAACAGGGAACTGTGGGATAGAGCGGGACAACAGCAGGTGGAACTAGCGATAAGTAGCAGAGGGTGGCGATGGATAGGACACACTGAGGAAACCTCCTGGCAGCATCAAGAGACATGCTCTCCGATAGAACCACCAGGGCAGTAGAGGTAAGGGAAGATACAAGAACACCTGTTGACGGGAGCTGGAGACTGAATGCAAGAAAATGGGGAGAGAGTGGAGAGATCTGGACAAAATGACCTTGGATAGTATCCTTTATAGGACGTTGCTCTCTTTGCAGCACATCTGAAATTCACTCTGTCTCTTGCCAGTTCACCCACTTCGTCGATGGTCATGTTCATGGTTTCTTTAATATCGTGTAGCCATCTTCTTCTTGGTCTGCCTCTGCGTCCTGGGACCCTGCCCTCTAGTATTGTTCTTTCCAGGCCATCGTGACGCTTAATGTGACCAAAGTATGTAATTTTTCTGTATTGTATGTTGTTTATCAGCCAATTCTCTTTAACATTCAGTTCTTTCAGGACATCAGTGTTCTTTCTTTTTCTGTCCATGGTATTCGTAGGATCTTTCTGTAGCATTTAGTTTCGAAGAACTGGATTTTCGTTCTTAATTTCTGTGTAATAGTCCATGATTCACAACCAAAGTAGCCACTGGGAAAATGCATGCTCTCAATATTTTTAATAGCCTACTCTAATTAATATCAAGCTGGTGTAGAACAGAACATTTGTTCTTTTTCTCTGTCCACGATATTCTAAGTACTCTTCTGTAGCATATGCATTCAAAGGCATTTATGATCGTCTCCGCCGCTTTGTCAATGGTTCAAAGCTATAAAACCACAAAAGATAAATGTGAACAGCAAGTTAGCAACAACAGCAAGTTAGCAACAACAGCAAGTTAGCAACAACAGCAAGTTAGCAACAACAGCAAGTTAGCAACAACAGCAAGTTAGCAACAACAGCAAGTTAGCAACAACAGCAAGTTAGCAACAACAGCAAGTTAGCAACAACAGCAAGTTAGCAACAACAGCAAGTTAGCAACAACAGCAAGTTAGCAACAACAGCAAGTTAGCAACAACAGCAAGTTAGCAACAACAGCAAGTTAGCAACAACAGCAAGTTAGCAACAACAGCAAGTTAGCAACAACAGCAAGTTAGCAACAACAGCAAGTTAGCAACAACAGCAAGTTAGCAACAACAGCAAGTTAACAACAACAGCAAGTTAGCAACAACAGCAAGTTAGCAACAACAGCAAGTTAGCAACAACAGCAAGTTAGCAACAACAGCAAGTTAGCAACAACAGCAAGTTAGCAACAACAGCAAGTTAGCAAAACAGCATAGTTAACAACAACAGCAAGTTAGCAACGAGAAGTTAGCAACAACAGCAAGTTAGCAACAACAGCAAGTTAACAACAACAGCAAGTTAACAACAACAGCAAGTTAGCAACAACAGCAAGTTAGCAACAACAGCAAGTTAGCAACAACAGCAAGTTAGCAACAACAGCAGTTAGCAATACAGCAAGTTAGCAACAACAGCAAGTTAGCAATAACAGCAAGTTAGCAACAACAGCAAGTTAGCAACAACAAGCAAGTTAGCAACAACAGCAAGTTAACAAAACAGCAAGTTAGCAACAACAGCAAGTTAGAACAACAGCAAGTTAGCAACAACAGCAAGTTAGCAACAACAGCAACATGAAGATAGGTTGTCTGTCTGTGTGAAGTCATAGTTTTGTAATCATCATCATCATCAAATAGCTTGTCCTGGTCAGAACTTGGCCACCCCAACAGTCCTCCGGAATTTTTGTCTCTCATAGGCTAGATGTCCTGCCTCTGCAGCCGTGATGTTCAAACCATCAGTTAAATCCTGAATCCATCTTCTCTGTGGTCTTCCTCTTATTCTTTTTGCCGATATGCCTCCTTCCATGATGGTCTTCTCTAGCCCTTCGTGTCTTTCTATATGTCCAAAATACCTCAATTTTGTAATAATTAACAGTAATAAATGATATTGATTTATTGATTTTCATTCTCAGATATAGTGGATATGGAGGAGACTAACACAAAGACAAACACAAGATCACGGGAGACAACTGAGATGCCCTCTTCATCATCATCATCATCAATAGTGCCCTTAGCTTCAACACAATCTTTGTTACACCTTAGATTTGTAGGGGAAACCTGCATGTATGGTCTTCAACAGTGTGTTGAGAATGCAGAGTGTATTCTGCCTGCAGCTTCACCTGCAAGAAATGGACACTGTGGATGTACGGAAGGGTACACGGAGAATTTGACACGTGGATGTGAGAAACTTGCAGGTGAGAACTTCTGTGTTCGCTCCTCTGTGCATTCAGGCGTTAACCATGATGCCTGTCGCTTCTGCCTGATTTTTGCGTGAAGGCCTGCTTCTACCATTTAACTGGTGTCCCCTGCCACGTAGGTGGGCCTTGGTACTTGAAGATTAGATCCTTCAAGTGTGATATTTTCAGGAAACCTGCAGTCCGAACCACTTGCCGTGAGCAGGTCAGAACAATATTAGTTATATCTGCAGTATATTGGTTGCTTGCTTGATTGATTGGTTGATAGGGCCACCATCATTGTACTTCGGTGAGTAACATTGTGTGCTCCAATGTCTTTCATACACAGGAAGATCTCAGCGGCAGTGCACGAACTCCGTAGCACCGGCGAGGGTTATCTGTGTAATTTTAAAGATGGTGAAGATATGTTGTAGAAATTATTATTTTTAATTTTTCTAATGAATTTTGACAGGGTAGCGGCTTTCCAGCCTGTTTTTATTGATTTTTGAAATGCCAATCATTCTTTTACGTGCTCAAATTGAACACGGGACCTACGTTTTATCGTCCGTCTCTGATAGGACTAGTAACTCGATCTTACCTACACTGAGATTAGGGATCTCTGGACAAATATCCGAGGCTCGACTAGGAAGCGAATGGAGTACCTTTGAAATGAGAGGCAAACATCTAACCTCTACGCCACAGAAATCTTCAGTCTATGCCAGTATCATCACCATCACCACAACCTCATTTTGAATGAGGTCTCTCATTTCTGGTGGTTGGCTTTGACATATCTCAATTCACCACTATTTGGGTTCTTAGGGCAGTCAAACATAATAAAGCTACAAGTATTAGGGAAAAATCAAAGTTTTATTCTGTTTCAACTGTCCATTGTGTTCCTAATACGTTAAACCTCATGATAGTGATAGTCTTCTTTGTTTCATTTATTTTCCAATGGCGAAACACATAAAAACAAAGTACTGTAGTTTTACAAAATACAAAAACAATAACAATTCACAGCAACGTTTCGACCATAAGGCCTTTCTCAAGCAAAGGATACAAGAGAGGCAAAGAATTTAACTTCTTAAACAGCACACAACATGTAGAATAAAACAATCAGTTTCTATCGACCCTAAAATGAAAATGTGTCATTCTATAGTGTGTACTATAAATGGACGCGAAGGACTGGAGAAGATCATCATGGAAGGTGGCATACCGGCAAAGAGGAGAAGAGGAAGACCACGGAGAAGATGGTTTCAGAATGTAACTGATGGTTTGAATGTGACGGCTGCAGAGGCGTGACATATAGCCTGTGACAGAGAGAAATTCCAGAGGACTGTTGGGGTGGCAAAGTTCTGCCCAGGACAAGCTATTTGATGATTTATGATGTGTACAGACAGACTTTCATTGCTGGATATCCATGCATTGTTAAGGCTAACATTTTCAACTTGATAATATTTTTGTTCATTTGTCTATAGTTCCAAGTGTTACAGGAGCAGGTGGAGTTGAGACTCTGCATGAGGAGGTAAGTTGTCAACATGGAACATTCTTTTCGTTATCATTCTTCTGTCAGATGAAATTACAGAACTATTAGCCTCAATAAACCGTAATGTGCTTCAGACAAATTGATTGTCAACACCAAGATTGCTGTTTAACTTGCTTCTTAGACTAGTGGTCCGGGAACAATTCTACAAGTAGACGTGGCATTTTTCCCGACCATTACGGCTCTCAGGTCTACCCAGCCTCAATTGGGTAACAGGAAAAGCACTGGGAAGTAAAGGTGGCCCACGTGATGTTGACCACATCACCCATCGTGTGCCGACGGTTAAGGAAAAATACGGGACTAACACCGTATTAACCAATATTAAAAGGTGGTGTAAAAAGGATTCATGTGTGCATAGTCTGCGTGTTGAGCACACTACTCTATGCCAGCGAACCCTGGTCCCCACACACATTGCAGTAGAAAAGAATGAATGTATTCCACATGTGCTTCTTGAGGCATTTATTCATCATCTCCTGGAGTAACAGTAATAAATAATGAAATTTGCTGCCTCCCCATGAGGTCATTCCTTGTAGTGGTGGAGAGGCTTACGTACCTCTTTGATACAGTGAGCTAAAATGGCAGGAACTTATTTTCCTGGCGGGTAACCCAGACCGGACTGGTCACTGAGGAGAGGCCACTAAATATTGACTTCTAGGTCCTCCAGGTTGGGAGTTCGGCTTGGTGGGGCTAACAATCCCATAAACCTGCTTATATTACTCAAACAGCCACAGTATCTTGCCTGGGCTTGCAAGGGAGCAAAGATAGTAATACTGTGACCTTCAAGGCATGTCGTATAAGGAGACTGAAGTAGGGCCTAGGAAGCTAGCTACCCTAATAAATAAAAAGTGTTCTAGCATTTGGATGTGCTGGCCTATTTGTAGGCGCATAACTGGCACAACATACAATCGCTCTTAGACTCGGATCACATACAAAGAGTGGTTTAACAAGTCGATATGGAGCATTTGAGGGGAAAAAAGACTGAAACAGCAACAAAAACAAGATGAAACACAAAACAAAGAATATCCAAGAACAGAGAATATTTCAGTGCATTTGATGCTGCCCTAAGCGCCAAGGGCTTCACAGACGAGAGAGAGAGAGAGGAATTTTCTGGGATTCCTTGAGTAGTTATTCTAATCGGCTAATTAATTAATTGATTGATTGGACCATTATCGTTGCACTTTGGTGGGTAACTATGTGTGCTCCCAAACTCTTTCATACACAGGGAGATCTCAGCCGCAGTGCACTAACTCCGTAGCACCGGCGAGGGTCCTCTATGTAATTTAGCCCTTACAGTCCCATAACGGCCGAAAGAGCCCGCTACCGATTGAATCACATAACGGTTGTGTGCGTGGTGGCGACGGTATGCCTTTGTAAAAACATTTTTCTGTAACTTTCCGTGCGTATAGACACGCTAAATTTAGCCCTGATGCTATACCTAATTTAACCCTGATGCCATACCTAATTTAACCCTGATGCCATACCTAATTTAACCCTGATGCCATACCTAATTTAACCCTGATGCCATACCTAATTTAACCCTGATGCCATACCTAATTTAACCCTGATGCCATACCTAATTTAACCCTGATGCCATACCTAATTTAACCCTGATGCCATACCTAATTTAGCCCTGATTAAAAAAATGAAAGAGATCAGAGCACTTATCGAAGTGCAATGATGATGGTCCAATCAATCAATCAAGCTCGCAGGCCAAAAAAGAAGGGACCATCGAGTGGTGTTAAGAACGAATTCAGGCGAACAAGAAGAAGAGGATGATTTACACTAAAAAGAATATATAGTTCTCAAGAAACAAATCTAATTCCTATTTTTACTCCCATTTAAAAGCTCTTTACATGTGTATCCTTTTTTATTATTATAGCCCCAAGGCAAATCAACATCAGCAGTATTTTTACAGTCTACTGCTACTCCTGGTAAGTTGTCATTATGCTTGATACTTTAGTACAGCGGTTCCCAAATTTTACATTACCGCGGGCCTTCCTTGTAAAGACATTTTGCTGCCGCAGACCCCAAAAGTGTCTATATGTGGAAATCTTCTAGCGATGGAGTTATTATTACACCACACCAACAGTCAAGCTGGCTCCAATTTCTCAAACTTTTTTTTTTTTTTAATTTCGCAGCGACACTAATTAACCACTGTTTTTATACATGTTTTTAAAATGTATTTTTCAGTTTGAAATATCGAAGATCATAATATTTCTTCAAGCTCTTAAGAACCATCTATGAGTACCTCACAGCCCCCAGGGTCTGCATAACCCAGTTTGGGAAACGCTGGTTTAGTACACTATATTTTTATTTAACCAGGATACGCCAACTCTGGTTCGGATGCATGGACGTAACACCATTTCTAACACCGATACTTGTACTTCGTTGTTCGTTTTTATTCCCAGATTTTCATTAGATACGTTTGAATGTTTCCGTATGTAGTCGTCCATATGTAGTGTTCTTTGAAATTCGTCACTCCTGTTGTATCGTTTGCTTGATAACAGCCTTTTGGTCGAAACGATGCTGTTTATCGTCGCTGTTTCTGTATTTTGTTAAACTAATAGTTCATTATTCTTACGTGTTTCGTTACTTGTACTGATCATGACATATACGTAACGGTTAGCGGACTAACGTTCATTTACTCAGTGAGAGACGATGGAAAGCATAATATCATTGAGCATTTAATGGGAAGAATTCAGAAGTGTTAACATCAGAGAAATGTCTGGTCAACCACTAGTTATTTCTTGTCTCCAATCCTGTTTTACCTTACAGCTTCAGTATAAGAAGAGATTTCTAGAATAAGCCTTTGTGTGCGCTTCATAAATAGTGTCTTAAGTCGCCTCTGTTATCTCTGAGGTCCACCTTTTGCGTGACCGGGCTTTTGCTTTGTATCAATTGTTTCGGAGCAACATTGCTCTTTGAGGTGAACTGTCTGTTGGTAATCTGCTTATGTGTCCGAACCATTTATTTTGTTGTTTCTTGATGAAGTCTAGTACTGATGTTGCACCCACTTTTTCCTGATGTCTTCATTTCTCAACTGGTCTCTTCTTGTTACACCCAGCATTCTGCGTGGATACTTCATCTCTGTCGTGACTATCTTCTACTATTTGATGTCAGCGTCCAGGTTTGGCACTGATAGCATAATGTGGGAGATGGATTTTGTGTTGAGCACTAGTAATATCTGTATTAGAAGGAGAAGATGGAGATAAGTTGGACATACTCTGTGACGAAATGATAAAAGAATCACAAAGCATTGAAGTTGGAAGCAAGGGGTTCAAGGAATATCGTACTCACTAAGGAAACCAAGAAATGAACTTTACTGAGAGAGGTGAGAAATGTTGTACTCAATTCCATAGAAGAGATTGAACAAGTTGAACAGGATAGAACGGTGTGGGAAAACATAGCTTTCTGGCACCACGTAACTTATAACGGTACGAGACGAATATAAAATGATAATGCATAATGGGTACGTTTTACTAAAACATGGACGCAAGCAAGAGAGGTTTATACAATCAAATTATCGACCAAACGACCGATATCGAGGTACAGCAGAACAAAGTAGCCGGTAGTAGTACTAACATATCGAGAATGTGAGAAGCACGGCTGTTTTACGTTTCAATAGCATTCACTCACAAGGGTCACTTGAGTTAGTCCTTTTAAGCACCGTTTCCTCATGATTCTCCATCAACGTTTCCTGCAAATGTATGTTCATCCAGGCTATGTTGGATTTATTGATTTATAGGAACACCATCGTTGCACTTCGGTGAATAACCATGTATGCTCCAATCTCTTTCTTACACCGAGCGTTCTCAGCGGTAGTACACGAACTCCGTAGTACTGACAATGGTCAGTGATTACTTTTGAAGGTGGTAAAATTATTTATGGTGATTTTGTTTTAGTCTTTGTAATGAATTGTTCTTAGAGAGCGGGCTTGCAACCTACTCTTACTCAATTTTTAACTCTAAAATATTCTTTTATGTTCTTAACTTGAGCACGGAATCAGAGTCTGATCGTCCATCTTCGATATGACTAGGAACTCGATCTCATCTACATTGAGAGCGAATTACTCTGGAAAAATATCACGATCGCTTTATATGGAAACGAACCGAATACCTTTGAAGCGAGAAACAAGCACACTATCTCTACGCCACAGAGAGCCCATGATTAAAGCTGTTAGATCCATATTTTTTGTCCTTCAATAGTAGGACATGGTATTACCATTTATCTGTAAGGGCTCTTGCTGGAGCTACGGACTTTGTGATATCTGCAATACTCTTGACAGGTGGCTGCCATTTCTGCAGAGAGGGACTGAGCCATATGGGATGAAACCCGGTGCAATGTAGTCAATGCCTCTGCTTTAGACTCATTAGATATAAATGTGTGAATGAAAGTTGGAAATTAATCTGTGAACAGACCGGGCGGGTTTGTTATGCCTGGATTATCACTGAATGCCATTATTGGCTGACTCACTGTCGAACTGATACGGACATCACAACCACAACACTCATTGTCAGATTAGAGTAGTGTTTCTCATCGGGGACGGAGACGCACCCTGTCTGATGATGGTACTTTCTGATGGGTCGCTGTGATTGGGGTTGCTACTTCCATACATGTTTTCAAGATACTTTATAAAACATTTACATACAAATACATATCCAGGGGCATTGGCTCATAAATAACATCATATCCCGGAGGATGACATATTTTGGTCACGTTAAACGTCACAGTGGTTTGGAGAGAACGGTGATGGAAGACATGGCTTCTGTAATGCAAGGCAGGGGACGACCAAGTCGAAGGAGGCAGCTGGACATCAAAGAAACCTAGAACATGACGCTGGAGGAGGGAGGAGAACTTACTAGAGACAGGGAGTTTTTTAGTCGGGCTGTGATGAAAGCGATGTTCGGCGAGAACAGCTTATTCTTTTCTTCTCTGAGCGTAGGACCAACATTGTTCGACACTTTCCCGTCTGTCTGTTTTTAGGTCTTCCAGGATATCAAACCTTCTCAACAATTGTCTAACTTCCCGTCTGTAATGTTTCTTTTGGTCTTCAGGATATACTTTCTCAACAATTGTTCGCACTTCTCCGGTCTGTAACTTTCTTTATGGTCTTCCAGGATAGTCAGCACTCTTCTCAACAATTGTTCGAACTCTCCGGTCTGTAACTTTTCTTTATGGTCTTCCAGGATAGTCGAGTACTCTTCAACTTGTTGACACTTCTCCGTCTGTAACGTTTTCATGGTCTTCCCGGATAGTCAACCTTCTCACAATTGTCGACACTCTCCCGTCTGTAACTGTTTATGCTTCAGGATATCGAGTATCCTTCAGTTCCTCAAGTCTTCGTCTCCAGGTATGTTTGACATTCTGCAGCCGAAAAGGTCATCAGCACATCTATCAGCTTCTTTGCGGCTTTGGCTGCTGCGCATCATCTGTCTCTGGCGTGGAGCGCTAGCCCTTCCGACACTCGAATTTGAAAACATTCTACTACTTTAATACGAAATAACACTATAGTTTAACCTATGGACGTGTCCGGAGTGCTATAATGATAGTCCTCATATAACTGATAACTAAAAGTTTTATTTCATCCAGGGTTCCATTTATTGTTTCAATCATTCCAAACGTCAAGTATAATACTGATATGTTACGATTATTAGTATACAGTAGACTCTTCCTTCCTCTGTTCACTTCTCAAGTACAACTCCAAAATATTTAACCACACAATTTGTCTCAAATCCGTATTTCTTCAGTGAGTTTGATATTACATACATGACCTTGTTGCTCAACTCTCTTTGAACTCGACTGCAGACTTTAACATATTCTTCTTTCTTCGTTTTTTATCGTCACACTGTTACCCGGTTGTTGCACAGTGTCGTGGTTTTCTGTTTTTGTCTTGCTCTGTTCTGTTGGCTTCGGTGATTGTTATATTTGCTCTATGACAGGATTCAGCTATGTTGAGTGTTATTTTTGCTCTGTGACAGAATTTTACTATGCCATCTAATCATCTTTTTCGTGGTCTTCCTTTCGCCTTCTTTCCTCATGTTCTGCTGTAGAAGACTTTGTATACTGTGGAGTTTGGTTGCATTCTTATTAAGTGGCCAAACCACTTCATTCTTTGTTTCTTTTAACAGATGAGACTTGGAAATATATTTTAGCAAACTTAAACATTAACAAATCTCAATTCCATAAACCATTACAGACAGATATTAACCAACTTTAACATTCAAATCTCATTACAGACTTACCAATTTTCAACATTACAGCAAATATTAAATCCATACATTACCAGACATTACCAAATATTAAATCCATACATTACCAGACATTACCAAATATTAAATCCATACATTACCAGACATTACCAAATATTAAACCATACATTACAGACATTACCAAATATTAAATCCATACATTACCAGACATTACCAAATATTAAATCCATACATTACCAGACATTACCAAATATTAAATCCATACATTACCAGACATTACCAAATATTAAATCCATACATTACCAGACATTACCAAATTTAATCCATATTAAGTAACTTTTACAAATATAGAATCCTTTACAGACATTACAAATATAAATCCATACATTACCAGACATTACCAAATATTAAATCCATACATTACCAGACATTACCAAATATTAAATCCATACATTACCAGACATTACCAAATATTAAATCCATACATTACCAGACATTACCAAATATTAAATCCATACATTACCAGACATTACCAAACCGTTTTAAGCTCCATTATTAAGTAAACATTTTATCAAATATATGGAAATGTGTGTGTGCGGGCGGGGGGCGGGTGGGCGTACGCGTGTGTTGTGAGAGTGAAGCAGGGACGTTTTAAAATATTGCTTGTCGTTGTTACAAGGGGACATTGCTACTATAAGGGTTGAGAAACACTGTATTTGAACGAAAAACGCGTAATTGTTGATAGCCGAACCAGCTGAGTATAACGGGCTTCAGATAGCACATTTAGCAGACAGGTATTTACAACAACAGTAATAAACACGTGCTGTATGCTAATGAGAGGTGAGTATTTGACGAGACCATTAATATTACACTTAATGTGTCGTGCTCTCATATTTGGTTAGTTTCGTTTCTGGATATCACGTAGTTACATTTTTTTCCGTTTAATATGTGTAGCTTTTCATTTGTTTGTTTTTCTGACGTTAAATGAAATTTATTTGAATCAATGATAATACGAAACGAAATTGCATTTGTTTATTGTGGTGTTATCTGGTTTCGCTTTGACAGACTATTTCGAAAGGATTTAGCGGTTGTTGTTTTGTGTGTGTTTTTGTTTTGTTTTTCTAGTCTTCTCTTCGAACGCTCCATATCAATAAACCCTTGTTAAACCACACTTTGTGATTTGTATGTGATCCGAGCACAATAGCGATTGTACGTTGTACCAGTTATGCGCCTATACGTAGGCCAACATATTCGATTTCTGTGACGCTTTTATTACTTTAGCTTACAGGCCTTACTGTGAATTACAAGCTGTAAGTCGATGTTACTATCGTTGCTCCTCCTATCGGCCCGGCAACACATGGCGTAGTCTATTGACGTATATTCGTTTGATCTCTTTATTCTGCCACCCGGAACTATGCTAGTTTCAGAATAGGTCGACGAACAGAGCTGTGCTATAAAGTCTTTGCTGGTCCCTACTATGGCAGGTTTGAGTATTAACCGAGAAGGATGGGGCAATCTGGCGCTGATATTCTGCGGTCTATTACTGTCTTTACTGCCTGTATTACCGTTTTTTTTACGGCGGTGTATGACAAGGGGACATGAGCCTGAGAAATGTAATGGTCGCATATTCTAGTACAGTCACCGCGAAACTGTTCAGGTAATGATTGTTTTCATTATGCCCCCGACATAAAAATAGACCTTACCGGGGATCGAACAGGGGCTCACAATGGGATCCCGCGTTACTATCCATTCGGTCACACACTATGGGGTCTATTATTTTCACATATTAACTACCAAATGGCACAGTATGTACCTGTTTATCTATCCCGTTTCGCCGTGAGCCGCGAGCTGCTCCATGATTTCTTTAATTGTTACATTAACTCCTCCAAAATTTATGTTAACGCATTCTGATCGTTACTGGTTTTTAATGTGTTCTTTCTATTTCTATTAGCTTGTGAAAATAGTAAATTCATTACTCTACTACATTACATGTTGTTCATCAAGTTTGGTCAACAAAAAGGCATACGATATTCGCTATCAGATGGCACGTGCTAGGAAGCAGGTCTTTATGCTAGTATCAATTTCTTGTCATCCTTAGAATTAGATTTTAGTCTATTTATTATTCCGTGTCTGTATTTGTTTTCTTGATAAATGCCTATGGTCGAAACGTCGAGGGCTGTTCATTTTCATATTTAATCACTTATTGTTCCTAGCTAATGCAATACTATAATTTAACGTTTACTGGGTTGACTCTCCGTCAGCCTTGGGCTGTCCCCAGCCGACCTGCAAGGCATCAAGTTGCTATTTTCTTTTAGGGTAGCTACTCTTAGACAACATTCCCTACCGGGTTGTTGAGCGTCATCTGCCCAGGACTACTTGGTTTGCCTGCCATTCAGTTTTGTGCACGGTTTGCTCCGCTAGCCTTTGATTGTCCCCAATTGAACTACAAGGCAGTAGTATTTTTAATTTCTAAGTCTACATCAATTGTATATTTCTTCATCGTTTTCTTGGTCTGCCTCGTGGTCTCTTCCCTTTTATCTTTATGTATCTGCAATTTTAGACTCTCTACTTTCTGCTATTCTTTCGATATGCAATATCCAGAGTCATCGTATTAAATTACTTTCATGGTAATTGTAGTTACTGCTGATTTATAAAGTTAGAAGTTAATTGCATATCCTTACAGGACTTTGCGAATCAACCCCAGCTTTTAACGCTGTTTGTGATTTTTCTAGACATTATTACGTTCAGTAGTTTGCCATTGCTTTCTGAACGGGTGGTGTCATCGTCCTTTCGTAAAAATCCACGCGAATCAATTTGCAACCAAACTGTCCGCAGCGTTATTCGAACTCAGAACGTCGGGGTTAATAGACCGAGTCACTATCCCCTAAGCCACAGACGCCACCCTGCTGATTTATACAACTTATAAATATCCTTATTGTTTCACGTTATCCATTGACGTATCTTTGGCGTGGAGATAAGGTGCTTGCCACTCTCTCTCCAAAATTACTCGGTTTCTTCCATTCGTAAAGTGATCTGGCTATATCTCCCCTGACCTCATTGTATCTAGTTCCTAGTCCTATCATAGACGGGTGATAAAACGTAGATCCTATGTTCAAGTTGAGCACATAATAGAACCACTGGCAGTTGAAAATTGTTAAGAGTATGCTGTAAAGCTACGGCCCGGACAAAAATCATTAAAAAAGATTGAAATAAAATTTCTACCATAAATTTCAACATCTTTAAAAAATCAAATCGCTGATCTGTGCCGTTGTTACGGAGCTCGTTCATTGTCGCCTGTGTAAAATAGATAGAAAGAGAACTCGTAGCACATATTGCTATTCGCCGAATTGCAATGATGATAAATCAATCATTCATGTTGCCTTCACCACTGTTTTCATTCTATGTGGCCCAAAGGTTTCTTCATAAGACTGTTTTCAAATGTAATGATTATTTCGTTGTCCTTCCACATTAGCAATGCTGATTTACGCCCTACTCGTACTTCATACTTCTTTCTTTTGTCGTCACACTTCTGCCGGGTTGTTGCCCAGTGTTGTGGCTTTATGTTTTTGCTTTGCGCCGTTCTGGGGGCTTGGGTGATTGTTATTTTTGCTCTATGGCAGGATTCTGCTATGCTGATTGTTATTTTTGCTCTATGGCAGGATTCTGCTATGCTGATTGTTATTTTTGCTCTATGACAGGATTCTGCTATGTTGATCTAACCGTGCTTTTCGTGATCTTCTCTCACCTTCTTCCTGATGTTCGTTGTAAAAGACTCTGTATACTGTGGAGTTGGATGCATTTTACTCACTTCATTGTTGTTTCTCAATGTATTAAGATTCTACACGAATCCTACTGTACAATTCGATAAATATGATTGATGCCTCTGTGACGAGGTGGCTATGTCAAACCGTTTACCTTGCACCCTGACGGTCGTAGGTTCGAATCCGAGCCGCGTCTTTCGGTTGACTGGTGTACTTTTCCCCCTAGATCCCTAGAGTTGTTTGTTGGAAATGCAGAGTTGGTGATATGTGCATTACTCTTGACAGGCGACCTCGTCACTTCTGCAGAGAGGGGACCGATCCATATGGGGAAACCTAAGGTGATGAATTCAATCTTTCACCTTTTAATGTCCTTTAAATATGTCTGTATAACTGCTCAAGCGAAAGCAGCTTTTGTGAAAATGAAAAACACACTGCGTGAATTCACTACCAAGCGAAAGCAGCTTTTATGAAAATGAAAAACACATTGCATGAATTCACTACCAATGACACTGCGGAAATGAGTACTCCAGCGCTATATTGAACTAACGGCAGCTAATCATGGACAATGAACAAGTAATCAGTAAGGTAGCTGGAAGCCACAGAGATGTGGTTTTACACAAGAATGCTGAAAATTCCATATACAGCGAAGAAAAACAAATGATAGGGTTTTAAAACAGACCAGCACACAAAGAAACTTTATCAAAAGGATAAGAATCAGAGAAACAACGGTTCTTTGGGCATGCAATGCGAAGTGTAGATTTAGAACATTTGGTGACAACAGATAAAATTCAGGGAAGGAGAGATCTTGGTAGGCAGATGGAGAAAATGTTGGATGGTCTGATATCGTGGTTCGACAAAAGATCGATGTTAGAACTGATTAACTGCACCAGGGAGAGTGTTGTGGAGCGACATGGTCGCCTACGCCAGCTGACATTGCACTTGATTGATTGATACATTTTTCACGAAAACGATGCGTTAATACACTAAGCATAAGTAGTCGGCGCCAGAGTAGTATATTTTGAGAATCCCTGATATTATACACAGCTGGTGATAAGATGGTATTAGTCTGTATATAGCACGCTTAATATTGATAATAACAGATGTCAGAATAAAACCTCTATGGTTCAGTTGAGTTGGATAGTTACATGAGGAAGAAATTTTCTGTGTTTTGTTACGTGGATTTGATTGTAATTTGTATGAATCAATATGTATATATACACTATACCAGCTAGTCCCATTGTTAAGGCACCCAAACATCTCACTGGCAGCTAAACAACAGATGATCAACAGCATTTCCATGCCAACTCTGTGTTACCAGAGCCAACAAGAGGGAATAATGAGCAAAAACAGTCGAAAAATAAGCTACATGTGGAATGCGATGCCTAGGAAAAGTTACCAACAACATAACAAAAGACAGTCACCAACCCCAGCATAAGAAAAAAGTTGAGACATAACCTTGCATACATTGAGAAACAATGAATGAAGTGGTTCGGCAATTTAATAAGAATGCAACAAAGCTCCACAGTATACAGAGTTTTCTACAACAGAACACTAGGAGAGAAGGCTTGAAGAAGGCCACGAGAAAGATGGAAGATGGCATAGCAGAATCTTGTCCAAAAAAAAAGGAAAAATAACTTTCACCCAAACCACTAGAGCAGCGCAAGATAAAAACAGAAAACCACGACACTGGGCAACCGCCCGCTAATAGTAGCAGTGCAAACAAAGAAGAATATATATATAACCCCTACGAAGTCACTACCTTGAAGTGGTGGGGAGCTTGCCAATCTCTATGATCCGAAAAGCTATGTTGACAAGAACTTTTCTACTATAGTTCGTTCCAAAATTCCAGAACATCGTTACCGATCGATATAAAAATCATCCACTTGATAGCAATTATTGTTTACATTTTCCTATAGATAACAGTGGCAACCTTCCTAAAGTATTTTTTCCCACTCAAAGCTTTAGTGTTGTAAGATTTTGCTTATTTGTTATTAATAAAATAACAGCAATGTTGATTTGGTATACATGTAGAACTTTAACAGTACGGTAGTCAAGTATTCTTTTAATTGCGTATTTGCGTGATAAACATGCAATTTAGCACCAGTGAAAATCGGGAATCCTGTGGAATTAATCATTTCACAATGTATCCGAACGATTGTCATTGGCGTATGCACTCACTATTTATGTTCATTGATAGAAGTGGAAGATATCGTTTGTTCACTATGTTACATTGCTTTTTATAATATGTAATAAGGATACGCCTTTTTTCAAACATTCGTCGCCATTTTGTGTATTACTGTATATTCTAAACTTTGATTATCATTGATTTGACAACAAAATAAACGATCAGAAAACTACAGGTCTTCATAAATAGATGTTTACATAGAATAGAGGGACTGAGATGGTATGATAAGATTACGTACGGGGAACTCAAAGAAAGAACTAAGCAGATACCAGTGGAGAAAGAGCTCAGGAATAGACGCTGACGATGGATAGGACACACATTAAGAAGACCAACTGGAAGAAATTGCAAGACAGGCACTGTTTTGGAGCCCGCAGGGAAAGAGGAGTAGGGGAAAGCCTAGACATACTTGGTGAGAAGAAAGCTGGAGACTGATATGAAAAGGATAGGTAAAACATGGAAAGGGATGGCAGGAGAGAGGAAGAGCTGGAAGAAGTTTGCTGAAGACCTGTGCTCCGATGGGAGTTGAAATGTGAAAAACTATGTGTTCTAAACCTCCCTTAGTGTTTTGTATTGACAAATATTTCTCCCCAAATAACTACATCATGAGAACCACGAAATGAATGTGAAACATCTGTTGTTGTGCTGCTCTATTAAACAGTGATGATTATTTCAATATGCCAGGATAATCCGTGAGCGTCATTCTTTAATAGTCGCGAGTTAATAATCTCATCCCGAGTAGACGAGGCCTGCATATATGTACGGTGAAGCTATTCCAACAAAGCTCGAAATATTATAGTTACAGTAATGTAAATATACGTTGCAGGATTACTTAAAACCTGGTGTTGTTACTATTGTTAAGTTGTGTTTAAAATGACAAATCGTGGTATATCCGTTACAGGACGTAGCCATCAACAACAATAAACGAGTCGTTGATTTTATAGGCACTACTTATAAGTTCAGTGGTTTGTCGTTGTTTTCTGGATGGTGAGGTCTATTTTTATCGTTTGTAAAATTTCAAGGGAACTAATTTGCTTCCAAACTTGACCACCGCGGAGTTTGAACCAGGTACGTTTGGGTTGTGATCGAGCTCACTACCGCTTAAGCTACAGACGCTCACTATTGTATTAATTGTGTGTAATATGAACATTAGCAATTAATGTTATAGAAATGTGGTACGCTTAAATGCTACTATTTAGCTTTGTGTATACGCACACTGAACCACGTTTTTGTGCGGTGTTTTGTCTTGTTAGAATAACATTTAGTATGAAGTGTCTCTATTCTCTATCTATTCTCTAATCATGTTTTGCCTTTCAGCGTCAGGTCGAAAACGGAGACATCTGAAGCGAGGGCCTCTCAATGCGTCTTGTCTTTCTTTCTTTTCCCCAGTCCTGATTTGTCTCACAGTTTCAGGGTAAGAAGAGATTTATAGAACGGGCTTTTGTGTGCGCTTTATAAACAGTGTCTCTCGTCGATTCTGTTATCTCCACCATTAGCGTGGCTGACCTTTTGCTTTGTATCCACTGTATCGGAGTAACATTGCTCTTTGTAGCGCACTGTCTGTTGGTATTCTGTTTATGTGGACGAACCAGTTTTCTTCTCTTCCACCATTTATTTCTTTATAGAAGTGTTGGGGGAAGAATGGGACGTAGTGATCTTGTTGTATGTGCTTGTTTTAAGGCACTTTGTAAGCTGATATTCATGTTCGTAAGGCTGTTCTTGATGCCATCGCTCCATTTTTGCGTGGTCTTCCTCTTGCTTTGTACTCATATACTTTTTCTGTGCGACTCTCTGTGGTAGGCGATACCAGGGCATTCTGGTCAGGTGTCCAAACCATTTAATCTGTTGTTCTTTTATAAATTGCATGACTGGTTTCACATCCAGTCTGCTTCTGTTTTCTTCATTTCTAATTTTGTCTCTTATTGTCACCCCTGCAGCTCTTCTAAGACACCTCGTCTCCGTCATTATGATTTTCTGCTAATTAGCTGCTGTTATTGGCCATGTTTGACACTGGTAACATAGTGTTGGCCAGAAAATGGTTCTTATGAGATTTGCTTTAGTTATTAGCGGTATCTCTTTGTGTGACAACAGTGCTTTGACCCTCTCTACTTCTCTCTTTATGTGACAACTGTCCCAGTACCTGGTTAGCTTGTGTGCAACGATTGCTGATTTCGCTATCAATACTTCCATCTGCTGTGAAAATTGCTCCTATGTATTTGGCCTCAATTGTTTGTTTTATGTCTACGTTCTGGAGTTTTATTGTAATGTTTTCTGGTTGTCTACTTATTGCCATTGTCTCTGTTTTTATTATATTTATTTTCATGTTGTACTCCTCACCCTTGATGTTAACCAAGCTCAGATGGTTCTGGAGAGATTCTTCGTTTTCTGCAATCAGTACTTGGTCATCTGCAAATAAAAGTTCTGAAATATTATTTTCTTCCTCTATTCCTGCTTTTCTACTTATGTTGTCCATGTATGTCTACTCCAACATTAAAAACAAATTAAAATAGAATAAGCTTGATTGATTTGATTGATAGGACCATTATCATTATACTTCGGTGAGCAACCATGCGTGCTCCGATCTCTTTCTTACATAGGAAGATTTCAGCGAACTCCGTAGCACCGGCTAGTGTCCCCAATGAAAGAAGTAAAAAAAAGCCTATACAAGTAACGCTCCCTTATCCGCTTGTCGTTCGGAAAATCACACAGAGTTCTAAAAATAACTACATCTGGGTTATCTAAACGGAAGGAAAAAGATAAAAGTCCATTTAACTTCCTGGGGGGAAAAAAAGTGCAAACATCACCTCAAAATTGACGTTATTATTAGAGATCATAGAAATCACAAAATCCAACTGTATAGTCTTTCTTTTCTTTCTTATCTCCAATCCTGTTTTGTCTCACAGCGTCAGGTCAAGAATTGATTTCTAAAACGGGCAATTGTGTGCGTTTCGTAGAAAGTGTCTTTCGTCGCGTCTACTATCTCTGAGGTTTACCTTTTGTGTGCCCGGCATTTTGCTTTGTGCCCATTGTATCGAAGCAGCATTGCTCTTTGAGGTGCACTGTCTGTTGGTAATCTGCTTATATGGCTGAACCATTTAATTTGTTGTTTCTTGATGAAGTTAGTACTGATGTTGTACCCACTTTTTCCTGATGTCTTCATTTCTCAACAGGTCTCTTCTTGTTACCCCCATCATTCTGCGTATACACTTCATTTTCTGTCGTGACTAGTTTTCTTCTATCATTTGTTGTCAGCGTCCAGGTTTGACACTGGTAGCATAATGCATAGACACTATACAACTTTGTAGTGTTTAACTTTAAATTGAAGTAGCAGAAGAAAAGTATGTGATTCGCCCGAGATAGAGTCTTTTAGTTTACTACAGAGGTATCTTTATACAAACAGTTAGTTTTTGCTCCCTGTTAATATATGTTGTTTGATTGTGTCTCCATGTGTATAATATTGTTAGAATATTTTGCCCGTGCTGTGAAGTTTGTGCACTGCCGAGGAGTTCTTCTCTTCCTGTGTTAGAAAAAGATAAGAGCAAATATGCTTATTCACTGATGGGCAATGATGATGGTCCAATCAATCAATAAGGCCAACTAGTTCAATCGGGTAATCGGAAATTCCGATTGGAGTGGACCGACTTTTACAGGTATTTGATGATGATGATGTGCAACTTTATACGATTCTGAGTCCATGGTTATTTATTGATGAGAAATGTTAATACTGACATTCATTCGTGTTAACTTTTTTTGGAGACATAATATAACCCTAGTTTTGCCTGCTGTGCTGTTTTTAAAATAAATTTATCCTCTGTTATCTCTGATGTCCACCTTTTGTGTGGACGGCCTTTTGCTTTGTATCCACTGTATCGGAGTAACATTGCTCTTTGTATCCACTGTATCGGAGTAACATTGCTCTTTGTATCCACTATCGATAACATTGCTCTTTGTATCCACTGTATCGGAGTAACATTGCTCTTGTATCTACTGTATCGAGTAACATTGCTCTTTGTATTTACTGATCGGAGTAAATTGCTCTTTGTATCCACTGTATCGATAACATTGTCTTTGTATCCACTGATCGGAGTAACATTGCTCTTTGTATCCACTGTATCGAGTACATTGCTCTTGTATCTACTGTATCGAGTAACTTGCTCTTTGTATCCACTGTATCGAGTAACATTGCTTTTGTATCCACTGTATCGAGTAACATTGCTCTTTGTATCCACTGTATCGAGTAACATTGCTCTTTGTATCCACTGTATCGAGTAACATTGCTCTTTGTATCCACTGTATCGAGTAACATTGCTCTTTGTATCCACTGATGGGAGTAACATTGCCTTTGTATCCACTGTATCGGAGTAACATTGCTCTTTGTATCCACTGTATCGAAGTAACATTGCTCTTTGTATCCACTGTATCGAAGTAACATTGCTCTTTGTATCCACTGTATCGGAGTAACATTGCTCTTTGTATCCACTGTATCGAAGTAACATTGCTCTTTGTATCCACTGTATCGGAGTAACATTGCTCTTGTATCCACTGTATCGGAGTAACATTGCTCTTTGTATCCACTGTATCGAAGTAACATTGCTCTTTGTATCCACTGTATCGGAGTAACATTGCTCTTGTATCTACTGTATCGAGTAACATTGCTCTTTGTATCCACTGTATCGAGTAACATTGCTCTTTGAGGCGCACTGTATCGGAGTAACATTGCTCTTTGAGGCGCACTGTATCGGAGTAACATTGCTCTTTGAGGCGCACTGTATCGGAGTAACATTGCTCTTTGAGGCGCACTGTATCGGAGTAACATTGCTCTTTGAGGCGCACTGTATCGAAGTAACATTGCTCTTTGAGGCGCACTGTATCGGAGTAACATTGCTCTTTGAGGCGCACTGTATGTTGTTAGTCTGCTTATGTGGCCGAACCATGTAATTTGATACAATACTGAAATGGGATGACGGGGAAAATAATACTTTTCGGGAATTTCCACTTGAGCTAGCTGGTCTTATACTAAAAGGGACTGTGCTGTGACCCTCTCTTCTTCTCACATTCTTCAACCTCCCCAGCTATCTCTTTCGTTGTGGGTTTTAGTTAACCTTATGTCTGTTTTAAATGAGTGCAATGTTCTTTAGGGTTGTGTCCTATTCCTCTCGAATTCGAGAATTTCCATTTGAGCTAGCCTGTTTTATGCTAAAGGAGACTTTGCTCTGATCCCCTCTTCTTCTGACGTTCTTCCACCTCCCAGCTTTCTCTTTCGTTGTGGGTTTTAGTTAACATTATTTTCTTCTTTTGTCGTCACACTGTTACCGGGTTGTTGCCCAGTGTCGTGACTTTCTGTTTTCGCGCTGTTCTGATGGCTTGGGTGATTGTTATTTTTGCTCTTTCACAGGATTCTGCTATGTCACCTAGCCATCTTTTTTCGTGGTTTTTCTTTCGCTTTCTTTCCTGATGTCCTGTTGTAGAAGAAAGATTATGTATACTGTAGAGTTTGGATGCATTCTTATTGTGGCCAAACCACTTCATTCTTTGTTTCTCAATGTAATTCAATCAAGGTTCTGTGCCAACTTTCTTTCTTATACTGATGTTGGTGACTATCTTTTCTGGTGTTGTTGGTAACCTTATGTCTGTTTTAAGTTATTGCGATGTTTGTCATGGTTGTGTCCTAATCCTTTCCACTTCCATATTTAGTTTTTCAGTTGCATTTGTTTTTATGTATTATATTTATAGATTTTTAGTTCCTTCTTTTTTGTATGTCGCCATAATGGAATCTTCATTTTTAGTTACTTGTGTTTTCACCGAAGTTCAGACTTAGGTCTGTCATAAGGACGCAGGTTTAAACTTCGATACCGTAAAGTGATAGTTTTTCCCTCATTTGTGGATATAATTATTTCTTTTATCGTTCATTTGTATAATTCATTTGTAAGGGAGTCTCTGTGACGTAGAGGTTAGGTTCTCGACTCTCGTTCCAAATCTACTCGGTTCGCTCCCTCGTGAAGTTATCGGGATATTATTCCAGATAAACCTGATCTCAGTGTAGGTAATATCAAGTTCCTAATCCAATCAGAGATGGACGATCAAACGTAGGTACCGTGTTCAATTTGAGCACGTAAAAGAGCCCTTGGCAGTTCAAAATCGAGAAGAGAAGACTGGAACGCCGCTGCCCGGGCAAAATTCATTAGAAAAAACACTGCAAAATATTTTCACCTTCTAAATTTCATGGGAGACGCTCGCCGGTGCTACGGATTTCGCGCACTGCCGCTGAGATCTTCATGTGTAAAAAAAGAAGAGATGGAGCACGCATTATTACTTACGGAAGTGCAGTGATGATGGTCTTATCAACTATAGACCGACGACTTGCTGGTAATATTTTAATATTCATATAATAGGCTTTCTCTGTTATAAGAAAGAGAAGATTGAGATATGTTGGACACACCTTCAAATGATCAACGAATATCAAAGCAGGCATTGAAGTGGGATGCAAGGATTTCAAGAATGAGAGGACGACCTAAGGAGACCCTGAAACAAACTTTGCTGAGAGAGACAAGAAATATCGGCCTCAGTTCCATGGAGGAGATTGAGCGAGTTGCCCAGGTAGAACGGTATGGAGAAATTGCTTGCAGTCCCTATGTAACGTATAACGGTACGAGAGGAATTAGTATTATTAATAGGGTTTAGTGCTTTAGAATAGAACTTGTTTGAGTTGTTAGTTGACACAGCTCTTAATTTAATAATCTATTCTTATTGTAGTGCTGCTTGGTCCTATACATGTCAATTGTTATACTAAGATAACAAATTCAAATTACCAGCCACGCATTATCTGCAGTACGAGAAACGCTATTCAAATTTCCGGATAGATCCGTAGTCATTACTAGCAACTAAACTTCGGAACGTAACGAATATCTAGGTCATTTGATTGTGTAGTGAGTGATACGATAACGTCTGCTTCAGATTAAAGCAACGGTTGGGTATATGAACTGTGTGAAATACACTGTTGACGTGTGTCTGTGTATATTCATGTGTCGCCCGAATGAGGTTGTTTCACATCGCGAGGATACTCTGGTTGTTTGCGACCGTGAGTAGAATCACAGGAACAGTCGTACACGGTGAGTAAAGTTTGAACATTCAATTAATTAAATGACATAATGATGAGAGTGAGTGCATTCATTCGTGAGTGAACACGTCTAGTTGTCAATGTATGTCATATATATATTTCATTATAAGGTTAACATCAGTGGCGGCTCGTGATCATTTTTGTTGGTAGGGCCAGACATTTTTTTCCCGGATAATTCATGGTTTTTGGTTGCTATATTTTAATTTATAAAATAATAAATACACGTTATACATTATTTTTAGTGGACCCGGCCTCACCCACTGGCCATTAATGACCAGCCGCCACTGGTTAACATTATAGCGCTCAAACTATTTTGTTTGTTTTGTAGGGGATTAAACCCTCTTTAAGCCGAGGTACGGCACTTAAACCTAAGGTGGAATTTTTTATTTGTTATATCAGAGCGTGTAGCGCCCGTGTGTTGCCGGGGCGCGCAAAGAGAGCAAAAAATAGTAACACTGCGAACTACAAGGCATGTCGTAAGAGGCGACTGAGGACGGGCTTAGGAAGCTACCCTAGTAAATAAAAATCATCGCAGAAATCGGATGTGCAGGCCTACTTGTAGGCACTTAACTGGCAAAACGTACAATCACTCTTAGGCTCAGATCACATTGAGTGGTTAACAAGTGGAGCGCTAGAAGAGGAAGATATATATATAATTATACGGTTAACATTAAAGCGCTAAAACTATTTTTTGTTTGTTTGTTTGTTTGTTTGTTTGTTACGTAGGGAATAAAGACTTTTAAGCCGAGACACGCCACTTTCAACCTAAGGCGAATCTTTTATTGATTATATCGCCCGAGCGGTTACCGGGGCCCAAATTTGGGGTGTAAAGAATAGAACCACTGTTACCTGCCATGCATGTCGTAAGAGGCGACTAGGAGGTTAGGCTGAAATCGGATGCACTTGTCCTAAACGTGTGGAAGTCTATGCGTTTAGGGACCTACCAAACCAATGTGCAACGTATACACGTTCTTGGCAAAGATCAAACATATCACAAAGAGTGATTAAAATTGGTCGTAAAGAACGAACGCAAAGAAGAAGATTGGTTATATCAGAGCGTGTTGGCCAACAAACAGGACCATTAAGAATTAACTCCGTTAGGAGAATCCGACTATTGTGTAACTAAAACTATTCCCAAGTTTGTGTATATTTCATACTTGCTAAATGCACGCCCGTAGCGTATGCAGCTTAAGCGGTAGTGAGCTAGATCCAAGCGTAACTGGTTCAAACAACGTGGCGGGCAAGTTTGGAAGTAAATTAGTTCCCTTGGATTTTTACGAACGATAAAATATACCTCACCGTTCAGAAAGCAATAGCAAACTACTGAACGTATTAGTGATGTCTAGAAAATCGGCGACTCGTTTACTGTTGTTGATGGCTAAGTCCTGTAAAGGACATGCCACGATTTTCATTTTCAAGCGGACGTCCAAATTAAATTCCAAAAATGTTTAGTATTGTAGGAGATAATTTTTTTATTTATTAATTATTTCGCAATTTTTCGTAAAATTTTAAAGACAATGTAAGGTAGTATTATGATATCAGAGCCAAATCTGGACACTGACATCAAATGATAAAAGAAAAGGGGTCACGGAAGAGATGAAGTGTCTACGCAGAATGCTGGTAGTATCAAGAAGAGATCAGTTTAGAAACGAAGACATCAGAGGAAAAAGTGGGTCAATTAGCAAGTGTTTTACTTTGACAACTTACTGAGTTTTCGCTTGTCTGTCTTGCCTTTTAGCTCACCCTGAATCTTTCGTGATTGTTGCTTTAAATGTTGGGTTTGAGCCGAAAGCTTTTTATTTGAACGCTCCATATCGACCACTTGTTAAACCACTCTTTGCAATCTGCCTGTGATCCGAGCCTGAGTGATTGTACGTTGTGCCAGTTATGCACCTACAAGTAGCCGCATTCGATTTCTGCGTCGCTTTTATCTACTAGTAACTTGCCATCTCCTTGGTCGCCTCTACAAATGCCTTGAAGTGCAGTGCTACATTCTTTGATCCCTTGACTAGCCGGCAACACACAGGTGGAGTCAGCAGGGTGAAGTGTCCTCCATTTATGTCTAGTCTGGGCAGCTGGTGGGGAATGTGCCTTTCTCATTTTATACAAATCTCTTGTCTACCCTACTGTTTCATCCAAAGGAAAGACAAAGTCCATACGTTTGGAATCAAGCAGGGACGCCAGAAGATGGAATGGAATACACAAAACCATCAACCTTAAGGTCCTCACTTCGAATTTGTGTCAAGGTTTACTCTCTAGCCTTCTGCATAACTGTTCTGACCACAAGGCAGTGGATTTTCTATCAGGATTTAGTCTCTAGCCTTGAGGTCTCTCGACCCCAGCTCTTCCTCCTCGAAGACAGTGGGTTTAACAGTTGCAGATGGTACTGTCTACGAAGCCTATGAAACATCTGATCGATTCTATAATAACGTGGCGAAACACGTAATCACAAAGTACTGTAATTTTACAAAATACAAAAATAATGACAATACACAGCAACGTTTCGACCAAAAGGCCTTTATCAAAAAACGATACAACAGGGTGACGAATTTCATAGCACACTACATATAGACTGCTGGCTAATAACGTGCTAATGACAAGCTGCATATTCTGCCAAAATGTCTTCAGTAAATTCCATTTATGTTTATTTATTTGTATTCTATATTTCTATTTGATTTATTATTCAAGAGATTAAACCATGCTTAATAACTGTATGTTAAGTTGACTTGATACAGTTTTGCTCATTCAGAAGTCCTCTCTCTTTGTGCTCTTTAAATCTCAATTGTGGCATAACAAACTTTTAAACCTTTTGCAAACAGCCTTTTAAACCTCAACAGATTGTACTGTCTATTGTCATGCGGTAGCAGATAAAACATCTGATCTGGTACAAAATATATGTTAATTACATCTGAAACACACAACACACATGTAGACTACTTTTAATTATCTAGTTACTTATGTCATACTTGTGTGCATGTGATCCAATGATAGTGTGATTGTGTATAAATGTGTGTACATTATATGTTCTATGATGACCACAACTGACATTAAAAGCATTGAGTTCTTACTAATGTGCTTGTTGTCATCTATCATCTTTTTCCAGAAGAATGATCTAGATATCATACTAGTGACTGCTGTCATGCATCTATTATCATATCCTACCAGTGACATCTGTCATGCATCTATTATCATACTGTACCAGTGACATCTGTCATGCATCTATTATCATACCCTACCAGTGACAGCTGTCATGCATCTATTACCATATTCTCACAGCCTGATATAATAAATTGTGTCTTCTTCTAGTATGTCTACATTTGTTGTATGATTGATTGATATGACTATCATCATTGCACTTCTGTGATTAACAATGTGTGCCCTGATCTAAATGATACATTTGATGTGTATGTATGGACATACCATTTTACCAAACTTGACTTGATTCGGCAAAACTAAGTTTGACGGATAAATTGATAGCAAACACTCTAAGGTCTCTTAAGACAAATGTATTATTGATATAAGGGAAGACTGCAGTAAAACTATGTAGCAATGGCGAAACACGTAACAATAAAGTACTGTAGTTTTACAAAATACAATAACAATATACAGCAACGTTTCTTTCAAAATACATTTATAGAAGGTACGCTTTGACAAATGTACAGTAAGAAATAATCTTGTTATGTTATCTTCTTCTTCTTCGTTCTTTACGATCAATTTTAATCACTCTTTGTGATATGTTTGATCTTTGCCAAGAACGTGTATACGTTCACATTGGTTTGGTGGCCCTTAAACAACTTCTACAAGTTTAGGACATGTGCATCCGATTTCAGCCAAACCTCCTTAGTCGCCTCTTACGACATGTGTGGCAGGTAACAGTGGTTCTATTCTTTACACCCAAGTTTGGGCCCGGTAACCACTCGGGCGTTATGTTATGTTATTCAATCGTCGTCATAGCACATTAGGCATTCCCATGAGTGCTTCATCCTCCGATGCAACAGCTATCCCAAAGTCCATTTGCTCACCAAACCCATTTAAAGTTGATTAGTATATCTTCTCTCTCTACTATGAAGATGACACTATCTGGCCTGTCCAAACTTAACTCTTAATTCTTGGAATCAGTCCAGTGTCTGAAACTCGCCCATATCACATAAATGAGTGTGCAATGCAGTCTACCAATCTACTTATCCAGACTCTACTGTACAAAAATGCCAAGTAAATGTCGAAATTCGTAGCATATCTTTTACAGGATGTAGCCATCAACCACAGTAAATGAGTCGTTGGTATTCTAGGCACCACTTATATGTTCAGTAGTTTGCCATTGCTTTCTGAACGGTGAGGTCTATTTTTACCTTCGTAAAAATCCACGGAAACGAATTTGCTTCCAAACTTACTCACCGCAGAGTTTGAACCAGGTATGCTTCGGTTTGTGATTGCGCTCACTACCACTTAAGCTACAGACGGTCACTCTTTATATCACTTGGTAATCCTCATCTTTAGTTTAATTGTTATCTGTTCATTGTCAGTCCTTGTCTTGGGCACAGAAGGCGGAGACAAAATAGGACCTCTCAATTTCCTCTTGTGCCTTTCTTTTTATCTTAAGCCTAGTCCTATGCATTTCTTTGAGCTCTGTTTTTTAAAGATTTACTTACATCTGCATCTCTTTTTCATGTTGTCCCCACAGTGTCCACTGCATTGCATGTCTTGGGTGCTTTGTTTCTGTAGCTGGTTACTTTTTTTTTTTTTACAGTGTGGTGTCGCTGGCTCCCATGCTATCCATTTTAGTCGTTTTTATGAGGGGAGGAGCATCTAGCTGAATGAATTAGAGCGCAGCTTCCATGCTTAGAGACCCGTGTTCAATCCATTGAGGCCAAGAATTTGTTTATGTCCAGGACATAAAAGAAAAATCCTAACCTGTACAGTTTCACAACGACTGCTCTAGCCATGCTACCATTAAATTCCTACGGTGCTCGTCCCCCTGTCCAGGGTTGCCAACTAATAATTGAGAAAATAAGCCAAACACTGGCCAGAAAAGCCAAAAAAGCCAGGAGGAAAAACAGTGCTATTTCATACTCACCTACATCATAAGAAGAGCTCCAAATCAAGGTCATCACACTATCCTCACCACTGAAACCGGCACCATACACTTTATCAGTAGATAAGCTCTTTACCATATTATGGGAGGCAGTAAAATCCTTGCAACATTTGATAGATAAGAGCAGTTCTGTTCTTATTCTCACTATCGCCTCAAGAAGCTGCAGCTGCGTTCTATTTCTAACTTTTGTTTTGACTGATGATACAAGAGAGAACACCCTTTCAATAACAGCATTACTAACTGGAGTTATTAAACAAGTCAGAGCAAAGGTGGCAAGCTCCTTAAATGGTTTGTGTTAAAGAACACCAATCCAAAAAGTTTCACTGTCTGTTAAAATCCATCTTTCTTAATATTGGACTTCTTATTGCCAATCAATACAGATTATTTTTCTGTACTGTTCTTCTATTGCACTGATGTTTTCTCCCACAATGTACCTTAATGGTAGTTCTGCAAAAAAAGGCCTTGATGCTTGGTTTAAAATTATCATAGTGCTCAATTTTGACAAGCACTGAAATGTATCTCTGGCAGGTGGATGACGTGTAATTTTGTGGAGAGCTTGTCTAGGGGAATAATTTTGTCTAGGGGAATTCTCCACTTGAAGTGTATTCTGTCCTCTTGATGGAGTCCTCTGTCTGTGTTTTTCTGACTTTTCATGTGCAGCGAGGCTACTAGCTTTAGGCACAATGGTACAGTGGCATAATTTACAAAACGCATTTTGTGATCCATCAGAAGATCTTTTCACCCATTCAAAAGTCTTTTCCCTATTGGTATTATATTTACGACTACTGTCATAAGATTGTTTTCATTTTTTTGTCGCCATAGTTAGATTTCTTGCGAAATTACAAATGATTAAAAACAGATAACAGGACTGCTTTGCATAATCTGAGGTGGGGAAAAGAGCACAGCAGGAAGTGATGTAACTTCCCATAATCTTTAGTACTAAACATATTTTTGAACAATACCAACCAAAACCAATAAAGACCCTACATTAAGTATTTTTACCCAATTTGTTCTTAAGAATTATACACATTTTTAGAGAGAAAAAGTTTGCATATGAAAAAAATCCAAAGATCGGCACAAAAGCCAAATCCTTTTTTTAAGCCAACCACATTAAAAAAAAACCAAATTTCTCAAATCTGGCTTTAAAAAAGCCAAATTGGCAACCCTGCCCCTGTCTTACACCACCCTAAAAAGCGGTACTACATGCAGTAACAACAGGTTTTTTTAGAGGGGACAGTGGGTATATTTTTCTTTCTCTGAAACCACGCATTAGGGTTAGCTGTTTAGTTGTTATTATCTTGCTCATGTCATTGAATGTGCTTTTGGCCATTCCTGTTCTTCTCCTAATCTCTTTTTCACATCTGCCATCATTTTTATTGCTCGGAATGTGTTTAAAAACCTTTCTCCTGATTCTAATATTGCACAATTTTTCTCTTTCAATTGTTTTTCTGTCGTTGTTGATAACATTTTTATGTGCATGTTGTTTCTCATGTTCACTGTGCTTGATAAAGATCAATTGAGCAATATGTGCTATTTTTCCTTTTTTTTTTTCTTCCTTAAATTACTTTGCTACTACCACTAAACCTTCTTGGTCCTGATGAAGCATCAACCACAACTGTTGCTGTCCCTCAAATTGTATTCTGGTCCATCTTTGTTTCAACTCTGAAATGAGACCCTGACCTCTCTGACCCACTATTTTACTATTCTTTGTCAGATGTTATTTGGTATCATCTCTTCTTTTCCCCAGTGAGTTCAGCCATATATACCTATACACCAACTGTGCACTTATAGATCATCCGGTTTCAGTTTGGAATATTTTATTTGTATTCTGTCCATAGGTGCTCCAATCTCCTGTGCAATATCTCCAGCAGTGTCCAGCAACTAACAGTAATAGTTCAATGTTGATTGATTACCTACTCATATATTGTTGTACTAGAGTGTTTTTCTGGCCTCTTCAATCCAAGCTCTAGCAAATCTAGCAGTTGATGAGGATTTGTTTAGATGAAGATCCTCTTTGCTGCAACACTATGAGGTATTTCAGAATGTCAGCTCCATCCATTGACTGACCCTCCGACATGGTGGCAGAGACAGCCAGCCTGTCTGCTTTCTCACCGTCATCAACACCCATGTGCCCCTCATAGAGTGGGGCAGCAAAGAATATTTTCACTTAAACCAATCCACATCAACTTCTAGGTTGTAAGAGCTGGGATTGAAAATTGGAGTGGCCAGAACAGCACAACAGGTATATGAGTAGTCTCATCAATCAAAATCGAACTGGTACGGTCAGTCGCTGGATGCTGTTGAAGATATTGCGAAGGAGATTGGAGCATCTGTGGACATGAAGATATTCTGAACTGAAAGGGAATGTTTAGAATACTGGTATCTGCTTTGTTGTCAAATAAATATTTATGTTGTTGATGTGTTCTAACTCTTTTATTCTATGGGTCTTCTATGGACAAATGCGACATCATCAATGCTCTCAGAGAAAACATATGCTCTGAAGATTTCAACGACGTCAAGATGGGAAAACCACAAAAGAAACCCCAGTAGATACATCAACCAGCACAGAACAGGAGTTGTTAGCTTAAACACACTGAAATACATGCTTGGGAGGAGATAGGAGCAATTATAAACATGTGTGATGAAGATAATCCTCAAATGAACAATGAACTATTTTATTCTTAAAACACCCATCTAAAATAAAGACCTTTTTTCCTAATAAGTTTTTCGTTTTGTTACAGTGACAAAGTTGACAGTGTCTGCTGGCACAGAGAAAACAATACAGCTGCCAGTAAATTCAGTGGTACTCACTGCTTATGTTCTTCCTAAGGCAGAAGAGGGTAAGAGGTCCTTCATTTTTTACAATGCTACAATTTGTACAAATATTAAAGTCAGTATAACGTCATGTGGTCATATATGTGCACATATTATCTGTCATATTCATATATATTTATATGTGCTTTTGAATATAAGTGTTACAGAAGAGTCCTTTGTATATCATGGACAGAGAAGAAAACAAATAGATCTATACAGAAAGAACTCACAATCAAAGAAAACTGACTGATGCTACAAATAAGAAAGAGAAAATTGAGATATTTTGGACATATAAAAAGACATGAAGGGCTGGAGAAGGCCATCAAAGAAGGAGGCATACCGGCAAAGAGAAGAAGAGGAAGACCACGGAGAAGATGGATTCATGATGTAACTGATGGTTTGAACATGATGGCTGCAGAGGCAGGACATCTGGCCAATGAGAGAGAAATTCCGGAGGACTGTTGGGGTGGCAAAGTTCTGCTCAGGACAAGCTATTTGATGATGATGATATATATAGTTTTAGTACTGTTATTGTCAGACTGTATATGTTATATCTGGCGAATAGGAAACATGCATTTCTATGCTATCAATCAAGTGCCATGCCTGCCGGTGTAGACGATCATATCTCTCCATAACTCTCTCTCCTTGGGGCAGTTAATCATTTCTGAAGTTGATCTTTAGTCGAACTACAATGCCAGACCATCCAACATCTTCTCCCTCTGTCTTCCATGATCTGTCCTTCCCTAAATTTTACCTGTTGTCACCGAATGACGCCTTCTCTTCACATTATATGCCCTAAGAACCTTGATTGTCTGATTCTTATTCTTTTGATAAGGTTCCTTTGTGTGCATGCCTTATTTAAAATCTCGTCATTTTTTTCTTTGCTGTCCATGGAATTTTCATGGAAAAGTTTGAATTTCTTTGCTGCATTGTTTATCCTTTGCTTAAGGGTTCCTATAGCGAAGAAACAGGAAATACCACAATGCTCTTATTCTTCTTCGCGTTTGTTCTTCGCAACCAATTTGATCATTCTTATTGTGATATATAATTGATCTTTGACAAGAATGACTAACGTTAAACCCTGTTGCAGGCCCCTACTTGTGTATGGTACCATACATGTGTCAGTCAGGACTTTCGTTTTTTTCCTACTGAGTTTGCCTCGCTGACAGTCAGTCCCCAATACTTCCCCATCCTTTATGTGTACAAGTTCTCTTTAATGATTTGTTTAACAGTGTATATTTGGGCATGAATCTACACCAAAGAGCCTTTTGTACTATGCAAACTTTCTGACTAAGTGTGGCATTCCTTTTGCATCGTGTAATAAACACTCTTTAATGTTCTTTAATGTCGTACATTTTGGCTGGGATCTACACCAAAGAGCATTTATTACTTTGCAAATTTTCTGTATAGGAACATTTACAACACTTCTAGGACTGGTCATTGGAACGGTCACTTGCCGGCTGCTTTGTGTGTTCATTGCTTTTTATCGATCATTTTTCGCAGTATATTTGGGCTTTATAATCTACGCCTATGAGTATGTCTACATTGTGCTCCCTTTCTGACTGTGAGGTCGTTCGGATTTAAACATTTCTCAGTCATTTGCGGCACATAAGCTTGTCACGCATGCAATCAATTTTTGGCTGTTTAATTGGCCTTCATATGATCTGAGTCTGGGACGGCATCTTACTCTGCAACACACTGTGAAAAGTGTAGGCCTTTGCCATTGTTTGGATTTGTATGACCTGTCAAACCATTACAGTGTCCGCCTTACTTTTTTTAGCCATGTTTAGTTTATTCCGGAGGAAATATTCTCAGCTGTTTCAGGACTTGTGTCGACACTTGGCAATTTGCAATTTATGCTCTGCATTTTGCCTGGCCCTGGGAAACACTGGACTGGGGCTGAAAAAAATAATCCATAGGTCGTTTCATTCGAGCGCTACATAACGCAACTTTAGATTTTGTGCTCAGCAAATCACTCACCATAGTTCTTCTGGGGATGTTACTTTTACCCGCACTAAAACGCAACTTTACATCTTGCAATCTCTCTCTCCCTCTTGCGATCACCTAAAAGACTGATGTACCAGATCTCTCCATAAATTCATTCATGTGAAAATCTGATTCATGTAGCCTTAGCATTGGTGGGTTTCGTCACATTTTCAGCGCCATTTGGAGTTCTGGTGCTTATCCTTCCGGCGATGGTCGGTTCAGCCAGCATTTACTGGGTCGCTCTCCGCTAACATTTGGCTGTTCCCACCGACCTGCAAGGCAGCAGGTTGACTTATACAAATTTAGGACACATGCATCCGATTTCAGACAAACCTCCTTGGCTCCTCTTACGACATGCGTGGAGGTAACAGTGGTTCTATTCTTTACACCCCAAATTTGGGCCCCGTAACCACTCGGCGACATCTTGCACTCAAACAACATTACCTTGCACGGTTCCTCCAGGGAGGGCAGTTTCGTTATTCACAAGGGCTCAACTTAACTTTTGCGCTCTACCAACCTTACCCAATAGATGTATCTGTGCTTGGCCTCTGGTACAGAGTTTACTGCAATCTTCTCTTGTGTCATCACGACACGTTCCCAAATTCATTTGCAGAGAGCTGGCAATTGTAGTGTTGTGATGATTGGACTCGTTACATCGTTCTCGTGGATTCTTGGTTATTGGTTACTAAACTGACGTCATTGCACTCCGGCAGACCCATAGGTGCTCAGTCCCCCCAACGATATCAAAGAGTATGCATACTGATAGTTCCTGTGGCACGCTGATTAAACACACCTCTCACTCTGCCTCTCAGGCATCCAGTTCGACTTGAACAACGAGTAACTCCAAACTGCTTAAACCGCTTGATCGATTCAACATCGATTTTAGTGTCCTCATCCAACAGACAGTCGCAAGAGACCGAAGAATATCCCCCTTATCCATCTTCAACTTCCCAACAATCGATGCTGTTGATTGAAGCCTGTCCGCTCTCTCATTACCGTAAACACCCGCATGCCCAGGACAGTATATCCACGTAAGCCGCTGAAGGTTAGAAACTTCTATAGACGACATCCACTCATACCGAAACCTGCCCTTCTGGATCTTGTGAAGCATCGACTGAGAGTCAGATACAACAACTGCCCTAGTAAATGGAGATCCAATGGAGGGCAGCAGTAACGGCCTCAACCTCCATCTTCATACTAGAAGTAGTTCTCCTGTATGCCCCACTTCGCTCTGCAACAACCCTACCATGCGCATTAGACAAGAAACCCCAGCCGGATTTCTCACCACATTGAACCGACCCATCGTGGATTCTTGCTCACAGCTAGCAATTATGTTGTGCAAGAACTCCACATAACTGTCTATTATTTGTTTTTAATGTTACATTATTATTTTCACTTGGCATTGAGCTTCCCAGGCATTCTTGTACTTCTCATTTTCTTTCTACTCAAAGTGCAATAGAAATAACAGAGATATATATGTTTGCATACGAGAATTCTCGAGAATTCTGTTGTTGTTTTTTCAGGAGAAACATATACATATGAATGGTCACCAGTAACAATACCTACCAATGCAGAGACAGCCAGCATGGATGGCAAGAATACAGACACACTTAAGTTGTCCAATGTAAGTATTTGCCCCTTATAATTAAGCTGTGTCCAATGTGTTTTGTCCCTTATAATTAAGATGCGCCCAATGTGTTTTGTCCCTTATAATTAAGATGCGCCCAATGTAAGTGTTTGTCCTTATGATTAAGCTGTGTCCAATGTAAATATTTTGTCTTATGATTAAGCTGTGTCCAATGTAAGTGTTTTGTCCCTTATAATTAAGATGTTCCCAATGTAAGCATTTGCCCCTTATAATTAAGCTGTGCCCAATGTAAGTATTTGTCCCTTATGATAAAGCTTTGCCCAATGTAAGTATTTGCCCCTTATAATTAAGCTGTGTCCAATGTGTTTTGTCCCTTATAATTAAGCTGCCCAATGTAAGTGTTTGTCCCTTATGATTAAGCTATGCCCAATGTAAGTATTTGTCCCTTATAATTAAGCTGCGCCCAATGTAAGTATTTGTCCCTTATAATTAAGCTGTGTCCATTGTAAGTCTTTGTCCCTTATAATTAAGCTGTGCCCAATGTAAGTCTTTGTCCCTTATAATTAAGCTGTGCCCAATGTAAGTATTTGTCCCTTATAATTAAGCTGTGCCCAATGTAAGTGTTTTTACCTTATATTATGTGCTGTTATCTAATATATAGAGCTGATATTTTGAACACCAGTGTGGCGACACAAAAATTTTCATCGAAACCAATCCACATCATCTGTTAGATTACAAGAACTTGGATTGAAGATTGAATTGGCCAGAACAGAACAGCACAACAGGTATATATGTAGGCTCATCAATGAACATTGAACTGGTACGGTTAGTTGTTGGCCACTGTTGGAGATATTGGGAAGTAGATCGTAGCACATATGGACATATTCGGAGTGCAATGAAGATATTCTAAACTGAAATTGAACTGAAACAGAAAAAGAATGCATTGCTTAAAGAAGTAACAACAAAAGATGTTTAGAGCAGCATTTCGCAAACTGGGATCCGCTGGGTCCATGAGGTACTTACGGAGGGTCTTTAAGAGCTTGAAGAAATATTATGATCTTTGACATTTCATACAAAAAAAAAAAAAATATGTATAAAAACAGTGGCAAACTAGTTCCGATCGAAATCAAAGGACCCAGACCAGATCGGAGTCTAAATGTGGAAAAGGATAAAATGAAAGATGATTTGAAGTTTGCTAGTCTGAGAACATTGTTTACTATTGTAACACAAAGGTAATTCATTTGCCTATTTTCATATACAGAAACTTCTGGGGTCCGTGGTACAAAGTGTATTTAAAAGGGGTTCCTTGGTAATGAAATGTTTGGGAACCACTGGTTTAGAGTAATGAGTTTTCACTATTTGTGTCATATTAATCTTTCAGCTTATTGCTGGCCTGTATGTTCTCAAAATTAAAGTAACTGGACAGAACAAGTTTGGAGAGGCCTTAATCAATGTCACAGTCCTGACACGTAAGTTTCTTTATCAGTATTATAATTTATAAATAATAATAATTCCTCTTGTACTGTTATACGTTACATAAGGCCTGCAAGCAATTTATCTATACCACTCTATTCTGGCCAACTCGCTCAATCTCCTCCAGGGAACTGAGACTGATATTTCTTGCCTCGCTCAGCAAAATTCATTTCAGGGTCTCCATAGGTCGTCCTCTCTTTCTTGAACCCTTGCATCCCACGTCACTGCCTGCTTTGATATTCTTTGCTCATTTTTTCTCAAGGTGTGTCCAGCATATCTCCATCTTCTCCTTCTTATAACAGTTGTTACTAGTGGTTGACCAGATATTTCTCTGATTTCATCACTTCTCCTGAATTCCTTCATTTTCAAATACATTCAAATATTTGATAGAATTTATCAAAGTTTTGTAGTAGCATGTCCTTTGCAAAACGTCGCTTTCATCACAGCCCGCTTGAAAAACTCTCTGGCTCTTGCAAGTTCTCTTGCCTCTTCTGGCGTCATGTTCAGGGTTTCTTTGATGTCCTGTTGCCACCTTCATCTTAGTCCACTCCTGCGTCGTACATCAGGAATCATGCCTTCCATTATCATTCTCTCCAAACCACTGTGGCGTTTAACGTGGCCAAAATACTTCATCTTCCGGGCATGATGTTATTTATGAGCCAGTGCTCCTCTGTGACTGCAGGTCTTATAGGATGTCTTTATTTTTTCTCTTCTTTTTCCCAAATATATTTCATAACATTTATAATGTATTTTGTTATGTTGTGTTCTGGGATTTGTTGTTATGAGGTTTGCTTTGTTGCATTGTGTTGGGTTGTTATGTGCCATAATAAGTTACGCCCTGTGTTTTATTGTATTTTAGTGTGTGTAATATTGAGTTGGGATGTCTCCTATATTGATTTATAATATATTGTGATTTCATCTAGTAGCTTTTTTGTGCTATAATGAGTTATTTTGTGTGTTATATTGGATTCTGAATATTAAATTACATTGAGTATTGAATATTTGAAGAAGAGGAAAGTATCAAGAAGAGACCGGTTTAGAAATAAAGACACCAGGAATAAAGGGAGTACAACATCAGTACTGAACTTCATCAAGAAGCAAAAATTTAATGATTCAACCACATAAGCAGATTATCAACAGTCTCAAAGAGCAATGTTACTCCAATACAGAGGATACAAAGCAAAAGCCATCCACTCAAAGGTGGACCTCAGAGATAACAGAGGTGATGGAAAACACTTGATGAAGCGCACACAAAAGCCAGTTCTTGAAATCTCTTCTTATCCTGACGCTGTGAGGCAAAACAGGATTTGAGAAAAGAAAAAGAAGATAAGGAGGAAAGGTGACATTCTGTGTGAAGAATAGTAGAAGCTGATGTTCAATCTAAGCTTTGTGAAGAATAGTAGAAGTTGATGTTCAATCTAAGCTTTGTGAAGAATAGTAGAAGCTGATGTTCAATCTAAGCTTTGTGAAGAATAGTAGAAGCTGATGTTCAATCTAAGCTTTGTGAAGAATAGTAGAAGCTGATGTTCAGTCTAAGCTTTGTGAAGAATAGTAGAAGTTGATGTTCAGTCTAAGATTTGTGAATAATAGTAGAAGTTGATGTTCAATCTAAGCTTTGTGAAGAATAGTAGAAGCTGATGTTCAATCTAAGCTTTGTGAAGAATAGTAGAAGCTGATGTTCAATCTAAGCTTTGTGAAGAATAGTAGAAGTTGATGTTCAATCTAAGCTTTGTGAAGAATAGTAGAAGCTGATGTTCAATCTAAGCTTTGTGAAGAATAGTAGAAGCTGATGTTCAATCTAAGCTTTGTGAAGAATGGTCTCATTCTATCATGTATAGAATATGCATGCCCTATCCTCACCACTCCTCTAGGTCAGGTTTTTAAAATGTTCTTGGAGAGTTAACCGACAAAAATCTCAGTGAGTCTGCCCCCAGATTTGTGATATCAGTGGATTTGCCCTGATATCCAAGATCCAAACCCCAGCTATGGGCAAATAGCCCCACTGCCTTGTGGGAGCCTCGGGAGAGGCAAAGGCTATGGAAGTAAACCCAAACAGAAAATCAGAGCGGAGCCCTAAGGCAGACAGGCATCAGTGATGTCCTACCGACAGCTCCTGCAACCGAACTGATACCAGATGTCATGCTTGCACTCCTCTGGATTCTATCAGCAAGGTCGATAGGGAGTAGTTGGCGCTTGGGCAACTCAGCTACTCCATAAAAATCGTACAGGTATGTGTCATGGAGAGGTCACTGTAGGTCGACTTTGTCACCTGCAGCAACTATGGCAAGATTGCCACTCCAGAATAGGCCATTACAGCCACAAGAAACGTTGTAATTCAGTGCAGAACATACTACGTGACGCAAGACTTATTTTCTCCTGAGACAAAGATGCCAATGAATACTCATCAATAGTTCTATGCATGCCCATGTGTTGCTGGGCTCTCAAGGGAGCAAATAATAGTAACACTGCAACCTACAAGGCATGTCGTAAGAGGCGACTGATGTAGGACCTAGGAAGCTATCCTAGTAAATAAAAGTGTCGAGAAATTGGATGTGCTGGCCTACTTGTAGGCGCATAACTGGCACAATGTACAATCGTTCTTAGGCTCAGATTACATACAAATCACAAAGAGTGGTTGATATCGAGCATTTGAAGAAGAAGAAGGTCCGATGCAGATAGTGAGACTGGAAAGAATTCAGAATGTGCGCATCATTCTGGGATGCACCAAAGATACACCAGAAGTGGCAATGACATTCCTTTTGACCTCCCACTACTGATCACAGAATTGAAAGTTGGAGGGTTTGAACATGTCTAAAAATCAACACAAACAAAGCAACATCCACTCCACGTAGAACTCATTAAAGAGAAAGGGTGTAGACTCAAGACAGGTAGATCATGATTGAGCCAGGCGGATGATACTTTTTTTGAAAATATGGGAACCTTACAGGATTGAACCAGGAGAGGAATGGATTGCTTTGCCACCTAAATTTCAGACTGCTTAGTTATTATATCAATTAAGAAAAACTGAACAAAATAATCCATTACAAATTAACGCGGAGGTTGAGGCCTTCTTCAATTACGTTAACGAAACAGATTTTGTTATTTATACTGATGGTTCAGTCATTTACCAATAACGATGTGCATGGATTTTTTCAATATGCTTAGGAGAAAAACTAATAAGAGATGCCAGTGGGGCCTATGCGACAGCCACAAGCAGTTTGACAATGAAGGTGAAGGCGGTTACAAAGGCGGCAACATGGCTGGCATCTCATAACAACTCTTGTGTTTCATACTCACTGACTCCATGAGTATGATTCACAAAGTCGAAACAGGAATGATTAGTTAAAACTGGGTGTCGGTACTGGTACAGAGAAGGATTTAAGAAATCACTTTCATTTTCATCCCTGTTCACGCAAAAGTTTGAGGTAATGAATGAGCTGATAGATTGTCTGGCATGGCTATGATATCAAAGCGAACAGCAGTGGACTGAAATGACATTCTTAACATATTGAGTCTTTCCGAATAGAGGAGTTTCAGGGTTGTGAATCCCAGTTGCTGACCAGATTGAGAGAGATGGGTGTCATTATTGGCACAGCCCGAAAAGAATGACACACCAAATATGCAAAAAAATTGATTAATTAATAAATATTGAACTGGCATGTTGCGCCACAGTGAGCTGCTGGATTTGTTGAGGCAGAGATCGTAGCACCTATGGACATGTCTGGAGTGCTATGATGATAACCCTCATATAACTGTCAGTTTTATTTGTCGAAATATTTCATTTTTACATTTTATCTTCTTTATCAACTACTTCACTTCAGTTTTAACTTGTTGCAAAATTAACATATTCTATTTCCCTGCCCGTATATAAATATTTTGTTGTTCTCCAGCTGCCCGTCAGAACCAGCCACCTCGTGCCATCATCCACCGCCCAACACAGGAAGTGTATTTACCAAATGTTGCATTTTTGGATGGCTCAGGTTTGGGATATTTATAAATAATTTCTCATTTCAAATATTCTGAATATTGCTGTTATAACTACCAATATGGTTATGGCATCCTTATAATTTCAGATTATAAGCAGAAGACTAGGATGGCTAGGTCATGTGAGAAGAATGGACAATATCCGCATACCACAGCAAGTGTTGTTCTGGGAACTTTCGGAAAGGAAGAGGCACCAAGGTAGACCAACTTCTCAGATATAAAGATGTCTGCAAGGCCTCAGTGAAGAACTTTTCTATCGGTTCCAACAAATGTGAAAAACTAACTGATGACTAAGTTTTTAGAAAACATCCACAAAGGTGTAGAATCTTTTGAAAAGAGACTTAGCGATGAACTGAAAGGCAAGAGAGATAACTGCAAACTCAGAAGTTGTCACAGTAAAACACTTGCCACTTGACTGTCTGTAAAGATGAAAAGGGCCATACATAATCTCAGAAGATAATGGATGAAGCACCCATAGGGAAGAATTTGAATAAGTTGCAATTGTAAATTGCTTGATACAGAAAACTAGTCTATGTATCAACTTGGTCATGTATTAACTACATATATGGGCAAGTGTCTCTGGTAAAGTGTTAAGCAGTTTGTCTTGCATTCTGAAGGTTTCTGGTTTGAATCTGAACCGCATTTTTTGGTGCGCGAGTGCATTTTTTTTCCAGATATCCCTTAGGATTGTTGCTGTAGCTACGTAGTTCTTGCATTGTGCAATATTCTCAGCAGATGGTGAGCCATTGCTGCGGAGAGTGGGCCAAGTCACATGGGAAAACTTGGTACCATGAAGTCAATGATTCACCCTTAGACCCCTTTCCGCTCGAGTGGCTACCGGGGCTCAAATTAGGGTGTAAAGAATAGAACCACTGTTACCTGCCACACATGTCGTAAGAGGCGACTAAGGAGGTTGGGTATGGGGCTAGCTACCCCACACCAAAAAAAACACCAGATGGCTACAGAACGGAGAGCGATCCGAGTAAACGCTGGCTGAAACCGAACACATCGCCGAAGTATAAGCACCAGAGCTCCAAATGGTGCTGAAGATGTGACGTAAAACAAACCAATGCTAAGGCTGCATGAATCAGATTTCCACATGAATAGAATTTATGGGAAGTCTGGTACATCGGTCTGGGCGGTGATCGTGAGAGAGAGAGAAGAGAGACTTCTTTCAACTATACATACATATAAGTAGATTTCCCAGAAGAGAACTGCATAACAAGTATATGAGTTGGCTCAGCAATCAACATCGAACTGGTACGGTTAGTCGCTGGATGCTGTTGAAGATATTGCGATGGAGATCGAAACACCTATGGCCGGAGTGTAATGAAGATATCCAAGCTGAAACTGAACTGATGTGGGTTTTAAAAAAAGAACCTGTTTTCAGACCATGAGATATATTGGTAAATATGATGTTGGGCCCATATTATTTCTTTGACCATTAGTACATGATGGGTGATGTAGTCAGCATACTGCCGGCTGCCTGTCCTTCCAAGTGCTTCTCTGGCACCGAATTGAGGTTGGGTCGACCTGAAAGCTGTTACAGTCTTTACCAAATTTCACCCCACTGGGAAAATGAACCCCGGACCATGCACCTACGGAGCAAGTGCATTAACCACTATGTTGTCATGACTCATATGCAGTATTGTCAACATTGAGATGACCACCTTCGCTTATCAGATGGGAGCACCCTGTGTGCAAGAACCAAATTCTCTAACCAATTTGCACCTTCTCCATTTGATTATACTGTCCACCATACATGCCACTAATCATTGACACTCCCGTGTTATGATGCAGAGAGCACAGATGATGACAAGATTGTCTCTTACAAATGGGAGGAGGTCAGTGGGCCACTGCAAGACCATGAATTAAATCATGAAGGTCAAATGTTGACTTTGAAAGATCTAGTACCTGGAAACTACACCTTCAGGTGAGTATTCTTTTTCTTCATTGTTCTTATATCAGTTCCCAGCATCAATAGCTTCAATAAAGTAAAGTAATGAACCTATTTTCATAACATGTGTCATATTGGGAAATACATTGTTAGACCAGATGGAAATATCAATAGGGAAATTAGCAATCGTTGTACAAAAGCTAACCAAGTACTGGGGCAGTTAACACCACTGTTGTCACATAGAGATACTGCTAAAAACGAAAGCAAATCTTATAAGAACGATTTTCTGGTCAACACTATGTTACCAGTGTCAAACATGACCAATAACAGCAGCTAATGAGCGGAAAATCATAACGACAGAGATGAGGTGTCTTAGAAGAGCTACAGGTCTGACAATAAGAGACAAAATTAGAAATAAAGAAATCAGAAGAAGACTAGATGTGAAACTAGTCATGCAATTCATAAAAGAACAACAGATTAAATGGTTTGTACACTTGACAAGAATGCCCTGGTAGCGCCTACCATAGAGAGCCACACAGAAAAAGTATAATGTGTACAGAGCAAGAGGAAGACCACGCAAAAGATTGGGTGACAGCATCAAAACAGCTTTAAGATTATAAAGTGCATTATAACAAGCACACACAAGATCACTACATTCCACCCCCTCCCTCCCATCCCCAAACACTTCTGTAAAAAGTAAATGGAAGAAAGAAGAAGACCGTATTTTCTTTAAACCAAGGACACATGACAGATGCTGTTGTCACCATCATACAGGTCGCGATACTTCCCATGTTTCTCCAGTACTCTTAGTCCGTCTGAGAGCTCATTGATGTGGGAAATAATTCCAACAGTAACTAGAGGTTTTGAACTGAGATCACTGATCTAGGAAGCACATGCTTTAACCACTCTGCCACTGTGACTCTCACTTTGTAGCATAGTTTAAAAGGTTTTAAAGCCGAAGGATTGACTTCATTGCACCAGATTTTACCCCATATGGCTCGGTCCCTCTCCAGAAGTGCACGCCACCTGCTGAGAGCATTGCACAAAGCACAAACTCCGTAGCTCCAGCAACAATCCTTCTAATAGCCAATAGATCTAAAGACAAGTAGATGTTGAGGCCTGCGAACGTCCACACCAGCAGTCATAACACAATGATTGTTTCATTATGTACATCTCTGCAATCAAAGGTCTGTTGCAATGAACCTGGTGACTTATTGTTACATTATTGTTTATTTGTTAGTTGTTAATATGATACCTTGGTCACTACTGACAAGTGATAAAAATCAAATGATCAAATGCCATGCTTGCCGGCGTAGGCGATCATGTCTCTCTGCAACTATCTATCCATGATGCAGTTAATCAGTTCTAACGTTGATCTTTTGTCGAACCACGATGTCAGATCATCCAACATCTTCTCCCAGTGTCTTCCATGATCACACCTTCCCTGAATTTTACCCGTTGTTACCAAATGTTATAACCCTTCTCTTCACATTGTATGCCCAAAGAACCTTGAATGTCTGATTTTTATTCTTTGGATAAGGTTTCTTTGTGTGCAGGCCTGTTATTTATTTTCGATCCAGAAGCACTTGAGCGTTCAGCTCTTTGGCTCGGTGCCACGAACACTGTAAATCTGGAGAACCTGTGGTTTTTCTGCCAGCCTGCAGAATTGAGCCCGCACTTACAGAGGGCTTGTCACACCGTCGTTCAAAGTGCTACGAACATGCTGGGCAGGCGGGCACAGGCCTGTTTTAAAACCTCATCATTTGTTTTCTTCGCTGTCCATGGAATTTTCAGCATTCTTCTGTAAAACTCTGTGTCTTCCAACGATCTTATTGATTGCATGTCCATTGTCTGTGATTCGCTGCCATTCATAAGTATTGGTTCAATATAGCACTAATAGAGATACAAATGTGGAGTACATAACAGAAAAACGTAGCCATGCAGAAACTTAAACAGTATGGAATGGAACTGGTTTAAAACAAGATCAGAATACAAAGAGAATGTATATTTTCAATGGCAACTTATAGGCATGAAGTGAAGCATGGACATTCCACAAAACGGTAGAAAAGCATTTATGTACTTTTGAATATAAGTGTTACAGAAGAGTCCTTCTTATACCATGGACAAAGAAGAAAATAGATAGATATATCCAGAAGGAACTCAAAACAGAAGCAAAGAAAAACTGACTGATCCTACTAATAAGAATGAGAAATTGAAGTATTTTGGACATTTAAAAAAGTGAAGGGTTCGAAAATACCATTATGGAAAGAGGTATCAGGGCAAAGAGAAAGAAAATGGAGTAGATGGATTCAAGATGTGACTGATGAATTGAGCATGACGGAAGCAGAGGTGGAACATCAGATCTATGAGAGAAATTCTGAAGGACTCTAAGGGTGACAAAGTTCTGTTCAGAACAAGCTATTTGATGATGGTGATGTTCAGATCACACTTGAGGATTTAAACTTCAAGTACCTCTGAAGTCATAGAAGGCCCACCTGCATGGCGAGGGACGCCAATAAAACAGTAAGGAGGCTTCCACGTAAAAATCAGTCAGAAGCGCCATACCAGGTGCCACTTACGCTGGAATTCACAGAGTGCAAACGAAGTAGAAGAAGATGCTGATGTTAATATGATTATATCTCCCATATGGTGCGGGGCCTGCAAGGAAAGCAAAGAATAGTACCACTGCAACCTACAAGGCATATCTTAAGAGGCAACTAATGTAGGACGTAGGGAGCTACCTTAGTAAATAAAAAGCATCACAGAAATTGGATGTGCTGGCCTACTTGTAGATGACTAACTGGCACAACGTACAATCGCTCTTAGGCTCGGATCACATACAAATCGCACAGAGTGGTAAACAAGTGGTCATTATGGAGCATTTGAAGAAGAATATAATTATCTTGTCTCATATTGTTAACTGTAGTTTAACAAATAAGAATGATGAAATTGTTACCCACAGGTTAACAGTAATAGATTCAGATGGTGCCACAAACTCAACATCAGCAAATGTTACCATTCATAAAGGTATTATCTTTATTTATTTAGTATTTCTGTTTACGGCAGCAGAAGAATGCTATTTTGAATAAGCTGTAAGAAAATAATATGTTAGCATCGATTGAACTAAAAAATTTCTCTTAGCATAGATTTCATGAGGTGTAAGAAAAATAATGTATGACAACAATTGATTAATCTTGTTGAAAAATGTTTATTGCAATCTACTGATTAACCCTTTTGTCCTCCTGACCAATATACAGGGTGTTTATAAAGTTGCTGTGCCGTGAAATTTATGCCCATGCGAGACTACATCACGAGAAATTGGTTTTCAATTGAGCTTTTTTTCCGATCCAGAAGCACTCGAGCATTCAGCTCTTTGCCTCAGTGCCATGGACATCAGTGAACCTTTGGTTCGGTGCCAAAACACCGTAAATCTGGAGAACCTGTGGCTTTTCTGCCAGCCCGCAGAATTGAACTGCACTCACAGAGGGCTTCAATTGGGGATTTAAAGACTTCCAACGAATGTAAACATAGATTGCTATTATTTATCTAGATACTACTGCTCTTGTCTGGCTTGTATTCGGTAAAGTGGCTGTCAACATGACTTGTGAGTCTGAAAATTTCAGCACATATTGTCGAATTACTTCTTCAGTATATTTGCCACCATTATAAAAGACATGCTTCACCAAAAATACCCGTATTCAACGGTTAACACCATTTCCTTTCAGCATTGAAATCGTTAATATAACAATGGCTTGTTGTGTACTGCTTCACACAGGATTGTGAACCTCAGAAATTCCATCATTCATGATGTAATTACTAAAATATTTCAAAATTCACTGCACAGCAACAATAAAAACACCCTGTATAAGTTAGTGGTAAATTTATTAGAAGATGCAAAGCCAAGTTACTGGAAAATTAAGTATAATTTACTAAATAAATTCGTTCAGAGGTTGAAAATAAATTACAGAGTGAAATGGTTAACCTTGTAGAAAATAATTAGTTGCATTTAACTGAACAAACTCTTCTGAGAAAATAATTCTGTTACAATGGTTAAATCGTCCAACAGAGAAAGATTACCCTCCTAAGGCAGATGCTGGATCTGATGTTGTCATCCATCTCCCTCAAACATCTGTCACTCTCTATGGCAACAGCAGTGCAGATGACAAAGGGCAGCTAACCTATGAGTGGATTAAAGTATCTGATGATAAACTTACTGTTGGAATGATGGTACACATAGTTTGTGTTGTAGTATTTAATTGTTCACTTTTTGATTGATTCATTGATTGATAGGACCATCATCATTGCACTTTGGTGAGTAACCGTGTGTGCTCTGATCTCCTTTCTTACGTAGGAAGATCTCAGCAACAGTGCACAAAATCTGTAGCACCTGCAAGGGTTACCTATGTAATTTAGAAGATGGTCAAAATATTTGGTAGGAATTTTATTTTCTAATCGTTCTAATAAATTTTGACTGGCTCAGGGCTGCCCAGCCTGTTCTTATATACTTATGGTTCTCATGGCTCACTGATTAGTCACACTCCTCACTTTGCCCCTTAGGCATTCAGTTCTATCTGTACAGTGTATAACTTCGAACACCTTAAATAATTGGATCATCATCATCAAGTAGCTTGTCCCTTCGGAACTTGGCTCCCATGACAGCAGTCCTGAAAACTCTCTGTTCTGTGCAAGTTGACCAGCATCACCAGCAGTCATTCTCAGATCGTCAATAACATCTTGCACCCATCATCTTCTAGGTCTTCCTCTCGCTCTTCTTCCAGGCACCATTCCCTCCAAAGATATCTTTTCTAGGCACTCATGTCATTTTATATGTCAAAAATATTTAATTTTCCTTGATTTTATGTTCTTTAATAGCCGATACAATACAATGAAAACGAAGATATTTACAATTGATTAAACAGGATTGTTGGCTAATATATGTGTCAACAGTCACAAAATAGAAAGAGCAGACAACTTTGAATACCTTGGGACAACTTCAGTATCTCATTTATTTAAATGCAATGTGTCTCATATAAGTTCAAACTATATGTTCTAATAACTACTGTTTCCAGGGTGTGTTGTCTCCAGTTTTACAACTGAGTAACTTGGAAGTAGGAGACTACAAGTTCACACTGAAAGTCACAGATTCAGCAGGACAGACGGATACTGCAGATGTACAAGTGTTTGTTAAACCAGGTTTGAACCTAAGTTTTTGTCGTCATCAAATAGCTTGTCCTGAGCAAAACTTTGCCATCCCAACATTCCTCTGAAATTTTTCTCTCTCATAGGCCTGATGTCCTGCCTCTGCAGCCGTCATGTTCAAACCATCATTTACATCCTGAATCCATCTTCTCCATGGTCTTCCTCTTCTTCTCTTTGCTGGTATGTCTCCTTCCATGATGAAGGTTTTGTATTGACAGTAATTGTTTCAATTATTCTCAGGGTTTTACTTCTTCTATTTCTTCTTCTTCGAACGCTCCATATCGACCCCTTATTGAACCCCTCTTTTTTTATTTGTATGTGATCTGAGCATAAGACCAATTGTACATTGTGCCAACTATGCGCCTACAAGTAGGCCAGCACATCTGGTTTCTGCTGCGTTTTTTATTTACTAGGGTAGTTTCCCTAGGCCCCTACCTCATTCGTCTCTTACAACATGCCTTGTAGGTCGCAGTGGTACTATTCTTTGCTCCCCTTGTGGACCTGGTACCACATGGGCTTCAGAGTCTTAAAATTTTAGTAACCAATTTGTATTATTGGTTTTTTTATTTACTAAACTGACGTCACAGCACTCCGGGCAGACCCATAGGTGCTCAGTTTCCCTCAACAGATGTTGAAGGGTATGCATACTGATAGTTCCTGTGGCTCGCTGGTTAAACACACTTCTCTCTCTGTCCCCCAGACTTCCAGCTCTACTTGCACAACATGTAATTCCAAACTTTCAAAATCACTGGATTAATTTAACCCTCTTATTCCTAGCCCTTCAAAAAAAGTTCCTACCGAGTTCCCAGGGCAAGGGAAATAACCCAGCAACAATGAGAAGTGCTTGTGAAATAAAATTCATAACAAATACAATTTCTAATCAATATTTGTGATTTAAAGTCCAATTTACAGTTAAATGGATGAGGTACTAGTTTGTAAACATGTATGTTGTCAATACCATGCAAGTTGGATGTAAAAATTATACAAGTGAAGAAATAAAAATGAATGACAATATTGAAAGTATGTTTCACTCAAAAATGTCAGTTTTATTGAGGATAAATGTAAATTGAAAGGTTGAAAACAATCTCCTAGCAGAGGTTGATTTTACATATGGGGCAGCTATCACTTGTTTCCACACACCTTCGTGGTGCAGTCCTCATCTTCATTTAGAAACACTAACTGCGGCTCTGCATTCTGCCACGCAGTAGAGTTGAATCGGTTGATGGTTGGCATGAATGGAGTTTATCAGTCCTGCAGTATCTGGGAATTTATCAGTCCTTCAGTTGCCTAGCCTGCATATTTGTATGGACATGAGGGCCCTCATACAATCAAAACAGAGGTTCAACCTTCCACATGTCCATATTGTCCTCATGGAACGAATATGGAATTGACATTGAGGTATTGAGGTACAAATATTTGCTGATACTTTCAAATCTATTTCTTGACACTATATTTGACATAGCAGGCACATTCAACAGTTTATCAGTAAATCAAAACATTCTGTAGTAAGGTAACTGGTGAGCTCGACACATATAGTTTACATAAAGAAAGATTTTGATGTAATCAAAAGAAACAGGTGTTCATGAAGGATCTGGATTTTCCTGAATTTTCATAGAGCAAATGCGCTGGTTAGCTCTGTCCAGTTCTAAACAAATACCTCTTGTAAACGTTACATCGCGTGTGCCGTAATGACGGTAATCACAAATAGAGAATATTCTGAATCTGAATCACTGTCATTTGCAGAATCTGTTTCTTCACTAAATTGTTCAATATTGATAGTGCTCAGCTGTTGCGACTATTCTCTCTCAACTTTACGACCCGGTGGATGGAGGAAAGCGGGTGTTCGCATCCATCGATAATCGTAATTCATCGTAACTAATAGTTACGTAAACTGTCGTAAACACTAGAACTAGCGTCGTATTTTCTGACGCAAATCTTGAATTAATTATATAGCAATCCGATTTATCCACGATCTCGCCGGCAAATTTTCCATCAACTGAATCATAAATCACAAGTTTTTCCAGAAAATATAGGACTTTTTCAAATATTCGCGATATGAAACCAAATACACTAGAAACACGGATTTCTAAAATGGCAGCAGCCATTATCGCAATGACATTAGGCTAAATTTAGCGTGTCTATTCGCAGAAAGATATAGAAAACGATTTAAAAGGTATATATCCACCGGCGTAACGGTCGCTACGGGTTTATACCGATACAGGCGATTCGGCGCTCCAGGAATAAGAGGGTTAACATCAATTTAGTGTCCTCATCCAACATAAGGTCACCAAGAGGCCTGAAAAACATTTACCTTATCCATCCTAAACTCCCCAACAATCTATGCCTACCAATTTATAAAATTGTCCGTTATCTTCTCTATGTTTGTGCTGCTCACTTTATCATTTACCATACATTTGACTTGCTTGTAAGTAAAATCCACTCCATGCTGTGTTGGTACTCTACTCACCTCTCTTTCCAAAGCACTTTGTTCATTTTCTGTTCGCAATGATCATACTATTTTTCCATCTCCCTGATCTCAATGTAGGTGAGATTGATTTCCTAGTCCTATTGAAGACTGTTGATAAAACATAAGTGATATGTTGTTTGTTTGTTTGTTTGCATCAATTCTTATCATCCAAGTTAATCACTGTTTGTGACATGTGTTGGTTGCTGCAAGAACGTGAGTACATTACACCCCTGTTAGGTCCCTACAGTATGTAGTACAGGCATATTGGAATTTCAGCCAAAGTGTATTCATATTATATTAGCCAACATGGCACACAGTTGTACTGATGAGTAACTGTAAGATTTTACAAAAAAAAACACCCCACTTTAAAGTATAGCATCTGGAGTTATTGATTGATTGATTGATAGGAAAATCATCATTGCACTTTGGTGAGTAACCATGTGCGCTCTGATCTCTTTCTTACAGAAGCAGTTCTCAACTGCAGTGCATGAACTCTGTAGCACCGGCGAGGGTCCCCGATGTAATTTTGAAAGTGATGAAGATATTTGGAGTTATACCGTAGCATGGTATCGGATCTGATTAGTCATAGGGACACGGTTCAGAGCAAACATCATGTGTTAAAAAGTGATCATTTGCAACCCTTGGCAGTGAAAATCGATAAGAGTATGCTGGAATGCTGCTGCCTGGGCAAAAACGCCTTAAAAATTTAACTTTGCTATAAACTTGTATTCTCCTCAAAGTTGCATATGAAACCCTTGCCGGTGCTATGTAGTTCTTGCATTACTGCCAAGATCTTCTTGTGTAAGAAAGAGATCAGTGAAGACAACACTATTCACCAAACTTCAAAATACAGCATTTAAGAAGTTGATTGTTTGTCATTGATTTCTGTGTTACAGAGTATTTGCATTGGAACACTTTTTATTAAGTGGAATATAGTTTTTGATTTCCTTATTTTCATATTCTATTTTGGGACAGAGGTTGTCTCCTCAAGGAAGTCAGAGTTTTCTTTCTGTTTTATTTTCCTGTTGCAAATACAGAAACGGTGACTAAGGACAAGATGCACTAGGTTCATCTACACTGACATGTTGCATGAATAGACCAATGCAATGCAGTTGGGCAATGAATTACAAGATTTACTGGGATTAACAATACTGTCATTGCCAGACTGGTAGCTCTCAGAGACATGTTGCATGAACAGTTCAATGCAATGCAGTTGGACAATGTTGCTAGAAGATTGTTTTATCTGTTTGGTTTGCAAATAAATCTCATTCCAAAGACAACTGCAGAGGACACAGATATAGTTGGGACAGGCAGTGTTTGTAGAGAATCAGCCACACCGTGGGGACCTATCAGGAAGTTGACACGGTCATGGTACTTCAATAGATTGAAGAATACTGGAAATTGGAGATGGTGTTCATCTGGTGTACTAACATATCTCAATTGGCATAGATCATAAAGATCGCATAGATCCCAAATATGCCAGCGGAAGACGATTGTAAAAGAGCAGATCCTAGGGCAAGCTACCCTAGTAAATAAAATGCTGGTTCTCAAATGGATGTGCTGGCCTAGTCACCATAGGCGCATAATTAGTCACAACGTAAAAACGTTCTTGTCAAAGATAAATTATATATCACAATAAGAATGATAAAATTGGCTGCGAAGAACGAATGCAAAGAAGAAGAAGCCTCTCCATTTGTATTCTTCGCTGTCCATGGAATTTTCATCATTCTTCTTTAAAACCACATCTCTGCAACTTTCAATGTTCTTATTGATTGCTTGTTCATTGTCCATGATTCGCTGCCATATGTAAGTATTGGTTCAATATACCTTCACATACCTTTATTAACTCAATGGATTGACTTGTTTTTCACCTGATATCCTATCAGAGACTAATCACCCACCTGTAGCCAAGACTGCAGGACACCTTGGTCTGTATCTACCACAAGAAAGCCTTACCCTGGATGGTACCAACAGTACTGGTGACTTGACTAAGATGGAGTACCAGTGGACACAGAAGGGGTAAACTTGTACATTTCTTGTTGTTGATGTGTTTATTCCTTTCTTTCTTTCTTTACTCCAAACCTGTTTTGTCGCACAGCATCAGAATAAGTAGAGATTTCTAGGAAAAGCTTTTGCGTGTGCTTTATAAACAGTGTCTTTCGTCGCCTCTACTATCTCTGAGGTCCACCTTTTACGTGGATTGCCTTTTGCTTTGTCTCCACTGTATCAGAGTAACATTGCACTTTGAGGCGCACTGTTGGTAATCTGCTTATATGTCTGAAACATTTAATTTGTTGTTTCTTGATGAAGTTCGGTACTGATGTTGTACCCACTTTATTTCCTGATGTCTTCATTATAAACCATTGTCTTCATGTTCCTCTAAACCAGGAAAGTACAAATCTAGATCTATGAATCAAATCTGACCAGGCACATAATTTTATCAGAGAATAACCCAATACTAATAAAGTTCCTGGAGCTTTTAAGAATGAAAAGTTCTGATTCTGATTATATTTATATCTCGATTGTTTGGGAAGTTTAGAATGGATAAGGGGGATGTTTTTCAGCCTCTTGGCAACATACTGTTGGATGGGAACACTAAAATTGTTGTTAAATCAATCTATCAATTTAAGAAGTTTGGAATTACATGTTGTATAAGTAGAGATGGATGTTTGAGGGACAGAGAGAGGAGTGTGTTTAACCAGTGAGCTATAGGAACCATCAGTATGCATACTATTCTACATCTGTTGGGGAAGACTGATCACTTATGGGTCTGCCCAGAGTGCTGTGACGGCAGTTCAGTAACCGATCACTAAGTTATGGATTGCGTTAAAAGATGTATAGTCTAGTTGAATGTAACACCATGGTAGATGATAAAATATGTTAGACATCCATTGCAGTTGGCCGTCAATGTGGAGTTTCCTTATTTTGTCTGGTCTACAATTTAAGGGCTTAGTAGAAAAAGGAGAGGGGTACTAAGATGGTATGATAGGGTCACGAGAGAAAACAAGACAGATTCCAGTAAACCAAGAGGTTAAAAAAGACGCTAAAGCTGGATAGTTCACACTTTGCAAAAACCTGAGGAGAATATAACAAGAAAGGTCCTTTCCTGGAACCCGCAGGGACAGCAAAAGAAGAGAGGCTAAGAAATACATGGAGACGAGATTTGGAGGAAGAGATCAGCAATATAAAGAAGAGCTGGAGGAGCTGCAGGAGATAGCTAGAGATAGGAAGACTTGGCATGAGTTGGTTGAGGCCTATGCCCCAATCCAAGTTAAAGGGCAGAAAGCAGAGAGAGAAAAGGGTCTTTCCCATAGTTTTAAAGTTCTGAGAAAAAAGCATTCAAAGTTTTTTGAGTGTGTTAAATCTTCATCTTCAATAATACAAATAAAAATGCTGGGCCATCCCACAACAAAGAAGTTTTGAGGTTACATACGACATGGTTCCAGCTATCATATTATTTACAATAACTCATTTTGATGAGAGTGGGATAGGCCCAACTAAGTCCTTCAATTATTTTGTTGTTCGGCCCTGTTTAGTTTAGTTTAGTAGTCGGATCATCATCACTGCACATCAAACCAATTAGTCCATAAGTGCTCCGATCTCCTCATCAGTATGTCTCTCTGCATGTGGCGACTAACGACACCGGTCCCTGTAATAATAAGAAAGGTTGCATGTTTAGCCTTAAAATATGAGAAATGTACTGTTTGTCTAAATACAGGGGGCTGATAACTTTTACATATTTCATTTTATAGTACAAATTTTGGGTCTCAATGACGATGTGGTTAAGACATTTACCTGTTTTTTTAAGGTTGGGGGTTTGAATTCAGGCCATATCATATGTGCACTTTTTAAAATAAACAGAACGGCGCTTACCAGATTCGAACACAGAGCCTTCAGAACACAAGACAAAGGCTTAACCACTTAGCCAAAGAGACCCTCCCCTGTTGCTGATTAAAACTGGGAAAGTCATATAGTTATATGTATGTATGTGTGTGTAGATTTATCTCTATACTTGTTCCATTTCGATTATACATTCCCTACACACTTGCATTTATAACAGATTAGCTTAACATATGACAACATAACTAGTCAACTAAGAAACTTGAAGAAAATAGTCACATTTTTCTGTCTGTTCGCAATTATTTTTCAGTGGACCAGCTACCCTAACAATAACCAATGCTGATAAAGTGGTGGCCATAGCAACGGGAAAAATAACAGAAGGGGAATATGAGTTCCAGCTGACAGTTACAAACGGGGAGAGACAGCAATCAACAGCCACCTTGGCAATCCTTGTGAAGAAAGGTAATGAAACAGTTGAGCTTTTTTCAATGAAACTGTTATTAGAAAGAGGGGATGGAGATATGTTGGGCATACTATACTTCCTCCTTCGTCCCTAGAGAGGAATGGGTCAGCAACCAAGGCCTTCATAGCTTGCCTATACAAGGTCATCTTTTCCAGATCTCTCCCAATTTTCTTGCATTCCGTCTCCCTCCTTGCAGGGTCCTTCTCCCTCCTTGTGGGGTACTTCTTCCTCGGGTGGCGAGCTTTGAATTTTCTTGGTTGTGGTTTCTGTAGCTATCTAGTGTTTTTACGGTGTGGGGTAGCTAGCCCCACACCCAACCTCCTTAGTCGCCTCTATGACATCGTGGCAGGTCATATTGGTACTATTCTTTACACCCCTAATTTGGTCACCGTTAACCATGCAGGAGTTGGGCTTACTCTGAGAAAAACTGATCAAGATCATAAAGCAGACAGTGAAATGGGAAGCAAAGGGTTCAAGATATATAGGGTGTACTAGGGAAACCATGAAATGAACTTTACTGAGAGGTGCAAGAAACTTCTGACTAAATTCCATAGAAGAGATTGAACAAGTGACCCAGAATAGATGGGTATGGAGAAATTGCTTGCAACTCTGTGTAATTTATAGCAGTGCAAGGGGAATACAATACTTAGCAATGGTCTGTTAGTTTGCGATCAATGTGGTGCACGATCATGTATGTGTATGGGCGAGTCTCAGACACTGGAATGTTTTAGAGAATTAGGAGTTAAGTTCGGTTATACCAGACAATGAAGTCTTCGTGGTAGGGAGAGAAGATTTGCTAATCAACTTCTTATGGACACATGAGGAAGTGAACTTTGGGATGACTGCTGTTGCGGCGGGTGGAGCAGAAGATGGGGAACGGAGGGTGGCGATGGATGGGGACACATTGAGGAAACCTGATGGCATCATGAGACAGGCTCTCCTATGGGGCCCTCGGAGCAGTGGAGGTGGGGTGGGGGGTGCCTGGAGATGGGAGTTGGGAATGGAGTACGGGAAGATGGGGAGATAGTAGAGAGATCTGGAAAAGATGGCCTTGTATAGGTGGGCTTGGAAGGCCTTGGTTGCAGACATATGCCTCCCTAGGGGCAAAGGTGAAAAAGAAGAAGCTGCAGCGGAGCATTCATGGGAATGCTCAATGTGCCATGGCGTCGATCGACTAACATAACCTAACAACATCACATGTGATACCCATAACTATCGACATGTAGCCTATCTACACATGGTATCTCATGTCACAGTACACTCATTTCCCATTCTCCCATCTTTCTCAAAGGTTTTTTTTGTTCTACTCCATCTCCTTTTGTCTGCTGTCTATCAGAGAGCTGTTTTTGTCAAAGTGCAGGGTGGCATTTTACACACATGTCCAAGCCATCTCCATTTTTAAAATTCTGATTATGTTATCAGTTATATGAGGGAGGACTATCATCATAGCACTCCAGACATGTCCCTAGGTGTTCTAATCTCCACCTAAAAAAATTCAGCTGCCCAACACGTCAGTTCGATGTTGATTAATCAATCTCCTTGCATACTTAGTATGTCGTTCTTTTCACGCTTCTGATTATGGTTTCCAGTGAAGGGCATTTAGTGTTTTTCGTCTACAGCTCCTCATTCATGATATTTGCTGGCCAAATTACTTACAAAATTCTCCAAAGACTTTTATTTTGAAAAAAATTTATCTGTAAGTTGTTGTTCTTCTCTTCTCTCTAATCATGTTTTGCCTTAAAGCGTCGGGATAAGAAGAGATTTCTAAAACACACTTTTGTGTACACTTCATAAACACTACCTCTGTTATTTCTGAGGTCCGACTTTTGCGTGGACGAAAATTTTGCTTTGTGTCCACTGTAATGGAGTAACATTTATCTTTGTGACGCACTAGCTGGTGGTAATCTGCTTATGTGGCTAAACCATTTAATTTGTTGTTTCTTGATGAAGTTCAGTACTGATGTTGTACCCACTTTTCTATTTCCCTGTTGTATTCATTTCTAAACCGGTATGTGATGAGGAGGGGAGGTTTAGAACACATTGTGACAACTGGTAAAATTGAGGGTAGACGAGACAGAGGAAGACAAAAGAGAAAATTTTGGATAGCCTGACTTCATGGCACAGTAGCACGTCAACATCTGAGTTGATAACAAACACCAATGACAGAGATTTGTGGAGATCCATGATTGCCTATGCCAGCCGGCACGGTACCTGATGATGATGATATTGTTAACACTCCCAGCATCCTGCGTAGACACTTCATCTCTCTCATGACTAGCTTTCTTCTATCACATTGTTAGCGTCCAGGTTTAGCACTTATAGCATAATGTTCGTAGAAAGGTTGTGTTGAACAATGCTAGTTTAGTGTTCATGGTGACATGTTTACAATTCAAAATTGTCCAATGATTTGATTTGCTTTATTGCATCTATGTTGGATTTCATTAGTTATTGGAAGTTGTTAACATCGGGATTCAATTTCTCATCTTTCAGACATAAATCTTCAACCAAAAGCCAATGCTGGTGGCAACAGAGTAGCTCAGGTACCAGTAAGCCTGGTTATTCTAGATGGCTCCAAGTCATATGATGATCGAGGAATTACCAAGTATCTTTGGCAGAGGGACAGCAAAAGTTTGGCTGCTGGTGTAAGTAGAACAGAAGCCCAGTGGTTCTCAACATCTTATAATGTTTTACATGATTCTGAAATGTGTGTGCTCTTATTCTGTAGACCCATTCCTATTGAATGTACACTGCATACTCTATAGTATAGCTTCCCAAACTTTTCGCCCACTGCCCACTTTGCACAACATAAACTTTGTAAACCCACCACCCCCAATTATAACAGTTTGCCAACGCCCTCCACCACATACATATAGCATGCTCTATTTTCACTTTGATATAGAAAATTGATGAAAAAATGGATCGTGTAAGGTGGTCATAAGATGAATTAAAATGCAGAATTCAAATTTTTAATGATTATTCAATCTCAAAATCCTGAAAAACTCCCCCAAATGCTTCGAACCCATATCGCCTCCTGGAATGCTTCAGCACCCACTGGGGTGGTACTGCCCACTTTGGGAACCCATGCTCTACACAACACTGTCCCAAAGTGACACCCACTTGCTCTATGACGCCTGTGTCATACATTCATGGCGTCCTATTTTACTTTGCTGGCTTTAGTGTTAACCAGATATCAAGGAAACAAACTATTTTTTCGAACAAACTCCATATCGACCACTTGCTAACCACTCTTTGCGATTTGTATGTGATCTGAGCCTAGAGCGGTTGTACATTGTGCCACTTATGTGCTTACAAGTAGACCAGCACATCCAATTTCTGCAACTCATTTTATTTACTACGGTTGCTTCCCTAGGCCCCTACCTCAGTCCCTCTTATGACATGCCTTGTAGGTTGCAGTGTTACTATTCTTTGCTCCTCTTGCGGGCTCTGCAACACACTGGCGGAAGGAAAGACAGAAATAAGAAGTTCTTGAAAAAGTAGGAATGAAGAATTAATTACTGCAGGAAATAAAAATAGAAGACATAATAAATTTTTTGGACATAAAGATGCATGATGTGTTTATCAATACCTTATTTTAAAGGAAGGTTGAGAGGAAGGGAGCAAGAGGAAGACCAAGGTACAAGTGAAATAGAAACATCAAGAGATGGATAAATTATTATCTAGCAGAATACAACATCATGGCAAGAAACAGGAGGTATTGGGTTCATTGCAGTCAAACTTTGATGACAAGACCGCACCCGATGAAGTGTCTAAAGACAAAGAATTGATTTAATTACTCCGTGTTTTCTCATATGGCTCAGTCACTCTCCATGAAATGGCTCGCCACTTGTTGAGTGTATTGTACAAAGTAACGGATCGTGTAGGTGTAGCAACACTTAATAGATCTCCAGAAAGAAATGCACTTGTGAAACTAATGGCTGAGTTCAGAATCGAACTGGCAACCTTGAGAACACAAGGCAAACTGCTAACTACGTCTATCACTAGACACCTCTCTAATTGGTCTAAAGCCAAAATGATTGACTTTATTGTACAGGGTTTTACCTCATATGGCTCGACCCTCTCGAGAAATGGCATGCCATTTCGGAGAGTGTTATAAAGCCTGACCTGATGCTGTGAGGGCATACAGGATTCGAAAGAAGAAGAAGAAGAAGTTATACAAGCTCGAACTCCGTAGCCCCTACACAATCCTTTTTCTCTGGAAAAAAATAATTCTTCGTGACCAGAACGGTACAGTCTGAATTTGAACCACAGACCTTCAGAATGCATGACAAAGTCTTAGCCACATGGATGCTGCTTCTACTTGACCTTTTTCCTCCAAGGAGGCATAGGTCCTCCACCAAGTCCTTGCAAACTCTCATGCGCTTGGTTGTGGTTTTTATAGCTGAGTTTTTTTACAGGCAGGGTAGCTAATCCACACCAAACCTCCGCTTTGCTGTATACAGCATGCGGTAGAAATAGTGGTTGTATTCTTTACCTAAATTCAGGCATGATATGGCTTACCCTGCCTAAATTAAGTGTTTGATACATCTACTCAGCAACCATAAACAGCTCACCTATAATTCTTTTGAAATATGTTATATTCATTATATTTTTTTGTGTCAACCCTCATTTCTAATAGACGGTGGTCAATAACTCTGATCATATGGCAGTTCTACAGTTGGTCAACTTAGTAGCTGGACAGTATCTGTTTACTTTGACTGTGGAGGATGCAGAAGGTCTCAGTAGTAGTGATGCAGCTACGATTACTGTTAGCAAAAGTAAGAAGATAGGTTTCATTTTTGGCTATAGTTATTATTAACAGAAGTAAGAGAAAGGTTTGATTTATGGCTTCTCTTTAGCCTGTTACGCCCTTGGTGTTTAGGCGCAGAACAAATGCACACCATTCTTCTCTATTCATGGCCTTCCTCTGTATTGTGTTCCAGCTATGATTCATTTCTTTCAGTTCTTGCTCTATCGTTCTCCTCCAGGTTGTCTTGGGTCTTCCTTTCATTTACCCTCTGGAGTCCATCACAGTACAGTTTTGTGTCAGAGCCAGTCTTCATGCACATCAATGTCTGTTCCATCTCCAGCTCCTTCTTCGGATGATGGTGCTCATATTCTCCTGTTGACATCATGCAAGCAGTTCTTGGTTAGAGATAGTATTTGGCCAGAATACACGTAAGATTTTTCACAGACAAGTTGTATGAAAGATGGAGAGCTTGGACATATCTTTTTCTGTCATTATTTAGCATTCCAATCTGTATAGCAAAGTTGACATCACACAGCTAGGTATATATTAGTCTTGTTCTAATGCTGTATTGGGCAGATTTCCAGGCTGTCTGAAGGGTCATGAACACACTTCGTGCCTTAGTCAGTCTGCTTTTATTGTCAGATCCAGCGCCTCCTTCGTTGCTGATAACACTTACAAGTGATTTATGGCTATGGTATTATCAACAGGTATGGGTGTGAAGCATGGACACTTAATAAAGCAGTGGAAAAACATATGTGCTTTCTAATTTAAGTGTTACAGAAGAGTCCTACGTATATCATGGACAGAGAGCAAATAGATCTATCTAGAAAGAACTCAAAATCAAAGAAACTGGCTGATGCTACAAATAAGAAAGAGAAAATTGAGATAAATGGACATATAAAAAGACATGAAGGAGCTGAGAAGACCATCGTGGAAGGAGGTATACCGGCAAGAGAAGAAGAGGAAGACCACAGAGAAGATTCAGGATGTAACTGATGGTTTGAACATGACGGCAACAGAGGCTGGACATCTGACCTGAGAGGCGAAATTCCGGAGAACTGTTAGGGTGGCAAAGTTCTGCTCAGGACAAGCTATTTGATGATGATGATTATTAACAGATATAAGAAGATAGATTTCATTTACAGCTACGGTTATTGTTAAAAAATAGGATGGATTCAATATCAACATCATCAGTCTATAAGTCAGAGGCAACAATTGTTCACTCAATTTGATCTTGTGCCTTTCTTTCTATTTAAAACCTAGTCCTGTGCATATCTTTCATGTCTTTGAGTTCTGCTTCAAAAGTTATCCATGTGCTCTGAGGCCTCCCCTTATTCCACTGTCCCTGTGGTGTCCACTGCATTGTATATCTTGACCACCTTTCTTTTCTAATCCTGAGAACATATCCAATCCATCGCCAGCTTCTCTTTTATATCTCTTTAGTTCGGTCTTCAGGGCCAGGTAGTTATTTAAGTCAAGTAGATATACAATGCATGATATAGCTTCATTATACATTTTCAGTAGTTGTTAACAAAATTAAGACAACAACATATACAGCAGCAATTATTGTTATCCAGAGTGAGAAAATAGCCAATATCAACATCATCAAATTTGCTTGTCCTGAGCAGAACTTTGCCACCTTAACAGTTGCGAAACATGTAATAAGAAAGTACTGTAGTTTTACAAAATACAACAACAATGACAATACACAGCAACGTTTCGACCAAAAGGAGTTTATCAAGTAAATGATACAACAGGGGTGATGAATTTCACAGCACACTACATTTAGACTACTAGAAACATCCTATCGGTCCTAAAAAAATACCACCTTAACAGTCCTGCAAAACTTATCTTTCTCATAGACCAGAGCTCAAACTGTCCATCTTCTCCATGATCTTCCTTTTCGCCTCTCTGTCAGGATGCCTTCTTCCATAATGGTCTTCTCTAACCCTATTGTGTCTTTTTATATGTCCAAAATACTTAAGTTTTCTCACTTTTTTTATAGCATCAGTAAGTTTTTTTTTGATTTTGTGTTCTTTCTGGATAGATCTATTTGTTCTCTTCTCTGTCTATGGTATACAGAGGACTCTTCTGTAACACTTATATTCAATACTTACTGTTCTGTTTAGGAGTACAATTTTTCCAGAGGCCTATAGGATTGTATGTGAAGCAACAGAGTTTGTGCTTTGTGTTATACTCTCGGCAGATGGCGTGCCATATCTGCCGTAGAGGGACTGAGTCATATGGGGTAAAACCCAGTACAAGGAAGTCAATCCTTTGACTTTAGAACCTATTTTTAGACTTATATTCAATCATCATCATCAGGTGCTGTGTCAGCTGGCATAGGCGTTCTTCTTCTGCATTCTCACTAGATTGGTATTTCGGATTCTCGAATAAAAGCAGCCATCTGCCTCAGATTATCAGCCACGCCATACAGTTTGTCTTGAAAGCTAGTATAAGTGGGCCACCTCTTTCTTCTCAAGTCTGCATACTGGGGGACAGCTCTGTAGGATATAATTCCTATGATTTCTGCTTCCCTGTTTGTGCCGACCTCTTCCAGATAAATTTTGGCCACCCTCGTGATGGTAGGTCTGACATTCTTACTGCATGGCTAAATCTCTGAGGCAGATTGGCGACCATAGAATCTGTTATCCCATTTCATATTGTGAGGTTGTTGCACCATGTTATGCACCTTACAGCCTGGTGCATCCGTTTTTTGCAAGCATTTATTTCGGGTTAGCATTCCCTAGCGGACATGTGCATCCAATTTCAGCCAAACCTCATTAGTCACCTCTTACGACATGCGTGGCAGGTAACAGTGGTTCAGAGGGGTGCAGCAGCACATGTCTGAGGCTGTTGTCATCATCACTTGTGATGGATGGCTATTATTAGCAAGTCTTCTTCACCTTTCAACTCCCAATGGAGCATAAGTCTTCAACAAACTTCTTCCAGCTCTTCCTCTCTCTTGCCATCCTTCCAATTCTTTCCATGTTTTACCTATCCTTTAATATCAGCCTCCAGCTCTCGTCTCCAGGTTTCTCTAGGCCTTCCCCTACTCCTCTTTCCCTGCTGGTTCCAAAACAGTGCCTTTCTTGCAATGCTTCTCAATGTATGTCCTATCCATCACCAACGTCTCTTCCGTAGCTCTTTCTCCACTGGTATCTATTTAGTTCTTTCTCTGAGTTCCTCGTTTCTTAATCTTATCATACCATCTCAGTCCCTCTATTTTACGTAAACATCCATTTATGAAGGTCTGTAGTTTTCTGGTGGTTTCTGTAGCTGTATGCCACGTTTCAAGCCATAAACAGTATTGACTTCAATTTGTTTGAAAGATTCTCGATCAAGCAAGCATGCAAAGATATATTTTATATACAGCTACTGTTATTGGTAGCACACTTAAGAAGATAGATTCAACATGTACTTAACATGAAGTTGCAGCCATGGTTACTACAACTACCTACATATTTTCTCTTGTCCTCTTTGTCAACAGATCCCAGTGAGAAGGATTTTGTGGAGATGATCTTAGATGCAGACATTGACAAATTTACCATGGCCAATAAGGTGAGGTCACTTTTTTCTTCTTTTATAGTGATACGTTTATTTGTACTGCTTCATAGCTACTGCTTGTCAGCGTCTGTAGCTCAAGTGCTAGTGAGCAGCTCGATCACGAACTCAAGCGTACCTGGTTCAAACTCCACGGTGGGCAAGTTTGGAAGCAACTTCGTTTCCATGGGAATTTTACAACAGGTAAAATAGACCTCACCGTCCAGAAAGCAATGGCAAACTACTGAATGTATGAGTGGTGCCTAGAAAATCAACGACTTGTGGTTAATGGCTACGTCCTTTAGGATATGCCATGATTTTCATTTCATTCATAGCTAAAGCCAATACTATTTTGTTTCTAGACAGAATATATATATATATATATATATATATATATCAACTATCAATCGATTTATCTATCTATATATCTCCATTTATCTATATCTTATACAGCATAGAGCGTCTGACCAAATAGATTAGAGCCCAAGCTCCAATTTGGGAGACCTGGATTTAATGCCGTGGGGCCAATGAGTTTTTTCTGTCGGAGAATAAAGAAAAAATCCTAACCGAAAAAAGTTTTGCTGCTACTGCATTAGCCATACGGCCATTAATTTCTTCAGGCGCATGTCCCACCTGTCCTACATCACCTAAAAACGGTACTATATGCAGTAACGACCCATTGCTGTTAATCTTCTGTCTTTCTACCCATAGTATCGCATACTGTTTCATTTACTATTCCACTGTCCTTCTCCAGGTTTTCTCTCGTGCGATCACCGAGACCGATGTATCAGACCTCCCCAGAAATTCTATTCATGTGAAAATCTGATTCATGCAGCCTTAGCATTGGTGTGTTTTACGTCACATCTTCAGCACCATTTGGAGCTCTGGTGCTTATTCTTCGGCGATGTGTCTAGTTTCAGCCAGCGTTTTCTTGGTTCGCTTTCCATTCTGTAGCCATCTAGTGTTTTTACGATGTGGGTAGCTAGCCCCATGCCCAACCTTCTAAGTCGCCTCTTACGACACGTGTGGCAAGTAACTGGGTTCTATTCTTTACACCCCAATTTGGGCCCCGGTAACCACTCGGGCGCTTCTCCGGGCTTAATATGGTCTGCCACTTTTTCTCCGTGGGCAACAGAGATCCTACATATTAGCAAATAGCCCCCTGGAGAGATCACTTCAGTTTCGCACCATGGTTTCGGCACAACACAGGAAGCGACAATTATCTGTCATAAGCCATCTGCTATCCGACAATGCTCCCTAAGATGTCAAAATCACCTGACCCAGAAACCCGTCTGAGAACTGGGGAAGTCTGACTTAATACAACTTGCTAAGAAAATATGTACCAGTAGACAGCATAAATAAAATCTAGTGCTTCTTGAAACTAACAGGATTTCATTATATCCATTAATAATAATAACCGTCCATACGAAATGATGAAGACAACAGCCTCAGATGTGTGCTGTTGCACCTCCCTGGTGTGTGCGGAGGTAACTGTAGAGTCCAATGCTCTGGCACAATACCCTACTACAGATGAGGCATACATGATCAAGGTTAAAAATGTTGGTGTTGTGTGTTCTGTCTTTCAGCAGCTCACTTTCTCTGCATCTCAACCACACAAAGATTCTCAGCTATGCGAGTTTCTCTTGTGTTGTTACAGCGCCACATTTGGCGATCTTGCGGAAATTATTCTCAGCATTTTGTGTCTCTATCTATATCGAAGCATTTTATGTCCACTATATTGGTATTCCAGCTTTTAAAAGTCTAAATAAAATATGGAATTGCAAGCTATATAATATTAAAACTAAATTATTAATTTTCAATTCAAATGTTGTATCAATCCTAACCAATGCCAGCAAGAGTTGGAAAATGACTAAGGATATACAGGGTGTTCAAGATAAAAGTAGCCCGATTGACAAATCAAAGCTTGCCAATCGGGCTACTTTTATGTTGAACACAGAAAGCAAGTTGAATGCATTTGAAAATCGATGTCTGCGAAAAATAATGAATATAAAATGGAACGAATTCAGAAGTGATAAAATCAGAGACATGTCTGGTCAACCACTAGTGACAACTGTTATAAGAAAGAAAAGATGGAGATATTTTGGACACACCTTGAGGAGAAATGATCAACGAATACCAAAGCAGGCATTGAAATGGGATGCAAAGAGTTCAAGAAAGAGAGGACGACCTAAGGAGACCCTGAAATGAACTTTGCTGAGAGAGGCAAGAAATATCGGTCTCAGTTCCATGGAAGAGATTGAGCGAGTTGCCCAGGATAGAGCGGTATGGAGAAATTACTGCAGGCCTATGTAACGATAAGGTACGAAAGGAATTATTATTATGTTGGTATTCATTTACATTGTGATTGTTGTCCCTGTCCTTGATTAAGTAGATTGATTGCTGAGATGATTGTTTTATATCGTTTATGTATATTCTTCAGGAAAGTTTAGTGGATCAGCTGGAGCTAATGTTACAGAGGTCATCTGAAGACAGAGATACAGTTGTGGATTTTATATCGGTCACTGATGATATCAGCACAGGACAGTATGTGTTCATTTATTCTTCACATGTCAGTTACAATGTTTTGTTTGTGTATGTGTTCACTTAATCTTCACATGTCAGTTACAATGTTTTGTGTGTGTGTGTATGTGTTCACTTAATCTTCACATGTCAGTTACAATGTTGTGTTTGTGTGTGTTCACTTAATCTTCACATGTCAGTTACAATATTTTGTTTGTGTGTGTATGTGTTCACTTAATCTTCACATGTCAGTTACAATGTTGTGTGTGTATGTGTTCACTTAATCTTCACATGTCAGTTACAATATTTTGTTTGTGTGTGTATGTGTTCATTTACTCTTCACATGTCAGTTACAATGTTTTGTTTGTGTGTGTATGTGTTCACTTAATCTTCACATGTCAGTTACAATGTTGTGTATGTGTTCACTTAATCTTCACATGTCAGTTACAATGTTTTTTGTGTGTGTGTATGTGTTCACTTAATCTTCACATGTCAGTTACAATGTTTTTTTTTGTGTGTGTATGTGTTCACTTAATCTTCACATGTCAGTTACAATGTTTTTTGTGTGTGTGTATGTGTTCACTTAATCTTCACATGTCAGTTACAATGTTTTGTGTGTATGTGTTCACTTAATCTTCACATGTCAGTTACAATGTTTTTTTTTGTGTGTGTATGTGTTCACTTAATCTTCACATGTCAGTTACAATGTTTTGTGTGTGTGTGTATGTGTTCACTTAATCTTCATGTGTCAGTTACAATGTTTTGTTTGTGTGTGTATGTGTTCACTTAATCTTCACATGTCAGTTACAATGTTTTGTTTGTGTGTGTATGTGTTCACTTAATCTTCACATGTCAGTTACAATGTTGTGTGTGTGTATGTGTTCACTAATCTTCACGTCAGTTACAATGTTTGTTTGTGTATGTATGTTCACTTAATCTTCACATGTCAGTTACAATGTTTTGTGTGTGTGTGTATGTGTTCACTTAATCTTCACATGTCAGTCTACATGTTTTTTGTTTGTGTGTGTATGTGATTCACTTAATCTTCAATGTCAGTTACAATGTTTTGTTGTGTGTGTATGTGTTCACTTAATCTTCACATGTAGTTACAATGTGTTGTATGTGTGTGTTCACTTAATTTCACTTGTTAGTTACAGTGTGTGTATGTGTTCTTAACTTCACTTGTTAGTTACAGTTGTTGTATGTGTTGTGTTCACTTAATATTCACATTAGTTACAGTTTGTTGTTGTTGTGTTCACTTAATCTTCACTTAGTTATAATGTGTTTGTGTGTGTATGTGTTCACTTAATCTTCACTGTAGTTACAAGTGTTGTGTGTATGTTCACTTAATCTTCACTGTCAGTTACAGTGTTGTTGTGTATGTGTTCACTTAATCTTCACTGTCTAGTTACAATGTGTTGTATGTGTATGTGTTCACTTAATATTCACTGTCAGTTACAATGTGTTGTATGTGTGTGTTCACTTAACCTTCACTGTAGTTACAAGTGTTTGTATGTGATGTGTTCACTTAATTTCACATGTTAGTTACAGTTTTGTATGTGTGTGTTCACTTAATATTCATGTTAGTCAATGTGTGTGACAATTTCTTGTTGTGTGTGTTGTTGTGTAGTGTTCACTTAACTTCACTATGTAGTTACATGTTTGTTTGTTGTGTTTTGTTCACTTAACCCTTCACTCTGTTGTTACAGAGTTGTGTGTGTATGTTCACTTAATCTTCACTATGTAATTACAGTGTTGTGTGTGTGTATTCACTTAATCTTCACTGTCAGTTACAATGTTGTTGTGTAGTGTTCACTTAATCTTCACTATGTAGTTACAAAGTGTTGTTGTGTTTTGTTCACTTAATCTTCACTGTAGTTACAGATTTTGTTTTTTTTTGTTGTGTGTTTTATGTGTGTGTTCACTTAATCCTTCACTGTAGTTACAGTTTGTTGTGTGTTGTTCACTTAATATTCACATGTAGTTACTTTTAATTTTTTTGTTTGTGTGTGTAATGTGATTCACTTAATTTCTAACAAAATAGTAGATATACAGTTCCTTTCACTGTTGTTTAGTTGTGAATTACTAATCCTTTTCATGTGTTTCAAAGTACAAGTTGTGTGTGTGTACACTAATCTTTTACAGATAAATACATTTGTTTTGTTTATGAGTGTGTGTGTGTGTTTTACATTTATCATTTTTTCACTTCATTTTTCATGTTTTGTGCTTTGTGTATATTTCACTTAATCTTCATTGTCAGTTTACATTAATGTTTTGTTTGCTGTTGTATCTTGTCTGTTTCACTTAATTTCTATTTCCATTTACATTTTCTGTTTACTATTTATATTTCTTCTTAATCTTACATGTCAATTACATATCATTGTCTGTCTTCACATTATCAGTCTTCTCACATTTTCATTGTCTTTACCATTTGTAATTTATGATGAAACACTTCATAATTTTTCACAATGCATTACAAATGTTTGCTTTGGAATTTATGTTCACAAATCATGAAATCATCATCATGATCAGTTACAATGTGTGTTTGGTATGTGATTCATTAATCTTCAAATGTCAGTTACAATGTTTTGTTGTGTGTGTATGTGTTCATAATCTTCACATGTCAGATTACAATGTTGTGTGTGTGTTTGTATGTGTTCACTTAATCTTCACATGTCAGTTACAATGTTTTGTTTGTGTGTGTATGTTTCATTAATCTTCACATGTCAGTTACAATGTTTTTTTGTGTGTGTGTGTGTGTGTATGTGTTCACTTAATCTTCACATGTCAGTTACAATGTTTTTTTTTGTGTGTGTATGTGTTCACTTAATCTTCATGTGTCAGTTACAATGTTTTGTTTGTGTGTGTGTGTGTGTGTATGTGTTCACTTAATCTTCATATGTCAGTTACAATGTTTTGTTTGTGTGTTATGTGTTCATAATCTTCACATGTCACACTGTTTTGTTGTGTGTGTGTGTGTATATGTTCACTTAATCTTCACATGTCAATTACAATGTTGTTTGTGGTGTGTATTCATTAATCTTCACATGTCAGTTACAATGTTTTGTGTGTATGTGTTCACTTAATCTTCACATGTCAGTTACAATGTTTTGTTTGTGTGTGTATGTTTCATAATCTTCACATGTCAGTTACAATGTTTTGTTTGTGTGTGTGTGTGTGTACGTGTTTACTTAATCTTCACATGTCAGTTACAATGTTTTGTTTGTGTGTGTATGTGTTCACTTAATCTTCACATGTCAGTTACAATGTTGTGTGTGTGTATGTGTTCACTTAATCTTCACATGTCACACTGTTTTGTTTGTGTGTGTGTGTGTATATATGTTCACTTAATCTTCACATGTCAGTTACAATGTTGTGTGTGTGTGTGTGTATTCACTTAATCTTCACGTCAGTCACACTGTTTTGTTTGTGTGTGTGTGTGTGTGTATGTTCACTTAATCTTCACATGTCAGTTACAATGTTTTGTGTGTGTGTGTATGTGTTCACTTAATCTTCTCATGTCAGTTACAATGTTTTGTTTGTGTGTGTGTATATGTTCACTTAATCTTCACTATTTAGTTACAGTGTTGTATGTGTGTGTTCACTTAACCTTCACTTGTTAGTTACAGTGTTGTATGTGTATGTTCACTTAACCTTCACTTGTTAGTTACAGTGTTGTATGTGTGTGTTCACTTAACCTTCACTTGTTAGTTACAGTGTTGTATGTGTATGTTCACTTAACCTTCACTTGTTAGTTACAGTGTTGTATGTGTGTGTTCACTTAATATTCACTTGTTAGTTACATTGTTAGATCTGTAGTATGTATGAACTTAAAATGCCCCTTAGCCTTTGCGGATGTAGATTGTTGAAGACCTATCACTTTACATTTCTAAACAAAGTATGTGGAAGGTAGATATACCAGTTCCTTTCCTCACTGTTGTTACATAGGTTGTGTGAATTGAACCAATGACCTTTTTTTATGTTTGATACAAAAAGTACAAATTCTGTGTGTTGCACTAATCTGTTGTACAGTATAAATATTCTTTTATCTGTTTTCGTTTCTTATGAAGTATTTGTGTGTCTTTACTATTTATCATTGTCTGTCTTCACTATTTATCATTTTCTATCTTCACTATTTATCATTGTCTGTCTTCACTATTTATCATTTTCTGTCTTCACTATTTATCATTTTCTGTCTTCACTATTTATCATTGTCTGTCTTCACTATTTATCATTGTCTGTCTTCACTATTTATCATTGTCTGTCTTCACTATTTATTATTTTCTATCTTCACTATTTATCATTTTCTGTCTTCACTATTCATCATTTTCTGTCTTCACTATTTATCATTGTCTGTCTTCACTATTTATCATTGTCTGTCTTCACTATTTATCATTGTCTGTCTTCACTATTTATCATTTTTTGTCCTTTACTCATTTAGTAATTTTTTAATGAAAATGAAAAACACACTATGCATGAATTCACTACCAATGACACTACGGAAATGAGTACTCCAGTGCTATATGGAACCAATACTTATGTATGGCAGCAAATCATGGACAATGAACAAGCAATCAATAAGATCGTTGGTAGCCAAAGAGATGTAGTTTTACAGAAGAATGCTGAAAATTCCATTGACAGCGAAGAAAACAAATGAGGTTTTAAAACAGGCCTGCACACAAAGAAACCTTATCAAAAGAATAAGACAATCAAGGTTCTTTGAGCATATAATGCAAAGAGGAGGTTTAGAACATTTGGTGACTACAGATAAAATTCAGGGAAGGAGATGTCGTAAAAGACAGAGGGAGAAGATGTTGGATGGTCTGACATCATGTTTCGACAAAAGAGCGACATCAAAACTGATTAACTGTACCAAGATGAGAGAGGATTGTGGAGAAACATGATCGTCTACCTCGGCAGGCATGGCACTTGATTGATTGACTCATTATCCAAGTTATTTATCTTGTCAGGATACTCCCTAACACTTCTTGTCTCCTATTATGTGTACAACAATAAGGATTATCTCTGTCTAATCTGTAATCAGTTTCATGTGTGTGTTGGATTCCTCAACACTTTCTCATTGCTTCTTTTAGAACTCTTCATTGAGTTGTTACACTCTTCTGTAAACCTTCATCTATGTTATTGATTGATTGATTGATTGACTGATTGATTGATTGATTGATAGGACCATCATCATTGCACTTTGGTGAGTAACCATGTGTGCGATCTCTTTCTTACATAGAAAGATCTCAGCTGCAGTGCATGAACTCCGTAGCACTAGCGAGGGTCCCCACCTTTATTTAGTAATCATTTTGTTAATTATTGTCCATGATTTCCCTTTTATATGATTTGTAGTGATCACAATATGTGAAATGAACTGTTTAAGAAAAGCTGTCAATGTTACAAGATGGGATAGATTGAGAAAGAAAATGTGTTGGAATCACACCATGCATCAAACATGTTAGAAGACAATAAATTTTTTTTTTTTTTTCGATCCAGAAGCACTTGAGCTTTCCAGCTCTTCGACTCGGTGCCATGGACATCGTAACCCTTCGGTTCGGTGCCACGAACACCCTAAATCTGGGAAATCTGTGGCTTTTTCTGCCATCCCGCGAATTGAACCCGCACACACAGAGGGATAGTCACCCGTAGTCCAACGCGCTACGAACACGCTGGGCAGACGGGCCCCTTTCACTTCTAAAGACGCATTAACATGTCTGTTATTATCTCTCCTCTGTGGGCTAAAGACATGTTAACACATTATACATTGCTACTATCACTGCTATAGGCGTACATTCACGTTTGTGACTTAGAAACAAAAAGTAGCTATTTTTAGCTCAGCCTTCAGAAAGTTTGCAGCAGCGAAAGGGTTAAAGTACTACATCTGAAGATTTACTGTAGCATGGTATGAAATCTGTTTGTTCATTAGGAGGCCTTTAAAGCTAACTCATGCCAAATTGTCCAGGAATAAATCCTATTTGTTTTTTTTTCAGTATATGTATCACATTCCGAGTGCTACATCAGGATAAAGGCATTGATACAGTTATGAATGGCAAGCAGGCCTTGCAGACTCTAAAAACCAAAGTGAGCTATGGAAAAATTCTGGAATATTCCATAGTTAGACTTGACCTATCAGGTAAGTGTCAAATGTCACTCATCTGACAATACTTCATTTACAAAAAAAATAAGTTGGCTTGATGTGTATACCAGCACACTGTGGCATACCAGGAAAAGGCTGACAAACTTGCAAGGGCTGGAGGGAGTCTAACACAACACCACCCAACACAAAGCTTTACAGAAGCAAAGACTCTCTTGAAATAATCCAGGAAAATGATGTGGAGAAAAACAAACGGAGGATACAACCCAGAGCACAACAGTATAAATACACTAAACAGAAAAGCACAGACCACAGTCTTCAAACTTAGAACGGACACTGCTGTCTCAGAGCACACCTCCATGGATTGGGTCTCAGGGACTCGGCTGCCTGCACCTGTGTAGCACCAAAGCAGTCCCCAGAGCACATCCTACAAGACTGCCCCAGCCTGAGCAGTGTGAGAATGGAAATCTGGCCAACAGAAGCAACACTACAAAATAAATAATGGGGGACTGGTGAAGACCTCAAGCCCTGTTTAGAACACATACCGGAGTAGTCGCATAGCAGAAGTTGATCGCAGAAGAAGAACTGAAGAATGCTGACAATTCCATGGACAGATAAAAGAAAACAAATGAGCGTTAAAAAGAGGCTTGCACATAATCAAATCTGATCAAAAGAATAAGAATCAGACAATCAATGTTCTTCGGGCACATAATGTGAAGATCAAGTTTGGAACATTTAATGACAATGGGTAAGATACAGGAAAGAAGAGATTGTGGAACGCAGAGGGAGAAGATATTGGATATTCTGACATCATGGCTAAACAAGAGATTGGATAAACTGCACTAATGAGAGCAAGAGTTGGGGAGAGACATGATCTCCTGTATGCATGGCACTTGATTACTTATCACTAATATTTAAGCCTGTTCTACATGGGACTGTGTATGTATAAATAGAAAACCAAAGGGTTGACCATTTTTCATAATTATTTTCACTACTTTATCAATTGCCTTCAAGGCAACACTATCTAATCTCGAATCCTGTTTTGCCTTTTGGCGTCAGGTCGAAAAAATACACCTGAGCGAACCTCTTTATGCGCTTTGTACAAGGTGGAGTTTATTTCCTCGGATATTCCGTTGATCCATCATTTACATGGTCATCCTCTGGGTCTGTTGCCATTGTATCTGAGTGCTAGTGCTCTTTGTATGAGACTGTCTTGTGGTAACTTTGATACATGTCTGAACATTTGACCTGTTGTTTCTTTTTATATTGTAACACTGTTAAGGATCCCATTCTTCTCTGACTGCCATATCTAATTCATCCCATGTTTCTTCTTCGAATGCTCCATATCGATCACTTGTTAAACCACTCTTTGTAATTTGTATGTGGTCTGAGCCTAAGAGCGATTGTACCTAGTGCCAGCTATGCGCCTAAAAGTAGGCCAGCATATCTAATTTCTGCAACGCCTTTTATTTACTAGGGTAGCTTCCCTAGGCCCCTACTTCAGTTGCATCTTATGACATGCCTTGTAGGTTGCAGTGTTGCTATTCTTTGCTCCTTTGCGGGCCCTGGCAACTCACGGGCGATCCCATGTTTCAAATGTGACTACTTAATAATTCTGCATAAGCTTATATCATTTGCATAGAGGATGTTAAAGTGTCCAAAGCTGATAGTCTCAACTTGAAGCTGGAACTTTTTTGGGTGTACCAAAATTACAAGTATCCTGTATTTTTCAGTTAATATTTTCAACTTCACAACTACCAATACAGGCCCAATTGGAGTTTTAGGCATCAAAAAAAGATAGAGATCATCAATACAGAATGACATTTTATATATAAAAGACGGTTTTTTTTTCATCACCATCAGTCCTTGTCGCTCCTAAGGACACAAAGACAGAGACAAAAAAAGAGTTACATTCATTTTGATCTTGTGCCTTTCTTTCCACCTCAAACCTAGTCCTATGCATGTCTTTCAGGGTCTGTATCAACATTTTTCCAAGGGCCCCTTTCTTCAACTCTCCCTGTGATGAAACACTGGTTTTCAGACAGTCAGTTTTCTTTTTCGTGCTATTAGTTCTGTTTTTTATACATGTAATTCAGCTATTTATTATATTTTTTACCCCCAAAAATACAACAGTGATTGTTACTACTTAGTTTGTCAGAGGTGCCAGCAATATCTAGTGGTTAGAGCTGTTGCTATGCAGTAGAAAAAGAGTGAATTCATTTCCATCCTAGACGCACCCAAGTTCCGCAGCTAATATTACTACCTAGCTGGCTGAGTTAAGATAAATGCTAGCAAGAAAGAGAACTGACTACCGCTAAATGCTACAGTCTAGTTCTATGAGATCTCTAACATCTCATGGGATCACTGATAGTATGAGAATTTTCTCAGGAGATCCCTAGGATTGTTGCTGGAGTTATGGAGTTTGTGCTGTGTGCAACACTCTGGGCAGGTAACATGCCATTTCTGCTGAGAGGGACGGAGCGATATGGGGAAACCTGGGGCAATGATGTCAATCCTTTACCTTTTAGACACTGTAGACTGATAGCAAAGTTAATAATATGCTGCTATAGAGACCACATGCTGTGAAAATTCCATGGTTTGAGGTCTACTTCTGCTTTGAACGCTCCATATCAATCACTTGTTAAACCACTCTTTGTCATTTGTTTGTGACCTGAGCCTATGAGCGATTGCACGTTTTGCCAGATATGCACCTACAAGTAGGCCAGCTCATCAGATTTCTGCAACACTTTTTATTTACTAGAATAGCTTCCCTAGACCTATACTTCAGTCGCCTCGTACTACATGCCTTGTAGGTCACAGTGTTACTATTGTTTGCTCCCCTAGTGAGCCCTGGCAACGTGCGGGTTTGAGGCCAGCTTGGGTCTAAAATTCTCGGTGTGCACAAAGTCAGTCTACAGGAGACCCTGATCCTCTACTTGGGTATCTAAATTAAAAGTACCTCTGAAGTCAAATTAAGGCTCGCCTGAATGACGAGGGACGGTCGTGATACAGAAAACATGCCTTCATGCAAAAATCAGTCAACGGCATCAATATTATGCACTATGACACCGTCCGAATTCAGAGCGGGCAAACGAACAACCAAAAAATTCACAACCCTAAAACATATGTTATAGAATTACCTGTACTTTTTTCTTCTTGTCTAGTTTGTCAGAACAATTGTTCAGGACATGGACATTGTAATCAGAAAACTAAACAATGTGTTTGTGAAGCCTTCTGGATGTCAAATCTCTTTACTGCAAACAAGTTTGGAACCGAAAGCAATTGTGGTGAGTACTTTTTTTTCTCTCTCTCTTCATTTATTCCTTTCTGTTACCAATTAACTAGAACAACAGTACTCTCTCAGATGGAAATGGGATATAGGAATTAAAAGAGCAAAAAACATGACCTTGCAAAAAAATTAACCAAAAATTGTGTGGAATGGAACAAATGGATATATAACAAGGCAGTAGAAAAAATATAATATATGTGCTTTTAAGTATAAGTGTTGCGCATGTGTTGATGGGGCTCAAGGGAGCAAAGAATAGGACCACTGTGACCTATATGGCATGTAAGAGGTGACTGAGGTAGGGGCCTAGGGAAGCTACCTTTGTAGATAAAAAGCATACACAGACATCTAATGTGCTAGCCTACTTGTAGGTGCAAAACTCCAACAACGTACATCCACTCTAAGGCTCTTCTCATTGTGCTCCAATGGACAATATTTCCCTAGGTTGTCGGAGGATGTCATCAAGGAGGTTTTCTTTTCCTAATATCAATAACTCATCTGTAGAAATTTGTGTCAATAGACAATATTTGAGGTTGTCAAGGATGTCATACTTAAGGAGGTTTTCTGTTCCTAATATCAATAACTCATCTGTAGAAATTTGTGCTCCAATAGACAATATTTGCCAGGTTTCAAAGGATGTCATACTTAGGAGGTTTCTGTCTAATATCATAACTCATCTGTAAATGTGCTCAATGGACAATATTTCCCATGTTGTCGGAGGATGTTGTGCTAAAAGAGGGTTTTCTAACTAGTGAGCGTCTGTATCGGTAGTGAGCTCGATCACAACCCAGACGTACCTGGTTGAAACTTCACAGCGAGCAAGTTGGGAGCAAATTTGTGCCTGTGGATTTTCACGAACAGTAAACACAGACCTCACCGTTCAGAAAGCAATGACTACTGAACGTGTAAGTGGTACCTAGAAAATCAATGACTCGTTTACTGTGGTTGATGGCGACGCCCTAAAGAAATGCCACACTTTTCATTTCACTTCATCATCAAAGAAAGAGTGGGGTCTCTGTTGTTAAGTAGTTAAGCCTTTGCCTTGCATTTGATGGTTGTGGGTTCAAGTTCGGACTACACCATTCTGTTCATGAGTGCATTTTTTCCAGAGACCCTTAGGATTGTTGCCGGAATACAGAGTTTGTGCAATACTCTCGGTGGGTGGCATGCCATTTCTGCAGAGAGGGGCCGAGCCATCTGGGGTAAAACCCATGAAATGAAGTTAATCTTTCGACTTTAGACCCTTTTACGCCCGAGTGGTTACAGGGGCCCAAATTTGGGGTTTAAAGAATAGAACTACTGTTACCTGTCACGCATGTCATAAGAGGCGACTAAGGAGGTTTGTCTGAAATCGGGTGCACGTGTCCACTAGGTAATGCTAACCCGAAACAAATGCTTGCAGAAAACGGAAGCACCAGGCCGTAAGGCTCATAACATGGTGCAACGACCCCTCACAATGAGGAATGGGATAACGGATTCTGTAGTCGCCAACCTGCCTTGGAGATTTAGCCACGCAGTAAGAACGTCAGACCTACCATCACAAGGGTGGCCAAAACTTACTGCGGGTAGAGGTCGGCACAAACAAAACAGGGAAGCAGAAATCATAGGATTTATATCCTACAAACCGCCCCAGTATACAGATATGAGAAGAAAGAGGTGAGCTACTTACACCAGCGTCCAAGACAAACTGTATGGTGTGGTTGATAATCTGAGGCAGACGGCTGCCTTTATTAGAGAATCCAAAATCCCAATCTAGTGAGAATGCAGAAGAAGAAGAAGACCCTTTTAAAAAGAGTGATGACATGATAGCTTATTGAGTCATTTGTATGCTTCGATTCCTCCCTGCCATTAATGGATGATACATTGTGTTGGTGGGGACATCTTTTTTCTTTGAGTTGTTCTCTAGGCAGTTGCAGTCCCCTGCTGATATCAGTCATCTCAGGTTTGTCTAGAGTCTTCCTGCTCTAGGTGACTTCAGCTTTATGCCGCGGGATCACCAACACAAGTTTTGTACAGGGTGTGCTACCTGGACTGTAAAATTGAATCCCTATATACTTGGGGAAAGTGACATAGAAGTAGAAAAGACAAGAAAAAGTATATCCTCTTCAAGGGAGAGAGAGGATGACTGCTATTTGTCCCATCGCTTATAGAAGTGTAGGTTGCAGTTAGGGCATTAACCACTCGCAGGAGGGTTTTGCTACGCCACCTTATGGGGTCTTGCCCTTTGGTCTGACCTTTTACCTTCAGTCTGTTCGACTTGGTTGGACGTGCCAGGAACTAGACTCCTGCCGACCTAGCCTGAAAGATCATCAACACACAAACCTGAAGTAGAAAAACAGCTTATTTATTGCATGTTACTTCCCCATAAAAGAAAGAATGATCTAGTATATTTTATATTGTTTATTCCACAGATTGGAGCATCCTTTATGTCATTATTATTTTGTTCATTATTCTTGTTACTGTTGTAAGTGCAATATGGACCATCATCTGCTGTTGTTCTTCTAAAAAGTGAGTCATAGAATTTGTGTTTGTACATATTAGAACAGCAATTACTATTACCATTGCCATCATTATTGTTGGTACCTTTACCACATTTCTTCCCACTCATTCTACAAAGATAATGTACTAGATCTACTCAAAGTCTTCCATTCCTTAAGTATATTGTCAATCTCTCAAGTCTTCATATCCTTCAGTATATTTACAAGATCTACTCAAAGTCTTCCCACTTATCCTTCAAGGATATTGTACTGATCTACTCAAAGTCTTCCCACTTATCCTTCAAGTATATTGTACAAGATCTACTCAAAGTCTTCCCACTTATCCTTCAAGTATATTGTACAAGATCTACTCAAAGTCTTCCCACTTATCCTTCAAGTATATTGTACAAGATCTACTCAATGTCTTCCCACTTATCCTTCAAGTATATTGTACAAGATCTACTCAAAGTCTTCCCACTTATCCTTCAAGTATATTGTACAAGATCTACTCAAAGTCTTCCCACTTATCCTTCAAGTATATTGTACAAGATCTACTCAAAGTCTTCCCACTCATCCTTCAAGGATATTGTACAAGATCTACTCAAAGTCTTCCCACTCATCCTTCAAGATATTGTACAGATCTACTCAAAGTCTTCCCACTTATCCTTCAAGGATATTGTACAAGATCTATTCAAAGTCTTACTAATTTCAAGGTCTGTAAAGATCTATTCAAAATCTCACATTATCCTATCAAGGGCACTGACAAGATCTATTCAAATCTTCACTATCCTTCAAGTATATTGTACAAGATCTACTCAGTCTTCCCACTTATCCTTCAAGGATACTGTACTAGATCTACTCAAAGTCTTCCCACTTATCCTTCAAGGATATCGTACTTGATCTACTCAAAGTCTTCCCACTCATCCTTCAAGTATATTGTACAAGATCTACTCAAAGTCTTCCCACTTATCCTTCAAGGATATCGTACTTGATCTACTCAAAGTCTTCCCACTCATCCTTCAAGGATATTGTACTAGATCTACTCAAAGTCTTCCCACTCATCCTTCAAGGATATTGTACAAGATCTACTCAAAGTCTTTACAAAAGTGTGTTAGCATTGGTTGATAATAACGAACACAAACATCACAATACTGGAATGCAAGGGCCACATGACGTGAGAAGAATGCTTTCATAGAAATTCCAATAGAGATTATCTGTCTTATGTTACAGTTGGTCATGGTCTGCACAGTCCATTACCTATCCTTCCCTGACCACAGTTGCATCAGCCAGATAATCTGCTCATTACCTTTCACGACTACATGATCTGGCACAAAAATAACAGTTATACCGGACACTCAAACATATTTTCAAAGCATCAAGCCATTCATGTTTATATATACGAGGTCAATAAGTAAGCCACAAATGGCTGTAGAAAAATAACTAAACATAACTTGAAACCAGTTTATTTTTATACATACATTGTTCCTTTATTTCTCAACATAATTTCCACCAACATTGATGCACTTATCCCATCGTTTATCAATCCTCCCAAACCGGCTGCATAGAGCTGCGGGCTCTGTTTTCTAAACCACGTTTTCACTTCACATTCAACTCGGCGTCATTCGCGAAATGTCTCCCGCCAAGGTGGGTTTTCAGTGGACCAAAAGGTGGAAATCGTTAGGGGCTAAGTCAGGACTGTAAGGTTGATGTTCCAGAACTTTCCACCGTAGTTGTTTAATTTTCTCCTGAGTTAATCGAGCCGTATGTGGTCTGGCATTGTCATGAAGAAGCAACACTCCTGTAGTCAGCAGTCCTTGGCGTTTTTTTCGAATTGCATCATGAAGCATCGATAGAACTTCACAGTATGATTCAGAATTCACATTGTCACCTTTCATCTTGAAATTGGTTAAAGCACTCCTTGACAATCCCAGAACACCGTCAGCATGACTTTCCCTGCTGATGGCGTAACCTTGAATTTTTGACACAAGGCGAAGAAAGATGTTTCCACTGTATTAAGCACGCTTTGATTCGGGCTGGTAGTGATGCACCCATGATTCATCCTCAGTAACAATCCTGTTCAGCATCTCTTCTCCTTCATCTTTGTATCGACAGAGATGACGCAAGGACAGGCCAAATCGGTTCATTTTGTGTTCCTCCTTCAATTGTCTGGGTACCCACATTGAGCACAATTGAAGAAAATGCTTCAATACAGTGGAAACATCTTTCTTCGCCTTGTGTAAAAAAAATTCAAGGTTACGCCATCAGCAGGAAAAGTCATGCTGACGGTGTTCTGGGATTGTCAAGGAGTGCTTTTAATCAATTTCAAGCAGAAAGGTGACAATGTGAATTCTGAATCATACTGTGAAGTTCTATCGATGCTTCATGATGCAATTCGAAAAACGCTCAGGACTGCTGACTACAGGAGTGTTGCTTCTTCATGACAATGCCAGACCACATACGGCTCGATTAACTCAGGAGAAAATTAACCAACTACGGTGGAAAATTTTGGAACATCAACCTTACAGTCCCGACTTAGCCCCTAACGATTTCCACCTTTTGGTCCACTGAAAACCCACCTTGGCGGGAGACATTTCGCAATGACGCGAAGTTGAATGTGAAGTGAAAACGTGGTTTAGAAAACAGAGCCGCAGTTCTATGCAGCCAGTTTGGGAGGATTGATAAACGATGGGATAAGTGCATCAATGTTGGTGGAAATTATGTTGAGAAATAAAGGAACAATGTATGTATAAAATAAACTGGTTTCAAGTTGTTATCATGTTTAGTTATTTTTCTACAGCCATTTGTGGCTTACTTATTGACTTCCTGTATAAACAACTGAGTTTTCTTTAGCAGACTCATTGAGTTAGCTATACATGCATGTGTTAACTCTAGTGTACTCAGCCAATTCAAAGTTTAGGTTCTAATTTGTAAGGTTGTAAGTACTTATCTGCAGTTGGAACCGCAGTAAACAAGTCGTAGATTTTCTAGACACCACATATATGTTCAGTAGTTTGCCATTGCTTTCTGAACGATGAAATGTACTTTTTGTAAAAATTCACTCCAAACAAATTTGCTTCTAAACTGCCGGCCGTGGAGTTTGAACCAGGTATGCTTGGGTTGTGATCTAGCTCACTACCACTTAAGCTATAGAGAAAATATTTTGTGGAAGCGTTGTGTACCCAACAGGACATGAAGAGGATACAAATATAGATGGACTCAATCAAAAACAACAAGAAAATCAGTGTATCCACCTAGAGGTACTCTTCTTATTTCTCTAACCAATCTTGTTTTACCTTACAATGTCAGGTTTAGAAGAGATTTCTAGAATGAGCTCTTGTGTGCACTTTGTACATGGTGTCTTTCTCTCTGTTTTTCTGTGTGCAGCCTTTTGCTTTGTATCAATTGTATCAGAATAGTATTGCTCTTTGAACGAGGAGCAATATCTTTTGGTAATATGGTTGAACCATTTAATATATTTCTTTATGAAGTTGAATACTGATGTTGCACCCCTTTTTTTCTGATGTCTTTCCCCATGTGAATGATGGAATTGATTGTCCACTCTTGCCGTTAAGCATAGAGGTGTGAGCTTTAATTTATGTTCCAGGGCCAGATGAGTCGCCCTTTTTGTGTTATATCCGTGTTTATTTAGTGTTGTTTTGCCAGTTTTGCTCTACGGATCGGAGTGTTGGAGGATGACCAAAGGAGATACTAGCAGGCTATCAGTTTTCCACCACTCTTGTCTTCGCAGAATCTTGGGAATCTTTTGGCCAGTAAAAATATCCAATAACCAACTACTCCAAGACACAAGACAAGAGGCAATGAATGACATACTCAAAAGAGAAGATGGAAATGGCTCGGACATGTTATGAGAATGAGACAAGAAATGCCTGCAAGGATAGCCCTCACTTGGACACCAGAGGAAAGAGAAAGAAAGGCAGACCACGGACAACATGGAGCGCATGATGGAAGAGGAACTGGACACCGCATCTCTGACGTGGGGCTCTGCGCTGAAGGTTGCAGGGGACAGGAGAGCATGGAAAGTCCTTTCTGAAGCCCCATGTGTCACTAGGCATGCCGGGATTAAGTAAAGTAAGTAAAGTTATTTAGTGTGGTCTTGATATTGTCTATCCATATTTTTCTTGGTCTTGCCTTGGCTCTAGTACAGGATCTCTTTTTATTGTATGCTGTTGTTGGTGGTTGGTTGTATTCCATTCTCATTAACTCCTTGTGGAACAAGTGCCACACTACGTGGCTTTAGTTAGGATGCCTTTTACGGGAGCCACACTAAAGGGCGTTTTTATTCTAAAAACAACTGGCTTGTAAAAACATGGCTTTTGTCCTGGTCCACTAAGAGTTGAATGTTTTCATTTCTAAATCAGTCTTTTCTTGATATTGCCAGCACTCTGCATAGACACTTCATCTCTGTTGTGTCTAGTTTCATGGTACACTATTTGTCAAAATGTTTATCTTGTTGCTTATTGATGCATTATCCTGCTGTGTCCTGCTATTTTTGTCTTGCTCTTTCATTTCAACTAAAATGTCATTTATTGTTCACTGAATAATTTCAGATGCAAGCTAAAACTGAAAAACTACCGTCGTCATCGATACACTTTACTAAAAGACATGGATGGTGAGAGTGGTAAAGAGAAACTGGCAATGACTACAAAAGGTAAGAGTGTTATTGGTTTGCATGAATTTTGCAATATTTTCACCATCTTTTTAAATTACATTGGGGACGCTTTGCCAATGCTACAGAGTTTGTGCACTGCCGCTGAGATCTTCCTGTGTAAGAAAGAGAACGGAGCACACATGGTTACTCACCAAAGTGCAATGATGATGGTCCCATTAATCAATTAATCAGAGTATCTTTGATGTTGATTCTATTGATCCCATGTCAAAGACTATATATCGGGAGAGATTTTACTCTGTAATAAATAGTCTAAATTTATTTCTCACAGAAACAGCTTTAGATTTTGATACTTGTCTGTTACAGACTTTTATCCATGCATGTTTTCTCAGTGACTCAATGAGTATGCTCAGGAAGATTAAAACAGACTGGGCTCAGATACAATGGATGGAGTCACTGGGGAGGTTTAATCTGCCAAAAATCAGTTTTATTTTGTACAAGATCTACTCAGTCTTCACACATATCCTCTATTAATAATGTACTAGATCTATTCAAAGTCTTCCCACTCATCCTTCCAGGATAATGTACAAGATCTACTAATGGCATGCACATGTAATGGGAAATGAATGCATCAATAGGCTTGCAGGTACGGCTGCTGTAACAAGTCGAGAGCAATGGACCAGACTGATATTATAAATTCCTAAGGAGAGAGGACATGAACATGATTCAAGTAATAGTGGTGAATCTACAACACTAACTAGACTGCAAGAGTTTCAAGTCAACTGTGGTGTAGCTAGACAAGAACACTATAATGGAAGCCAAAGAAGAATAGTAAACCAACAAAGAACTGGAATCATTAATCACCAGACGCTGAAAGACATACTAAGGGGAGATTGGAGCACTTATGGACCAATTGGTTCATCGTGCAGTGATGATGATCCGACGACTAAACTAAATGAAACTTGTCTGTTAGAGCTGAATGAAAATATAACATCGCTAATCTTAGCCTTTACATTTTGATCTGGGGCGTCACTGATAGTGAAGTTAATACTTTGTTCTAGTGATTACTTACTGGGGAATTCTGGGGTTCTAGGTCAGCTTGGCGAAAAATTCTTGGCATGCACATGCTACATGGTTGGACTACAGAATACCCTGATCATGTACTCATCATCAAGGTGTGTATCCTTTATAGGACGTTGCTTTTTGATGTGACCAAAGTATGTAATTTTTCTGTACTTCCGTAGTCCAATGGCAGGTCTTTCTGCAGTAAGACAGTCAGGCTTTTGGCCGTCATCACATTTACTTGTACTTGATCTGCCATCTTTCTCTTCCCAAGTTCGCAGAATTGGTCTGACTGGTCTGGGGACACACCATCAGATCTTTGAGTTTTAGTTAATTTCATGTTCTGCATCAAGTTCTTGGCAACGTACAATCATGTACTAGGTGTTCTAAATTACAGGTACCTCTGAAGTTGGAGAAAGGCTCACCTGAATTTGGAGAGACACTGGTGATAAGAAAATCAAGCCTTAACACAAAAATCAGTCGGAGATGCCATACTAGTTGCCATGACTATGTCTGAATTTATAGTTGGCAAACAACAAAAAAACAACTAATCTTCGTATGTTCCTTCTTCTTCGCTAATATTTTTAGTTAATAATAGAAAATAAAAAATCGTTGCATATCCTTTACAGGACTTTACAGTAAACCACAGTAATTGAGTCATTAATTTTCTAGGCACCACTTATACGTTCAGTAGTTTGCCATTGCTTCTGAATGGTGAGGTCTAATTTTACAGCTTGTTAAAATCTACGGAACAGATTTGCTCCCAAACTGTCGCGCGGCATTTGAACTAGGTGCACTTTGGTTGTGATTGAGCTCACTACCGGTGAAGCTACAGACGCCCACTTTAATAATACAGGGTGTTCAAGATAGAAATAGCCCAGTCAATGGAGCCAATCTGGCACATGTTTATGAAAATGAGAAGGTTCAATTATGATGTAGTATAGGTTAAGTTAGCTAGTCTTTTTGTGATGGTGTGTAATTATGGTACGTGAAGGGACGATGAACAAAGGGTTAGCTAGTCAGAACCGGCTTAAATGGTAAATAGACAAAACTCAGTGTGTTCCTGGCAACTTTTGATTTGCCAATGGGGCTACTTTTATCTTGAACACCCTGTAGAACATAATAAATATTTTTCTTGCTTCCTTTTATGAATTTTCTTATGAATTTCTTTTTTTTTTATAGTCGAGTAGCGTGTTTATTTACGTCAACTATTTCTCGTTTTGTGCAGGTAAAATGCAGAAAAGCAGCGTCATGATGTCTGAATCAGATTTGTCCAGCGATGAAGAAACTTTATTTATCAGTCATAAGAAAGCAGCCAATGGTATCAATGGGAAAGTTCCTGGTGGTCCCAAGCCACATGTTAAGAATGGTCTAAAAACATGATACTTAGAAACAGTTGCCATGCGACTAAATGCAGCGACATTATTGATCAGACAGTTTGTCTGCGATTAAATCCCGCCACATAATGTATCATACAGTTTGCCTGATAATTCTCACAATGATTTGAATCATACCGTTGGGCTGTGACTAAATTCCATAATATTATGGGTCATACAGTTATTCTGTGATTAAATCCAGTGATGTTTTGGATCAAGACAGTTTGTCTGGTAATGTCCACAGCAGTAGAGACCATTCATTTAGTCTGTGACTAAATTGCATGACATAACGGACCATATTGTTTATTCTGTGACTAATTCCCAGAACAATACGAGTTACACGGTTAGTCTGTGATCAATTCCCACAACATAATGAACCATACTGTTTATCCTGGGACTAATTCCCACAACAATATGAACTATACTTTATTCTCGACTAATTCACAACAATATGAACTATACTATTCTTCTTCATCTTGCGTTCGCCCATTATGAATTCAAGTGTTGTCAGAGCGCCTGGTACAGCGCTTCTGATTTTATCAGTGTTCCCCGACATTCATGCAGGCCTTCTCCGACTTCAGAGGTGCTACTATACTGTTTATTCTGCGACTAATTCTCACAACAATATGGGGCATACAGTTAGTCTGTGGTCAATTCCCACAACATAATGGACCATACTGTTTATTCTGTGACTAATTCCCACAACAATATGAACTATACTGTTTATTCTGAGATTTATTCTCACAACTATATGGACTATACTGTTTATTCTGTTTAATTCCCCACAATATGACTATACTGTTTATTCTCGATAATTCTCACAACAATATTAGGCATACACTTAGCCTATGGTCAATTCCCACAACATAATGGACCATGCTGTTTATTCTGTGACTAATACCTACAACAATATGAGTCATACAGTTAGTCTGTGACTAAATTCTACAAAAGTTTACATCTTATAATCTCAAATGTAGTGTTGAAAGTGATGTCAGGTCGGTTTTTTTTTGGTTGTGCGACTACGGTTAATCACCATATTTGTTGCTTATATATTATACCTTATGATTTACAATAGTATGTTGACATGACACAACCAGTCATTTTTGTTCATTTGTTAACATTTGTTGAAGAAAATAGCAAGAGTTGTAGTAAGACTTATGTATCTATACTGTCCATTGTTCATTTGAGGATCATGTTCATTGGACATGTCCATAATTGCTCCGATCTCTTCCCAATCATGTATTTCAGTGTGTTTAGGCTAACAACTTCCGTTCTGTGTTGGTTGATGTATCTTCTGGGGGTTCTCTCGTGGTTTTCCCGTCTTGCAGTATCTATCGTTATGCACAACTTGCGCAACCGAGAGAGAGAATACCCTTTATTTTCTTCATTGAAGTCTTCAGAGCATATGTTTTCTCTTAAAGTGTTGATAATGTTGCCTTTATCCATAGAAGACCCATTCTTGATCATAGCATTGCCCGCCAGTGCATCCATTCTCTCATTGCCCTTCACCCCAGCATGACCTGGGACAAAGATAAAAGTAAGTGTCTGTAGTATCTGATATTGTTTTTCTATATAATTTGTGCATATAAAATCATAATTAATACATTAAATGTCAGGAGCAGTTTTATTATAATTATATTCCTCTCATGCCATTATAAGTTACATAGGTCCTGCAAGCTTCTTCTTCTGCATCACAATCATCATGTGCCATGTTTGTTGTCATAGTCGATCATAGACCTCCATAACATCTGTTCTTGGTGCTATCTCAGTTTCTTCTGCTTCGAACACCCCATATCGACCACTTGTTAACCAATCTTTGTGATTTGAATGTGACCTGAGCCTAAGAACGATTGTGCTTTGTGCCATTTATGCGCTTACCAGTAGGCCAGCACATGGGATTTCTGCTACGCTTCCCTAGGCTCCTACCTCAGTCGCCTCTTACAACATGCCTTGTACATTGCAGTGTTACTGTTCTTTGCTCCTCCTGTGGGCCCCGACAACACACAAGCGCTGTCTCAGTTTGAATGTGGACACTCATCTGTGTTTTGAAGCCAGACTGTTCTCTCTGCAATTTCTCTCTGCCTTGCTTCCCATTGGTTTTTACCTGTTGTCACAATTTTTTTCTAAACCTCCTCTCTCATCACATGCTTGAAAATGACTGCGATAATAAGTTTCCTTTGTGTCTTGACTTCTTTCAACACATCAACATTAGTCATTTTAACATTCCATGGAATTCTTAACATTCTCCTGTGAACTATATCTCTGTAACCTCCAAAGATTTTGCTATATTTGTTTATTTATTGTCCATTACTCGCATCCATATATCAGTATTGGCTGTATGTAACAAAAAAACTATCATTACTGCCTGTAGTACCGCCTTTTAAGGCGGTGTGGACAGAGCCTGAGGAATTTAATGGCTAGTGCAGTCACCGCGAAGTTGTTCAGGTTAGTATTTTTCATTTATGCCCACAACAGAAAAAAATCCTTGGCCTTCTCGTGGATTGAAAATAGGTCTTCCGCATGGGTGCCATGTTCTAATCCAGATGCTCCCAGTTGATCTATGTAATACTAAAGAAATATCTTTCTGACTTGAAATGAGTGACTTGTTATATATGTCTTCAGTTTTCTGAAATGCTGTTTTTTTGTTTTGTGTCCCACCTATTCTATTCTATTTCTAATGTACATCTACCATCCGATGTTATCAGGGTTACACGGCTTTGTACATACATCTGTGAGAAATGAACAACAGTTATTTCAGCAAGTACTTGTTTTTCATTATGCTAGTTAACTCCTTGTGAACCAAATGCTACACTACATGACTTTAGGTTGGATACCTTTTTACCAGGAGCCACACTAAAGGACACTCTTGGACATGCTGGAGTGCAGGGTAAGAGTGTCTGACTTTCTTGCAAACAATGCCTTGACTGAAGCGGGCAGAAGTATGGACAGAGCCGATATCTTCAATGTGGTACGCTCTCATTTATGTGACATAGGCAAGTCTCAGACACTGGAAGGAGTTCAAGAATTAGGCGTTAAGTTTGGACATGCCAGACAGTGTCGTCTTTGTGATAGAGAGAGAAGATATACTAATCAACTTCTCATGGGTACGGTGAGCAAATGGGCTTTGGGATAGCTGCTGCAGCGGAGGACATAGCACGAATGGGAATACCCAATGTGCCACGACGTCGATCGCATAACATAACTAAAGGGCTAATTTTTTATTATAAAAACAAATGACTTGTAAAAACATGGCTTTTGCCCTGGTCCACTAAGAGTTAATGTGGTCAATTGAATTATTTATTTTTTTAATAGATATTCTTTGTTTAAGCAACACATTGTGTTCTATGTTCTGCCTTGAGCAATGTGAAGTGCAATGATAAATTTTTCCAACAAATAAATGTATATATAATTATTTATTTTGCAATGTGTTGTAATGATATCGCATAAGTATTGAAGGAAAACTAAAGAAATAAAAACAATATATATATATATTTTTTTGTATATATATATATATATATATATGTATCAATGACTTTTATTTCATATTTGTAATGTGTGAAAGGAAACTTCCAAAATGTATTGTTAATAATGTATTGGGAGAGTTTTGTTTTATTAATTATTAGATTAATTGTAAATATAGGGGTCTCTAGAGCGAAGTGGTATAGATGTTTGACTAGCGTTCTGATGGCTGTAGGTTTGTATCTGGACTGAGTCACAATTTTTTCAGAGATCTCTAGGATTGCTGATGGAGATACAGAATTTGCAGATTGTGCAATACTATTAGCAGTTGATGTGCCGTTTCTACCGAGAGGGACTGAGCCAAATGGGGAAACCCGGTGCAATGAAGTCAATCCGTCACTTTTATACAATTTGTTAGAGAAATTATTTCACCCGTGTGTTGCCGGGACCCGAGGAAGCAAATAATAGTACCACATCGACCTACAAGGCATGTTGTTAGATGCAACTGATGTAGGACCTAGGGAAGCTACCTAGTAAATAAAAAGCATCGCAAAATTGGATGTGCTGGCCTACTTGTAGGCGCTTGACTAGTACAATCGCTCTTAGGCTCAGATCACATACAAATCACACAGAGAGGTTAACAAGTGGTCGATATGGAGCGTTCAAGAAGAAGATAAATTTTGTCCCACTTTTTGTCAAAATTCAAAGACTTGGTAATATTGTATAAATAACTGATGTATTATTGTTGACATAAGTGTGTTGAAATAAGCGAGAAATTTTGCATAGAACTTACTGAAAATGCAGACTGTTATTTACATGCTACAGAAATTAAGCACACATTTCCTGTAATTCTATTCTATGTGAGAGTCAGTGGCGTCTAGTTAAACCAAATTGCAGTAATAACTGTGAATGTGTGCGCACTCACAGCTAGATTATTCATGATGAGAGCTTTGTTTTATACTGATAGAATTGTACATGTTAGTTTATTTACTACTGTAGAGAGCACTTACTACTCTATTACTTTGTATTGTGCGAAAAGGATTTGATACATTTTTAAGTTAAACTCCTTCTCTTTGATGCAATTATGGAAATGAATATTGCAAGGGAAATATTTTACTAAAGTATTCAGATTTGGAAATTGATTTATTCCTCTCCGCTCCTCGTAGAGCATAGGGCCTCAACAGTTGTTTGCCACTTTTTCTGGTCTCTTTCTGTTTTCTTTATGGTCTCACAGGGCAGTCGAGCACCCCTCATGAAAACTCCATCTCCAGGTCTGTCTAGGATGTCCTCTTTTCTGTTTTACTTGCTGGTTTCACTCAAGTGCTTGTCTAGTAACACTCCACTGTGTCTTCCATAGGGTATCCCCAACCCATCACCATTTTCTCCTGTAAACAGATTTAGAAATTGGTCTACCTTAAATGTATTAGATTACTAAGATTGATGTTTTTTTTGTTACTACAAACTATTTTACTAAGAATAAGCAGAAATAATGTTTATCAGTTCTATCGGTAATTCTGTTTTACCTCACAGTTTTAATTTGAAATATCTTTCTTACACTCTAGATCTCTTTTGCTACGATCTCTTTTGCAATGTCTCCAACAGCATCCAGCGACTAACCATATTATTTCGATGTTGATTGATGAGCCTACTCTTATACCTGTTGTGTTGTTCTTTTCTGGCCATTACAATCTTCAATCTTTTTTCCTGCAATCTAGCAGTTTGCAGGAAAAAACTGGATTGGTTTTAAATGGCAGTGTTCTTTGCTGCCCCACTCAATGAGAGAGTTCAGAATGTCAGTTCTATCCATTGACTGACCCCCCTTCCCCTACTGATATGGTGGCAGAGTCAACCAGCATATCTGCTTTGTCATTGCCATCGAGACCCATGTGCCCTGGAACGAAGATGAATGTTTGACCTCACAGCATCAGGATAAGAAAGGATTTTCAGAATGAACTCTTGTTTGTGCTTTGTACATGGTTTCTTTCACTGCCTCTGTGGTTTCTGTGGTCTACCTTTTAAGTGGGTGATCTTTTGCCTTGTATCCACTGTATCTCAATCCAGGCACATTTTCTTTTGGTAATCCGCTTATGTGTCTGAACCATTTAATTTGTTGTTGCTTGATATTCAATATTAATGTTGTACCAACTTTTTTCCTGATGTCTTCATTTCTTAACAGGTCTCTTCTTGATACTCCCAGCATTCTGCGTAGACATTTCCTCTCTGTCGTGACTAGTTTTCTAGGTCATTTGATGTCAGAGTCCAGGTTTGGTTGGCACCGATAGCATAATGCCGGGAAAAAGATCATGATGTACAAGGCTCTTTTAGTGTTCATTGTGACATATTTGCATTTTAAAATTGATGACATTTGTCCTATGTTTGTCTGTATTGCATAATTATTAATAAAATATATAGATTAAAATTAACATATACACATAGAAGGAAAATAATTCTAGTAGCATAGGTAGCTTGTAAAATTCTCTAAGATTTGTAGCATATCTTGTATCAAGAGAGACTAGATTGTGTTGCTATCTGTCTATATATATATATATATATATATATATATATATATATATATATATATATATATAAATGTTTTAAATGCATAAATCATCATCATAAAGCTTGTCCTGAGCAGAACTTTGCCACCCCAACAGTCCTCCGAAATTTATCTCTCTCATAGACCAGATGTCTTGCCTCTGCAGCCGTCATGTTCAAACCATCAGTTACATCCTGAATCCATCTTCTCCGTGGTCTTCCTCTTCTCTTTGCCGGTATGCCTCCTTCCATGATGGTCTTCTCCAGCCCTTCATGTCTTTTTATATGTCTAAAATATCTCAATTTTCTTTTTCTTATTTGTAGCATCAGCCAGTTTTCTTTTATTCTAAGTTCTTTCTGTACAGATCTACTTGTTCTCTTCTTTATCCATGATATACGGAGGACTCTTCTGTAACACATATTAAAATGCCTCAAATAGGTTAGATAAATATACGTAATATGTTTCTGCTTTGTATAAATTATAATATTTTGAATTTACAATTGAATTCCAACAATATGAATATTTCTACTTGTGATATGTAACTATGATTTTATTTAAATGATACAAATGGCTATAGATTTTTCAGTTTATTTCATTCCTCGCTGCTCACATTGTTTTGTACATTTTGTTACTTGCAATATACGATCTATTTATTCTCATGTGATCTCTAGCAATGTAGTTCAGTCATATTGTAAATAATATATGTGTTGAGAATCTATTGCATTCTTTTTGATTGATTGTATTGTCTGTGTGATTGATTTATTATCTGTGTGATTGATTGATCGATTGATTGATAGGACCATCTTCGTTATGCGGCGCAGGCTGCTTTTTGTGGTGGTACGGCTGTTTCATTCTGGAATTAGTTCCCACAGGAGACAATTCTCAATTGTTAGCATTTCATGTGATTTTCGTTGGCACAGGAACGGAGCAATTATGGGGTGACCCGTTGCAGTGAAGTTGGAACCCTTACCTATGAACTATGAGTATGTGCTCTGATCATTCTTACACAAGATCTCAGAGGCAGTGCATGAACTCTATAGCACCGGCCAGAGTCCCCAATGTAATTATGAAGATTATTTTTGAAGGAATTTTATTTTTAATCTTTTCTAATAAATTTTGCCCAGGCAGTGACTTTCCAGCCTGCTCGTCTCGATTTTGAACTGCCAAGGGTTCTTTTATGTGCTCAAATTGAACATGGTACCTACGTTTCGTTGTCCATGTCTGATGGACTAAGAACTTGATCTCACCTGCACTAAGATCAGGGGTCTCTGGAAAGATATCTGGATGGCTACACAATGTAGCGAACCAACTACCTTTGGAACGAGGGGCGAGCACCTAACCTCTACACCACAGAGACTCTCCCCCTATTGTCTGTTTTATTGATGTATTGTGTGTGTGAGTGATATATTGTCTGTTTTATTGATGTATTGTGTGTGTGAGTGATATATTGTCTGTTTTATTGATGTATTGTGTGTGTGAGTGATATATTGTCTGTTTTATTGATGTATTGTGTGTGTAAGTGATATATTGTCTGTTTTATTGATGTATTGTGTGTGTGATATATTGTCTGTTTTATTGATGTATTGTGTGTGTGAGTGATATATTGTCTGTTTTATTGAAATATTGTGTGTGTGATATATTGTCTGTTTTATTGATGTATTGTGTGTGTGAGTGATATATTGTCTGTTTTATTGATATATTGTGTGTGTAGTGATATATTGTCTGTTTTATTGATGCATTGTAGTGATATATTGTGTGTGTGAGTGATATATTGTCTGTTTTATTGATATATTGTGTGTGTGATATATTGTGTGTGTGAGTGATATATTGTGTGTGTGTGTGATATATTGTGTGTGTAATTGCTATATTGTGTGTGTGAACGATATATTGTTTGTGTGATTGATGTATTGTGTGTGTGTATGTATTGTCTTTTTTTGATATTGTTTGAGTGATATATTGTTGTGTGAGTGATATATTGTGTGTGACGATATATTGTGTGTGTGATGATATATTGTGTGTGAGTGATATATTGTGTGTTTGGTGATATATTGTGTGTGTGGTGATATTTTGTGTGTGTGAGTGATATATTGTGTAGTGTGAGTGATATATTGTTGGGATATATTGTGTGAGTGATATATTGTGTGTAGTGATATATTGTGTGTGAGTGATATATTGTGTGTGAGTGATATATTGTGTGTGTGAGTGATATATTGTGTGTGTGAGTGATATATTGTGTGTGTAATTGCTATATTGTGTGTGTGATGTATTGTTTGTGTGATTGATGTATTGTGTGTGTGATGTATTGTCTGTTTTATTGATGTATTGTTTGTGTGAGTGATATATTGTGTGTGAGTGATATATTGTGTGTGTGAGAGATATATTGTGTGTGTGAGCGATATATTGTGTGTGTGAGTGATATATTGTGTGTGTGAGTGATATATTGTGTGTGTGCGATATATTGTGTGTGTGAGTGATATATTGTCTGTTTTATTGATATATTGTGTGTGATATATTGTCTGTTTTATTGATATATTTGTGTGTGAGTGATATATTGTCTGTTTTATTGATATATTGTGTGTGTAATTGCTATATTGTGTGTGTGAGCGATATATTGTGTGTGTGAGTGATATATTGTGTGTGTGAGTGATATATTGTGTGTGAGTGATATATTGTGTGTGAGTGATATATTGTGTGTGTGATGTATTGTGTGTGTGAGTGATGTATTGTGTGTGTGAGCGATATATTGTGTGTGTGAGCGATATATTGTGTGTGATTGATGTATTGTGTGTGATATATTGTTTGTGTGATTGATGTATTGTGTGTGTGTGATGTATTGTGTGTGATTTATGTATTGTGTGTGTGAGCAATATATTGTGTGTGTGAGCGATATATTGTGTGTGTGAGCGATATATTGTGTGTGTGAGCGATATATTGTGTGTGTGAGTGATATATTGTGTGTGTGAGTGATATATTGTGTGTGTGAGTGATATATTGTATGTGTGAGCGATATATTGTGTGTGTGAGTGATATATTGTGTATGTGTGATTGATGTATTGTTTACACACCATACGTTTACATTGCATATACATCAATAAAACAGACATTTATATCATCATCATTTGTCTCAGGAGACAATAAGTCTTGCATCACATAGTCTGTTCTGCGCTGAATCACGTTTCTTGTAGCTGTAATGGCCTATTCTGGAGTGGCACTCCTTGCCACAGTTGCTGCAGGTAAAACTGGAGACTGTAGTTGATACATAGGATGTTCTCTCTGCCCTCTGTGCTCTCTTTACCTCCACATGTGATGGTGTTTTTCTTCTTATCTTTTTGAGCCACCACCTCACTGACACTCACAAGCTTATGTATATATATATATATCACTGGCGATTACAAATCTTTTGAAAAGTCAAACACCAAATTAGCCATCAGCACAAGCTAGCTACCACATCTACTACAGAACGCAGTTTAATATTTTATTAGACAAGATTCAAAAAAATTGCTTATGTTGTTGATGCCTGTTTGTCAGGTGATCTCAAATTACTATCATCATCATCTAGTAGCTTGTCCTTCCAGAACTTGACTCCCATGACAGCAGTCCTGAAAAAACTCTCTGTTCTGTGTAAATTGACCGGCGTCAGCAGCAGTCATTCTCAGATTGTCAATGACATCTAGCACACATCATCTTCTAGGTCTTCCTCTCATTGAAAATCTACCCTTCGTTAAATCAGATTTTAGGATGGACAAATACATTAATGCAAGGGACTGACTGATAACCCATTGATGTAAAATATTGAAGATCTCTGTGGTGAAGTGGTTACATCATTTGCTTTGCATTCTGACTGAAGGTTGTGGGTTCGAATCTGAATCACGTTTATTTTTTACAGAGATCCTAGGATTGTTGTTGAAGCTACAGAGTTCATGCTTTGTGTAACACTCTCTACAGGAGGTGGCTTGTTATTTCTACCTTCTTCTTCGAACGCTCCATATCAACCACTTGTTAACCACTCTTTGTGATTTGTATGTGATCTTAGTCTAAGAGTGATTGTACGTTGTACTAGTTATGTGCCTACAAGTAGGCCAGCACTTCCGATTTCTGCAATGCTTTCTATTTACTAGGGTAGCTTCCCTACCTCAGTCGCCTCTTATGACATGCCTTGTGGGTTGCAGTGTTGCTATTCTTTGCTTCCCTTGCGGGCCCTGACAACACATGAGCGTTGATTTTTACCAAGAGGGACAGAGCCATATGGGAAAACCCGGTGCAATGAAGGAAATCCTTTGCATATAGATCCATTAGATCTTATAACATATATTGTGTAAACGTAAGCAAGGGATACTGTTGTTCATCATCATCAAATAGCTTGTCTCAAGCAGAACTTTGCCACACTAACAGTTCTTTGAAATTTATCTCATAGACCAGATGTCCCGCCTCTGCAGCCGTCATTGCTCAAATCATGTCTTTTTATTCTTTTCTCTAATCCTGTTTTGTATCAGGATAAGAAGAGATTTTCTAGAACTGGCTTTTGTGTGCGCTTCATAAATAGTGTTTTTAGCCATGGATGTTATCCCTGAGGTCTACAAATCATCAGTAACATCCTGAATCCATCTTCTCCATAATACATTTGTTACCAGAGAGATACCATCTGGTAATAGGAGTAAAGTCAATCAGGAAACAATGGAGAAGAACTGTGAAAAGAGAATAATAGTCTGGTATGTTGTAACAGAGTGACCTACCAGCTGGCACTATTACTACAACACCCAAAGATCAAGATGGAAGTGAAAAGACAGATGATAAAAGTAGTTTCCTACCAACACTTTGTTACCAGTGCCAAACTTGGTCTCTTACAGCAACACATCACAGAAATCTCACCACGTGTGAAATGAGATGCTTGAGGAAGGCAGTGGAGTCACCAGGAAAGACAGACTACGAAATGAGGACATCAGAAGCAGAGTGGACATAACTTCATGCATCGAATACATCGAAAGAAAACAAATGCAGTGGTTTGGACGTTTAATGAGAATGAAATACAACCAACCACCAATATCAGCATACAATAAAAAGAGATCGGGTACTAGAGCTAAGGGAAGACCAAGAAAAAGACGGATAGACAAAATCAAGACCACACTACATACACGGATATAAGACAACACTACATAAACACGGATATAAGACAACAAGGGCAACTCATCTGGCCTAGAACGCAAATTAAAGCTCCCATCCCTATGCTAATGACAAGAGTGGACAGCCAACTACATCTTCCACCTGGGAATAGACAATAGAAAGGTAACAGATCAGCAGCAATGGAAACCTCTTGTGGAAACCTAGGTTTCACATAGAACATTGACTATGTGTTGAGAGGGCCTGCACGGAAACAAAAAATAGTAACACTGCGATGACCTGCAAGGCATATTTTAAGAGTTGACTTAGGTAGGGCCTAGGAAACTACCCTAGTAAATAAAAAGCGTTGCATAAATCGGATGTGCTGGCCTACATGTAGGCGCATAACTGGCACAATATACAATCGTTCTTAGGCTCAGATCACATACAAATCACAGAGTGGTTTAAAAGGTGGTTGATGAGAAGCATTCGAAGAAGAAGTAGCAATGGGACACGAAGATGATACAGACAGAAATACACTAATAGTGAAACAATAATAAAGAACAAACCACACAAAAGTTATGGCTGCTGATATGTCAGATTATACTGTGTACTTGACTTGACTGGAGGAGTGCCTGGCCGAATGGATTAGAGCATGTACTTCTTCAATCGTACAGGTTCAATCCTTGATACGTCCAATGAGTTTTCTTCTGTCGGGGGCCATCAAGAAAGTATCCTAACCTGAACAGTTTTGTTGTGACTGCACTAGCTATGCAGCCATTCAATTTCTCAGGCTCACGTCCCACCTGTCCTACATCGCCCTAAAAAGCAGTAACATAGGCAGTAAAGACTTACTTGACTTGACAGTCCAATCTGATTAATTTGTTTGTTTTGTTGGTGACATATGTCGTCATGAGCAATACTATTAATAAAATATATAAGACATCATTGACGTATGGTTGTGATTCGCAGATAATTACATGCCCACTTAAATAGAATCTATGTACATAGTGTGCCAATTATTCCAATTGACTACATTTTTATTGATGTTTTTGCCATATTTTTTTAAAAACTTAACTTAAGACTTAATTTGTATCCAAATTTGTAATCCAGGGGTCTGCGAGGAACTCACAGGGGGTCCTCATGCACTTTAAGAAATATTATGATCTTTACCATTTCAAACAGAAAAATTATTTTTTTTAAAAACAAGTATAAAAACAGTGGTAAACTAGCTCTGCTGCAAAATCAAAGGACCCAGACTGGAGTCTAAATGTCTGACAGGACAAAATGAAAGATCATTTGAAGTTTCCTGCAGTCTAGAAATTGGAGCCAGCTTGACTGTTGGGGTGGTGTAATAATAACTCCATCGCTAGAAGATTTTCATATATAGAAACTTTTGGGATCTGCGGCAGCAAAATGTATTAAAAAGAGGGTCCGCGGTAATGCAAAGTTTGGGAACCGCTGATTTACAGAATCGGCAGAGAAACTACTCACATCCTAATATATATATATATATATATATATATATATATATATATATATATATATATATATATATATATATATATATATATATATAAAAAAAATTTTTTATAATATTTAAGGCCTTTTCGTCTTTACAAACGGTCAATCAGCAAGTGTTTTACTATGAGTTTGCGCTTGTCTCTCTTGCTTTTCAGCGCACATCTCTGGTGACTTGTTCTCCATGTTGTGTCTTGCCAAAAGCAGAGATGAAGTGTCCTCTCCATTTATGCTTAGCTTAGGCAGCTTGTATGGGTAATATACCTTGCTCATTTTGCACAAACCCTTTCTCTGCCCTACTGTTTCATCCAAAGCAAATATGTTTGGAATCAACAGGGATGTCAGAAGATGGAATGAAATACACACATAACCATCAACTGCCTTAGGGTTCCTCTATCTGGGTTTGTAGACAAGATTTACTCCTCTAGCCTTATGCATAACCATGCTGCCCACGGGCAGTGGGAATTTTCTATCAGTATATACTTCCTAGTTTTTAGCTCTCCTGAGCCCCTCAGGGTTTAACAGTTGCAAATGGCACTGTCAGAACATCAGGAAAGAAGGTGAGAGAAAGACCACGAAAAAGACTGTTAGATGGCATAGCAGAATCCTGTCAAAGAGAAAAAATAACAATCACTGAAGCCATCAGAAAAGAGCAAGACAAAATTTAAAAAACCACAACACTGGGCAACAACCTGGTAGTGGTGTACTGTCATACGGGAGTCTATAAAAAAAATGGGCCCTGATCTCTCTAATAACAAGCTAATAACGAGCCAAAATGTCTTCAGTAAATTCCATTCATGTTTATTTATTTGTATTCTATGTTTCTATTTGATTTATTATTCAAGGGATTAAATGTTGCTTAATAACTGAATGTTAAATTGACTTGATACAGTTTTGCTCATTCAGAAGTCTCTCTCTCTCTTGCGCCTTTTCAACCCCAATTGTTGCATTTGACCTCAACTAACTCTTGCAAATTCTCTCTCTATCTTTAGTTGTCCCTTGCAGCTTTTTCATTTATCTTTACTCTTTGTTTGGTATGGCTAAGTTTTAATATTTATTTGTATGATGAAGTTACTAACTTGGAGATATTTATCTTTGTTTGTCCTGAAAAGGACATTTGTTAAAGGGAGTTTAAAGCTGAAGGATTGACTTCATTACACTGAGCTTTACGCCCATATATTTTAGTCCCTTTGCAGAAATCGCAAGCTACCTGCCGAGTATCAGTAGCCAAAACAAATGTGTGTCTGATGCAAATTTTGGATATAACAATGAGGATGAGAGATTACCCCTGTGCTTATTCCCTTATGATTAGTGAGTAAACAAAATAGTTCAAGAAATATAGATGCTAGTTACCCTTTGCTTTTTTTTCTTCCCGTGTACTTCAACAGTAGAGCATGATATTTGATGCTAGTTTTAGTTATGTCTATACACGTTTTTTCATAGTTGCTCAATATCATTTGAGCATACAGCCTCTTAGTGTTTGTTTCTGCAAGCCAGAATTAATAAACCATCCACTTCAATTTGTTGTCATGTTAAACTAGTAGTAAAAATGAAGATCATTAAATGTATAAATGTGATGGGTTACTTTCAACTCATGAATAAAATATGTAAGTTCTCTTTGTTGGGTTTTTTCATTTTGTAAATTGTTTTGTAAAAGCATCCCGGCAAAGAGGAGAAGAATAAGACCATGGAGAAGTTGAATTCAGGAAGTAACTGATGGTTTGAGCATGACCGTTGCAGAGGCAGGACATCTGGCCTATGAGAGAGAAAAATTTCAAAGGACTGTTAAGGTGGAAAAGTTCTGCTCACAGACAAGCTATTTGGTGATGATGAAATTATTTTGTGTTCTTATGGGCGTTTGTGGCTTAGCGGTAGTGATCTGATCAGTTTTAGTTTGGAATCTTCTCTGTACTACGGACATGTCCATAGATTTTCCGTTTTTTGTGTCAATATCTCCAACAGCGTCCAGCGACTGACCGTATCAGTTCAATTTTCATTGATTAGCCTACTCATATACCTATTGTGCTGTTCTTTTCTGTCTGGCCATTTCAATCTTCAATCCTAGCTTTTGCAATCTAGTAGTTGACGGGGACTGGTTTAAATGAAAATCTTCTTTGCGGCCACACTCTATGAGAGCGTTCAAAATGTCAGCTCTATCCATTGTCTGACCCTCTGATATGGTGGCAGAGCCAGCCAGCCTGTCTGCTCTCTCATTGCCAACGACGCCTATGTGCCCTGGAGCCGATCACAACCCAAGAGTACAGGGTTCAAACTCTGCTGCGGGTATTTTGAAAGTAAATTTGTTCGCGACATCCTGTAAAGGATATGCCATGAGATGAGTTTTATTCATGTACTTGTACATATTACAAAGGCAAAACACATAAAAATTGAGGTAGTTTTAGAAAGTACAAAAACAAGTTACAGCGACATTTTGACCAAAAGGCCTTTATCAAGTAACGGGTACAGAACAAATGACAGAATGGATACTGTGTTCCTATACACTAGACGTCACAGTTGAAAGATAAAAACAAGATATTACAGAATTGCCAAAATCTGTGACACGGAATGATCCATATGCAAGCAACCAGTCAAACTTGTTGCGCCATGCTCAACAAAATCTGGAAAGCCAAAGAACTAAAACCTTTTTTAAAAATGTGTATATATAGATGCAGTGTTCTGGGAGTGCTATTATACAGTTTTGTGTGTGCTGAAAAATGACCCACAACATCATAGAAATTGAAGACGTTTCAAAATAAATGTTTAAGAAGAATTTTGCAAAGTTTCTGACCAGTGTAGGTGAGATAGAGTTCCAAGTCCTATCGGAGATGAACGTGTTCAATTTGAGCACGCAAAAGAACAATGGCAGTTCAAAATAAAAAAATAGCAGACTGGAAAGCCGCTGCCCAGGCAGAATTCATTAGAAAAAGATTTTAAATAAAATTCCTACAAAATATCGACACCATCTTCAAAATTACATCGGGACCTCGCCGTGCTACGGAGTTCTTACACTGCAGCTGAGATCTTCCTATCTAAGAAAGAGATCGGAGCACACATGGTTACTCACCAAGTGCAATGATGATGGTCCTATCAATCAACAGGCGATTAGACTTAGCGGTGTGCTTATATAAATGAGACGAAATAATGGGAACGCACCACAATCTCGGCGTGGGCTTCGATTAAATAATATAAGGCGCATGGTTCAATTTCAGTGTTTGGAAGTTTTTTTTTTTCAAGAGCGCCAAATTCCTAGCTTAGCATATTAACAGAAGATGGAAGACTAGACAGAGAGATAGAGGCTAGAGTGCAAAAGCAAATTATGCAACCTACCAGCTATCCCCATTGTTGAAGCGTCCAAACATCTCACTGACAGCTAAACAACAGGTGATCAACAGCATTTTCCTTCCTACTTTGTGTTACTAAGGCCAAACAAGAACAATGAGCAAAAATCAATCGCAAAAATAACTACACTGGAATGCAAGGCCTACGAAAAGTTACTAACAACACCAAAAAAGACACAGTCGCCAACATCAGCATAAGAACGAAGGTTGGGACAGAACCTTGCTATAATTACATTGAGAAACAAAGAATGAAGTGGATCGGCCACTTAGAATGCAATCAAACTCCACAGTATATAGAACTTTCTACAATAGAATATCAGGAAGAAGGCAGAGGAAGTCCACGAAAGATGGTTAGATGGCATAGCAGAATCATATCAAAAAGCAAAAATAAATACCCCCTAAGCCACAAGAGTAGTGCAAGAGAAAAACAGAAAACTACGACTCTGGACAATAACCCGGCAGCAGTGTAAAGACATCAGAAAACTGTTCTGCTGAGGTCTTTGAGAAAGACTTTTCCATAATCATATTCAGTGTTTGTCCTCCAGTCTACTGCAGATTTAGCAGAACAGACCAAGTCATTATAATTCGCCTGCTTACCAGACACTATAATAGCCGTCCATCGCAAGCGATGATGACAACAATCTCAGACGTGTACTGTTGCACCTCTCTGGTGTGTGCGAGGGTGACTGTAGAGTCCAACTTAGAACAGAATCCCGACCACAGGTGGGGCATACATGATCAAGGTTAGACATGTGCGTGTTGTGTGCTCTGTCTTTTCCGCTGCTCGTTTCTCTGTGACTCAACAATACGATGATTCTCAGCTATTCGGGTTCCTCTTTGTTGTTACCAGACACTACAGACTCAACATACACCTACATAGACTAGGCATGCCATACAGCTCTCTGCCAGCGTCAATAGGCGGAACAGATACCGGAGCATATCATACACGACTGTCTTCTAGATGAGCTGAGAAGCAACATGTGGCCACACCAAGTCGAACTGAAAAACTAAGCTGTGGGGAAACCTGACAGACCTCACGTTGACTCATCCCCAATTTGCGGTTCTTCCTCTTCTTTTGTCGTCACACTGCTACCAGGTTGTTGCCCAGTGTCGTGGTTTTCTGTTTTTGTTTTGCTTTGTTCTGGTGGCTTGGATGATTGTTATGTTTGCTCTTTCACAGGATTCTGCTATGCCATCTAACCATCTTTTCGTGGTCTTCCTCTCGCCTTCTTTCCCGATGTTCTGTTAAGTGGCCAACCCACTTCATTCTTTGTTTCTCAATGTAATTCAAGCAAGGTTCTGTGCCAACTTTCTTTCTTTGCCGATGTTGGTGACTTTTTTGGTGTAGTTGGTAACTTTTGCAGGCACCGCATTTCACATGTAGTGGATTAATCGCATGACCAGAGATCACCGCCTAAAGGTTTAACTGTCTACTTATTTACCAAGGCTTTCAATTTAAGGACCCATATGACCCATATTAGTCACCTGACAATTCAAGGCCCATGAATCTAGAACTGAAGTCAGTTTAAACACCAGGTTAGAAAGGACTTGTTATTCTACCCAAATTTCGCTATTCTTGTTGATTTATGTGTATTCTTATGGGAAGGATTATTAATTATGCCTGAGAAGTGTTGTGTGTCTGAATGTAGGTCCAACTACAAGGATTATTAATTATGCCTGAGAAGTGTTGTGTGCCTGAATGTAGGTCCAACTACAAGGATTATTAATTATGCCTGAGAAGTGTTGTGTGCCTGAATGTAGGTCCAACTACAAGGATTATTAATTATGCCTGAGAAGTGTTGTCTGCCTGAATGTAGGTCCAACTACAAGGATTATTAATTATGCCTGAGAAGTGTTGTGTGCCTGAATGTAGGTCCAACTACAAGGATTATTAATTATGCCTGAGAAGTGTTGTGTGCCTGAATGTAGGTCCAACTACAAGGATTATTAATTATGCCTGAGAAGTGTTGTGTGCCTGAATGTAGGTCCAACTACAAGGATTCTAATTATGCCTGAGAGTGTTGTGTCCTGAATGTAGGTCCAACTACAAGATTATAATTATGCCTGAGAAGTTATGGTGTCTGAATGTAGGTCCAACTCAAGGTTATTAATTATCCTGAAAGTGTGTGTGCTGAATGTAGGTCCAACTAGAAGTCGAGTTATTAATTAGACATGAGAAGTGTTGTGTGTCTGAATGTAGGTCCAACTACAAGGATTTTTTAATTATGCCTGTTGTTGTGTGCCTGAATGTAGGTCCAACTACAGACTATAGACTAGGCCTGAAAGCTCTTGCGTGCCTGAACGTAGGTCCAACTACAATGTCTTTAGATAGCTGAGAAGTGTTGCAAGTGAACTGAATGTGGGAATCACTACGTGACTACATCCATTATAGTTTGCCTCTGAGAAGTGTTGTTGCCTGAATGTGGTCCAATTTCAGTGATTTTGCTTATGTTCTGTCTTGGAGATTGTTTGTTGCCTGAATTACGGTTTCCACCACAACCGATTATTTTATGCCTTGAGAGTTTGTGTGCCAACCATTCATTGTCCAATACAAGGATTATTAATTTGCCTGTGAGATTTGGTGTGCCTGTAATTTTGCAGGTCCAATTTCACAGATTGATTAATTATGCCTGAGAAGGTTTAACTGTCCTGAATGAGGTCCAACTACAAGGAATGACCCAATTAGTCCCTGAGAATTGGCCTGTTGACTGAATGTCAGTTAACTTAAAAAGGATTATAAATTTGCCTGAAAGTGTTTGTGTGGATTTATGGTATCTAGCAAGGATTATTAATTATACCTGAGAAGTGTTGTGTGCCTGAATGTAGGTCCAACTACAAGGGTGAAATTTATACGACAGTGTTTCAATTTCTCTCGCAAACACGCAACATTGTGCTTCGAGAAAAGTGGATTTGATGAATTCCACGTAAAGACTGGGTTCCAACCAAGCACAGTGTTGTTTGTATAAAACATTTTCAGGATGAGGAAGTAATTACTCGAGACATTTAGAGATTCTGCTGGCACAGAACACACTGTTCAACGTCGCCAAGTTTTAAAACAGGATGCATATTCTACTATTTTTCTAGGATTGCCTTCATATTTGTCAACAGAATCCTAGTCTCTAATGAAGCGAAAGGACCCAAATCAACGAGCTGTTGAAGTTAAAAAAGACATGATAACGCTGTTTTAGAATGGCTGGAGACAGATTTTGTAAGCGATTTTAAGGCCTTACAGAACAGCTACGAAAATAAATTACAGCAACTGCTTAAAGGACCGTGACATCACACATGCTTGAACAATGAATATGTTCTGTTCTACACATTAAATGTAAAGCCCTACAGAGCACCTGCCATAGAGCTCAGTATCAAAATTGCTCAAGACATGTCTTTCATTATTTATATTAAGGAGGATTCAGTTGATACAAAATCATTCAATTGGCTTTTCAATAATGGAAAAATAGAGAGATGGTCCAAATTAGAAAATTTGCTTAGTCATTGTTTAGGCACAGATATAGAAAAAATGTAACTGTTGATGACTACCTCACAAAAGCTCATGAGAATTTGCTAAAGGCGATGAATTTACTGTCTAATTTAAACTCAGAGAGTATTGTTAAAGAAGAAAATCTGCAGTTTCTGGATGAACAGCTGTTGTTGATGAGAACTAATGACAGAAGGAAGTGTTATGGTAACAGAACTCAATGTTTGGCATTTATGGCTTACATCAAGTCTCCTGCCTGCTATCGGTTTTTGCGAAAATCAAAATTATTATGCCTTCCGCATCCATCTACACTTAAAAACTTGATTCCATCCATTATCAGGTAAAAAGTAACATTTTATCTACAAGAGAAAGAATAGTTGCTGTTCAAATGGATGGGATATATGTTAAATCTGTTCTGAACTACACAGGAGGACAATTAATAGTGACGTCCTCTAATGCAAAAGAAAGTGCTACAACTGTACAAGCATTAATATCATCTATATTTGGCAGCTACACTGAGGTAGTAGGACTAATCCCCATGACAAAGATGACAGCAGGTGATCTGCGGACCAATTTACTTCAGACTATACAGTGTGTGCAGTCATCTGGATTCACTATACTAGCTGTTATTGCAGATAATAGTGCAGTTAACAGAAAGGTTTACAAGGAACTGTGTGCACCTAACAAATACAGCTTTGACAATCCTCAGCAAGATGGGAAACCCATATTCCTAATTCATGACTGTTCATTTGTTGAAATGTATCTGGCACAACTGGCTAAATTTAAAGGATGCAGATCAGATATTTGCCTGCCCTTCATACCATGTAAACTCTGATAATCCAGTTTTGAAAGCTACACTGTCTAGTCTGAAAACTGTATTTTCAGGATATACACAAAATTGTTAAACTGGCACCAAGTCTAACGTATAAAGCATTCTTCCCATCCAATCTTGATAGGCAGAAGGTACCACTGGCCTTAGGTGTGTTTAATGATTATAATGTAGCAGCACTGAGGCTAGCCGGTGAGAATGACAGTGCCAGTTTCATCAGTATAATCATTCAGTGGTGGAACATTGTCAATGTGAAGAGTAAGTTTGGCGGCGTGAGAACTCGCAACCCTTTCTCACAGCCTGTCACTAATGAAGATCAGGCTAATTTAATACACCTAATGCAGTTTTCTAAGTGGCTGGAGGCATGGCAACATCTTGATGGTCAGAGCGGTAAACTTACTACTGAGACCTTCAATGCATTGACTCGTACCATGAATGCAGTGATCCAGGTGTCTGAGTATGCCCTCAGCACTTTAGGCATTGAATATATTCTACTGGGAAAATTGCAGACAGATAACATTGAAGCAAGATTTGGTGAATACAGGTAACTGTCAGGACCAAACTATCTTGTTTCAGTACAACAGATACTGGAATCAGAGAAGTTGAAAATTTATTCTGTACTAAGCTTGTGTTCATCAAGCCGTGGCGATATTGCTATTTCTGACCTGTCAACAGTATTTAACATGGCTGATATTGACATGGAGGAAACAACCTCGAGTACACCAAATGTGTTCAGCCATTCATGGTTCCTGATTAATGTGGAAACAAGTGAAATTCTTGTTCTAGATGGAACAATGAATGTGCTGGTGTACATGAGCGGATTTATTGCCTTCAGTGTATCAAAAAAACGAAAGTGCTCTACCTGCTGTAAGTTTCTGCAGCAGGACAAGTATTTAACTGTAGACATTGAACCAGACCTCTCCATTGTTTCATGGATAAAGTATACTCGACCGAGGTGGCTTAAAATACCCAACACATTCTTTAACAGTTTCAAGTCTTGTGGCTTACCTTGTTGTTCAATCACTAATCTCTTCAGTTTATGAACAAGTTTTTAAATTCCCCGAACCACAAGGAAATTGTGATGGACACTGTGACAGCTAATCTTATTCATTACTTCAAGGAAGACAAAACTGTTTGTGTAGCTTGTGGTTGTTCAATAACAGATGTTTTGTAAGGGCCATTCCAACACTGGCAAATATTTTCTTAAACAACTACAGGAAAACAAAAAAATGACATAGAGAAATCTGAACAAGCTAGCACGTCAAATAAAACAAAGCTTGGGAAAGTTAAATAACTAAAATTAATCGAAGAATAAAAATGGTTTACAGTGTATATAATATACCCAATGTTTAAGTAACAATTATTTGTGATGTAACAACTTAGACATCTATATTATGCCTTTTGAGAGTGTACACTGAGTTAGTATGTAAACAATGTGTATAAATAATATTTTAATGTCTTAACATCATTATCTCTAGAGCATGAGAGATAACAATATCAATGATATAATTAGAATGTAACATCTTAGAATCAAATATCCTTTGAGAGTTCACTGAGTTAGTGTCCGTATATAATATTATTTTAATGCAACTTAGTTTTCTTTGAGGAAAGTTTATAATATATCAATTTTATAATAATTATTTATAACAACTAGATTATGATGTAGTGTACACTATTAGGTATATATAATATCAAGTGAATAACAATTATTTTATAAATCGACATTATTACTGAGAGGTACATATACAATGTATATAACATATTTGTGATGTAAAACTAGAATCATATTAGCTGAAGTGTCACTGGTTAGTGTATAAATGTATACTTATTGTATTCAACTTAGACATCATTATACTTGAAGTGTCACTGGTTAGTGTAAAAGTGGTTACAATTATTTGATGTAACTAGTATTTATGCCTTGAGAGTGAACTGAGTTAGTATGTAAACAGTGCTGTATATAAAGAAATAGACAAGTGTCTGGTTCATTTACCACAGACAGAGAACTACACTCAGATCATATAAATTAAGATTCTTCTGGTGAAATGTGTTGAGGGTTCATTCGTTTACAAAAGGTAGGTGTGTTTAATTTTTGTTTCAAATGCCTTAGTTTTTAAAATTTCATTAATAAGTTGCAATCTTTTTATATACCTTATATAACAATCGATTGTATGTAGCAGTAATAACTAATATAATAATTCTCGTACCGTTATACGTTACATAGGGCCTGCAATTTATCGATTGTATGTACAAGGAGTAAAATATAAACAATGTAAAATACGCTCATTTTTAGCCTCCCTATCTTAGTTTAGCTCAATATTCATAATCGTGATAGTCGGCCGGTAGTTGTGACGTCATGAGGCAATATTTAGGTCAGTAAATTGGCCTGTCAGTTTAAGTAGGTCATGTTATTTACCATATTCATTGGCCCTGGTCCTTCACCCTAGGTTCTTAAAACTCTTTTTTTCACTTGTTACATTGAGTTAAACTGCATAATTTTTCCTTTCTGTTGACCCGTGACCCATTTATTTTGTTGGTTGTCACGGCTACACCATTTCTTGTAAACCTTGTTTACTCACAATATACGCACGGTCAAATTTACTGCGTGGTCCATTCTCTGCGTATCTGAAATACTGTATACTTCCGTCTGCTAATCTAGGCGTCTAATTAACGGAAATTCAAAACACTAAGAGAAAACGCATACGATTTATGCTTCTCATGATAACTAACAATTGAAAAACACATTTGAAATTCGAAATATGACAGGAACGAAAACACTTTGCAGCATATGTAATCTAGTGCTTAATTCTTACGAACAGTATGCGGTACACCGTGAAGGAAAAGCACACAAACGCAGGGAAAAGTCTGCGGGGACCACGACTACTGCTGCCAGTGCTGCTGTTGTTGTAGCTTCTGCGACAACACAGTCAATATCTGTCACAAAAATAGGTAGAACTTGTCTTGTAGAAAGTTTTATGTTAGTGAGCATAAACTAGTTGATCTTGACAATGTAGTGGTTTTTTTATCAGCCTTTTCTTGTAAAGTTATATCAATTATCACAAAAATGTATCCTTGAAAGTTGATGTTGGAAGTATTAATATTAAAGGGATATCCCTAATATTTTTATAATGTGAAGCCTTATTCAGGCTGATTATGATACTATTAGTGTATGCTTATATTGGTTGTCTACCATTCACCATGGAATTGAAAAACACGACAAAGGCGTCAAAGTTTGTGCCTTGTTTAAAAATACACTTACCACTAGATGATAAAATATAAAAATAAAAATGTTCAGGACAGCTCAGGTTCAGTGTCAGTAAAGAAAAATCAATTTTCATTAAAAAATTATCACAATATATTATATTGGAGCAATTTTACAAATCACCTTTTCCTAAATTAGAATGAAGAAACACAGTTGTGATCTTTTGGCTTGGATCATCTAATCAAGACTAATCTAAGGGTTGATAATTTCTTTTTTTCTACATGTTAAATAAATTTAAATGTCCATATTCTTTGTATTGCATAAAGACTGCCAGCAGTGTGACAGACATCAGATTTGTTGTATTGTATAAAGACTGCTAGCAGTGTGACACACATCAGATTTGTTGTATTGTATAAAGACTGCCAGCAGTGTGACAGACATCAGATTTGTTGTATTGAAAAGACTGCCAGCAGTGTGACAACATAAGATTTGTTGTATTGCACAAAGACTGCCAGCAATGTGACCACATCGGATTTTGTGCTTATTTTGTTGTGTTGTTCAAAGACTGCCAGTAGTGTGGAGAACATCAAATAATTTGTAATTTATAAAGACTGCCATAAGTGTGACGAACATCAGCAAATCTATAGTTAGATAGCATTATGGATGTATATAATACATGGACATTTACTGGAATTCATGAAAAGAGAGGGTGGGGAGACATGTTCAGGGCTGAAGAAATCTTAGAATAAAATTTATAAGAAAGGGACAGCTGTGGTCCTATATTCCACAGAGAACAGAAAGACTTAGTAGTAACAGTTCAATTTTTTTTAGAAGTTTATCCTTCAGTTGATATGATTTTTGATACTGCATTTCATTAGTTTCATCTTTCTTTTTTTTCTCTAATCCTGTTTTGCTTCACAGTGTCAGGATAAGAAAAGATTTCAATAATGAACTTTTATGTGTGCTTCATAAACAGTGTCTTTTGTTGCCTCTGTTATCTCAGCTCCACCATTTTTCAGTTTTATTTAGATGGAATTTGTGTATTCTGGCCTGAATGTGATAGAATAGTGTACCCTGTGACCCATCTAGGAGATTCTGAAGCTACTGTGACAGGCCTAGCAAGCAGACAGTGGTACAATCAAATTTATGCTCGTAGAGTTATGAAGAGATTTGTGATCGATTAGTATCTCATTAGTAAGAGTTTAAGATGATATTGCTGTTCATAAAATCTGCCTTCCATCATGGGCATGCTCAGCAGTAGACGACTAAGATGGTTGGGACATGTGAGAAGAATGGAAACTTATCGCATACCAAAACAAATGTTGTTCTGTGAACTTTCGGAGGGGAAGAGGCACCAGGGCAGACCACTGCTCAGATATAAAGATGTCTGCAAAACCTCAATGAAAAACTTTTCTATAGATCCCAGCACATGGGAGGGACTAGCTGATGACAGAGTTGTGTGGAAAGCCAAATTACGGAAGGGCAGAGTCTTTGAGAAGAGACTTATGTACAGCTGAACAACAAGAGAAAAAGCTGAAAACTCAGAAGTTGTCACAGTAAAACACTTGCCTATTGACTGTCTGTAAAGATGAAAAGGGCCATATATAAAACAAACAACTCACGTTCATCTGTAAATGAAGATCTGTTTATGAATGTGATATTTATTTATAATTGAACAAATAAACTCCATAAATAAGTAGTTCATTCCTGTACAAGAAAGGTTGGAGGGTGTTATTCTACCCTCAGAGGGTGTTATGGAACCAATTTTTCAACAGAGAACAATTAGAACGAAGTAAATGATGCCATGTTCAACTTTTGTCTTTTTGTCACTACTATATGTATGTGTATATCGAATCCAATTCCATGAAAGAGATTGAGCGAGTTGCCCAGGACAGAGCTGTATGGAGAAATTACATGCAAGCCCTATGTAATGTATAATGGTATTCTTCTTCTGCGTTCTCACTAGATTGGAACTTCAGATTCTCTAATAATGAGCCGTCTGCCTCAGATTATCAGCCACGCCATACAGTTTGTCTTGGACGCTAGTGTAAGTGGGCACCTCTTTCTTCTCAAGTCTGCATACTGAGGGCAGTGCTGTAGGATATAATTCCTATGATTTCTGCTTCTTCGTTTGTGTCGACCTCTTCCCGCAGTAAGTTTTGGTCACCCTCTTGATGGTAAGTCTGTATAACGGTATGAGAGTAATATATATATGTATGTTAATCGGTAGTGAGCATAATGTTGTTTTCTGTTTTGCATAATTTCAGTGAGACCAAATTCATTTATCAACTTTGTTACTAGTCAGAGTGGTATCAATCAGTCATCAGCTCAAGATATTACTCAGGTAAGACTTCTTCCTGTAGTATTTTTGTGTGTGCAGAACACTATGCTCATCACAGACATCTTGACTCTCAATATCTAGCCATACTATCTGCCTCCACCTTTGTCATGTTCAATGTTTCCTGAACTGATTGACTCCTATAAGTTGCTGTGAGCCACTATTTATTTGTTTTAAAATGATCTTAAAGAAAATTCGTTTACCTACAAAATGGTAAATTATTCATAAAAATCTCTTAGTAATTAAACAAACTGCAGCTGAATTTGTACATACACCTGCAATGGGAAAATAGGACCTAAATTTAATTCTGCCACAACCCGTTTTTTCAATTCAGTAGCTATTCAGTTAATGTTCTGATGTCACCATATTCTTGATCATCCCCTTCCTCATCTTCCAGAAACGATGACCTCCATTATTGTTCTCTCTAAACCACTGACGTTTAACGCTACCAACATATTTCAATTTCCAAGACATATTGTTTATGAGCTTTTTGCCCGTGTGGCACCGTGACCTGAAGAGAAGCAAAGAATAGTACCACTGTGACTTACAAGGCATGCCGTAAGAGGCGATTGATGTAGGACCTAATGAAGCTACCCTAGTAAATAAAAAGTGTCGCAGAAATTGGATGTGCTGGCCTACTTGTAGGCACATAACTGGACAGCATACAATCGCTCTTAGGCTCAAATCACATACAGATTACACAGAGTGGTTAACATGTGGTTGATATGGAACGTAAGAAGAAGTTTATGAGCCACTGTTGCGTCTCATTGAGGCAATGAGCCAACTATTCAGCCTTTTCTTATTGGTTTTGAACTGTTAAGGGTTCTTTTACAAGCTCAATTTGAACACATGACCTACATTTTATTTTCCATCTCCAATAAAACTAGGAAGTTGTTCTCACCTATATTGTGATCAGGGTTGTGAATCCCAGTCACTGACCAGATTGAAAGAGATGGGTGTCATATTAGTACAGCCTGAAAAGAACAGCATACCAAATACGCAAAAAGTTGGATTAATCAACATTGAACTAGCATGTTGAGCAGCTGAACGCTGTCGGATTTGTTGAGGCGGGATCGGGGCACATGTGGACATGTCCAGAGGGCTATAATGATAGCCCTCATATAACATTGTGATGATGTATCGCTAGAAAATGTCTCATTCATTCAATGTGGAATGCAAACCAAGTACTTTTGGATCATGAGGCAAGCACTATGCCACCACACCACAGAAGCACAACCCACCTTCGCCAATGTAACCATTTAGGTGCAGAGAAATAATTTATGTCATTACCTTATATATTTTCATGTCTATTTTATTTTGTAGAATGCTGATACTAACCAGATATGTACATTAGCACAGAATGGCATAGGTAATACAGTGCCTCAGAATAATGTTGAGTTATTCTGCAAAATATGTGTGGTCAAGTTGACGTCTCAGATTCAGGCTGATAATCATTATACTGGTTTAAAGCATAGAAAAGCTGTTGCTTTGGCAGGTAATAATGTTTTATTATGGCCTGATTGTGGTTTGTTGTATTTTTCTTGTGTTATAGTCGTTAAACTGTAGTTACTGCCTTTATACCGCTTATTTAGGACGGTGTGGGACAAGACCCTGAGGAATTTAATGGCTGCACGGCTAGTGCACTCGCTGTGAAGCTGTTCAGGTTATAATTTTTTATTTATGTCCACAACATAAACAATTCTTGGCCTTACCGCAAATTGAACACAGGTTTCCTGCATGGGAGCCACGCACTAATCCGTTCGGCCAGACGCTCCTCATCTTATAGTACAGTTGAAATATCCAGGAAAAGACTTTAACCAGTACAGCCAGATGGTTGAGTTGAAAATCAATTAAAAGAAAACAGAAATAATGTCTCTGAACATGGCCACTCCAGCACCAGTCAAATTACCAAAGATAAAGTCGACTAAATACAACTACTTTCACATATCTTGGAAGTGTTATCAGTAACAAAGGAGGAGCTGGATCTGACATTAAAAGTGGGCTAAGTAAGGCATGAAGTGCATTCTCTCTCTCGATCACCGCCCAGACCGATGTACCAAACCTTCCCATAAATTCTATTCATCTGATTCATGCAGCCTTAGCGATGGTGTGTTTTACGTCACATCTTCGGCACCATTTGGAGCTCTGTGCTTATCCTTCGGCAATGTGTTCGGTTTCAGCCAGCGTTTACTCAGTTCGCTCTCCGTTCTGCAGCCATCTAGTGTTTTTTACAATGTGCGGTAGCTAGCCCCACGCCCTACCTCCTTAGTCACCTCTTATGACATGCGTGGCAGGTAACCGTGGTTCTATTCTTTATGACCAATTTTAATCACTCTGTGATATGTTTGATCTTTGCCAAGAACGTGTATATGTTGCACATTGGTTTGGTAGGCCCTAAACGCATAGACTGCTACATGTTTAGAACACTTGCATCCGATTTCAGCCAAACCTCCTTATTCGCCTCTTACAACATGCATGACAGAAAACAGTGGTTCTATTCTTTACACCCCTAATTTGAGCCCTAGTAACCACTTGGGTGATGAAGTGCATTCATAACCCTTCAGATGTCTAGAAATGAGTACAATACCTCATCAGAACCAAGATTAATATATACTGCAGCTGCGTACTATCAACTTTACTAGACAGATCAGAATGCTGGAGAATGACAGAGCAAGATATGTTCAAACTCTCCACCTTCCATACAACTTGTCTGTGAGTTGTATTCCTTTCTATTCTTGGCCTTATACTTTATTGTGTTCCAGCTATGATTTCTTTCTTTTAGTTTATGTTCTACTGTTCTCCTTCATGTCGTTTTGGGTCTTCCACTTTTTGGTTTGCTTTCTGGTGTCCATCTAGGCAGTTTTCGTTACAGAGTTAGTCTCCATGCATATCACATGTCCGATCCATCTCCAGCATCTCTTTTGGATGGTGGTGCTCATATTCTCTTGTTGACACTGTGTAAGCAGTTCTTGATTGTTGGTACTGGGTCTTGTCCCCCACCTTTCTGACAGGTCTTAACTACTAACTTGCTGTTGAGTTTCTTTCTTCTGCTTTGAACGCTCCATATCAACCACTTGTTAACCACTCTGTGTGGTTTGTATGTGATCTGAGCCTAAGAGCGATTGTACATTGTGCTAGTTATGCACCTACAAGTAGGCCAGCACATCCAATTTCTGCAATGCTTTTTATTTACTAGGTAGCTTCCTAGGTCCTACATCATCGTTTCTTACGACGTGCCTTGTAGGTCGCAGTGGTACTATTCTTTGCTTCCTTGCGGGCCCCAGCACCACACGGGAGACTTGATTATAAGGTTCGGTTCTTTCTATAGAAATGGCATTCCACATGCTGAAAGTATTGCACAAGCTCCATAGCCCCAGAAACAATCCTAGGAATCTCCTGGCAAAATGCACTTGTGAACCTATAACAACTTGGTCTAGATTAAAACCAACAATCTTCAAAACACAAGGCAAATAGCTTGATTTCTGTTTTCCACCATCTTCATTAATACTTGTTTTGTGGTTTGTCTCCTTCATCTCACTCTTTGAATTTAGAACATTCCTATTTTGCTTTCTAGTCATTAAAATATGTAGACTTCTTGTTACAACTTCTTATTGATTTACACACACTCCCACATTTTGGTGTTTCTACATTGGAGCTATCGGGATATTTTTCCAGAGATCCCAGTGTAGGTGAGATTGAGTTCCTAGTCCTATCAGAGACGAATGTTAAAACGTAGGTCACATATTCAATTTGAACACGTAAAAGAACCCATGGCAATTTAAAATCAAGAAGAGCAGTCTGGAAAGCTGCTGCCAGGGCAAAATTCATTAGAAAAGATTAAAAATAAAATTTCTACAAAATATCTTCACCATCTTCAAAATTACATTGGGGACCCTTGCAGGTGCTATGGAGTTTGTACACTGCAGCTGAGATCTTCCTGTGCAAGAAAGAGATTGGAGCCCACATGGTTACTCAACGAAGTGCAATTATGATGGTTCAATCAATCAATCAATATGTTTCTACATAAGGGCCTGCAAGTAATTTCTCCATACCGCTGTATCCTGGACAACTCGCTCAATCTCCTCCATGGAACTGAGACCGATATTTCTTGCCTCTCTCAGCAAAGTTCGTTTCATGGTCTCCTTAGGTCGTCCTCTCTTTCTTGAACCCTTTGCATCCCACTTCAATGCCTGCTTTGATATTCGTTGATTATTTCTCCTCAAGGTGTGTCCAACATATCTCCATCTTCTCTTTCTATAACAGTTGTCACTAGTGGTTGACAAGACATGTCTCTGATTTCATCACTTCTCCTGAATTTGTTCCATTTTATATTCATTATTTTTCGAGACATCTATTTTCAAATGCATTCAGCTTGCTTTCTATATCTTTAGTCATTTTCCAACTCTCGATAGCATAGGATTGATACAACATATGTTTTACATACCTGAAATATTTTATTTACACTGAGTAATTTCATGTCTTGTTGACATTCACATTTTGACAGCCTGTGTATCCACCAATATTTTTAGCCAAGTCTGGTGGAGATACAAGTGAAGGGATTAAAAGAAAGAGTGAGGACGTGTGTGAAGTCTGCAATGTTCCACTGAAAACAAAGGCAGTAGCTGATGCACATTATGCTGGTTCGAAACATGAAAAGAAGATGAAACTGTCAAGTAATATCATAAGTAAGTAGATCAACACACAACAGAATAATGTTAGAACTCATTTCATTGGAAGCACCTTCTGCCCATGTGTTGCCTAGTCCCACAAGGGGAGCAAAGAATAGTAACACTGCAACCTACAGGGAGTCGTAAGTGGTGACTACGGTTGGGCCATAGGTAAGCTACCTAGTAAATAAAAGCATCGCGAAATCGAATGTGCTGTCCTACTTGTAGGTGTATAACTGGCACAACGTAAATCGCTCTTAGGCTCAGATCACATACAAATCACAAAGAGTAGCTTAACAAGTGATCGATGGAGCGTCCGAAGAAGAAGGAAGCACCTTCAACAACTCAAATAATTTTGAAACTGTATATAATCAAGTAAGGACATAAGAGTTAATTTTTTTTTACTAACTTTTAAAAATCACAAATAAAATATTAAGAAAGTAGCTTCTGTAGCTTAAGCGGTAGTGAGCTCGATCACAACCCAAGCGTGCCTGGTTCAAACTCTGCGGCGGGCAAGTTTGGAAGCAAATTATTGCCTTTGGATTTTTATGAACTGTAAAGATATACCTCACTATTCAGAAAGCAATAACAAACTACTGAACGTATAAGTGGTGTCTAGAAATTTGACGACTCATTTACTGTTGTTGATGGCTACGTCCAGTAAAGGATATGCCACGATTTTCATATCCAAAAAAGTGTCCAAAGGTGAAGGATTGACTTTATTGCTCTGGATTTCTCTATATGGCTCCATCTCTGTTAGCAGAGATGGTACACCATCTGCCGAAAGTGTTGCACAAAGCATGAACTCCGTAGTTCCTGCAACAATCCTAGGGATCTCATGAACAAATTAGACATGTGTCTTGGTCTGGATTCAAACCCACAACCTTCAGTACGACAGGCAAACATCTTTGCCATTGAGACCTCCAGTACAAAATAGAATGAGTCAGTATATAAAGAACATTTATATGTAAGTCATTATCATCATCATAAGCATTACTTGTCAGAACTTGGCTTCCATGACAACAGCTCTGAATGCCTCCTGCCCTGGTGAGAGGTTTCAGTGTCTGCCACAGCCATACTCAGCTCATCTATGACATCTTGCACTCATCTTCCTGGTCCTTCTCCATGTGCTTGGTATCATGCCCTCCAGAAAATCATGTCATTTTATTTTTTGTATGTAATATTCCTTGAGAGAGAGCATAGGAAACTGAACATAGAAGAAAAGGTGTGACTGTTTGACATAATAATAGTTTTATGCACATCTGCAAAGCACCAGCAAAATATTAAAACTAAAAATATTGAGAACATGCACCTTTACAGTGGCTACTTATGGTTTTGAATCATGGACCATTACACAAACAACAAGAATGAAAATCTAGTCCTTCGAAACGAAATGCTACAGAAAGATCCTACATATACCATGGACAGAAAAAAGGAAGAACACTGATGTCCTGAAAAAACTGAATGCTAAAGACAATTGGCTCATAAACAATGTGAAGTCAGTGCTGTTCTATGGCTCGGAAACATGGAAGACAACAAAAGAAACCATCAGAAACTGCAGACCTTCGTAAATGGATGTTTACGTAAAATAGAGGGACTGAGATGGTATGTTAAAATTACAAACGAGAAACTTAGAGAAAGAACTAAGCAGGTACCAGTTGAGAAATAGCTCAGGAAGAGACGCTGGATAGGATATACATTGAGAAGACCGACTGGAAGCATTACAAGACAGGCACTGTTTTGGAACCCGCAGGGAAAGTGGAGTAGGGAAGGCCTAGACAGAGCTGGAGGCTGATATTAAAAGGATAGGTAAAACATGGAAAGAGTTGGAAGGGGTGGCAAGAGAGAGGAAGAGCTGGAAGAAGTTTGTTGAAGACCTGTGCTCGGTTGGGAGTTGAAAGGTGAAGAAGAAAATTAGATACTTTTGTCACATCAAGCTCACGATGGCCTGGAGAGAACAATATTGGAGGGAGGGTCCCAGGACAGAGGAAGACCAAAAAGAAGATTGCTACAAAATATTAAAGAAACCATGAATATGACCATCGTCGAAGTGGGTGAACTGACTAGAGACAGAGTGAATTTCAGATGTGCTGCAAAGGGAGAAACATCCTATAAAGGACATGCACCTTGATGATGCACATCTTTATCCTAAACAAAACATTTTTCTCTTAAAAACACAATATTTCAGTAACACTAATCAATGTCTAATTTACTCAGCTTTACTTATGTAGTTGTTACTCACTATTGCAGATACACCCAACCCTCCATGTCCAGCTTTTGGTAGTAACAACATTCAGTTTAGTTCAGGAATCTCATTTCCTTCCCAGGTTTGTTCCCCAGTGTGAGTCAATTGTTCCATTTAAAATTTTGATATTTTATAACTTAGTCAACAAAATGCTTGTTTAGCAGGAAAGCTGTCACATGTGAAAGACAATAAATAACAAGCATAAAGATCTTGAATATCGTAAAACAGGTAAAGCCAGTCGCGTTTCCGCGCAGGGAACTACTGCTGCCTTGTAATTTGATTGGGAGCAATCAAAGGCTAGCGGAGCAAACCGTACACAAACTGGACGGTAGGCAAACCAAGCAGTCCATAAAAAGACTGGTATAGTTGGGCAGATGACGCTCATCAGCCTGGAAGGGCCGGTCGTCTACGGGTTGCTGCCCTGAAAGAAAATAGCAACCTGCTGCCTTGTGGGTTTTGGCTGGGGACAGCAAAGGCTAACGGAGAGCGAACCCAGTAAACGCTGGTTGAAATCGAACACACCTCGAAGGATAAGCACCTGAGCTTCAATAGGTACTGAAGGTTGTGCACGTACATCCGTTCTGATGTTTGGCTGCTTATATATCACAATAGAATGATAAAAGCGGCCTAAGAACGATCGCGAGAGAGAGAATGCCATAAAACAATGGATGGGGAATGAGCATTTGAAGATTGAGATGAAGAGGACACATTATAAACTAAACTTTTTTTTCTTTTAGTAAATAACAAGGCTAATTTTGTTTTTTTAGTTGTTACTCAAATATTACAATACACCAAAAGCTAAACAACATTCGTTTTTCAGATTATTCCTTCCAGATATATTGTAAGTGTGGTCAAGGCCATGTTATTTTTATTGAATGTAGGCAATGTAAACATCATGTCGTCTTACTTCACAGTGCTTACTGTACCCAGTTAAGACTTGACTGAAACTAGCATCGGTCGGAAAAATTTCCTGCACTATGGAATTGAAGCAGACTACTAGCTTAACACTTCGCTGACACGCATTTTCAACAAAGTCTGGCCCAGTGCCATGCTATTTTTCGATATGATCATTTTCAAGTGACAATTTCAAAATCGTAAATAACTAATAAACTTGACTTTAAACTGATATGTTCATATATTAATGAGCTACTACCTGTCTGATGTGATATATTCTAAATCCACAGTTGTCATACTGATACTCTATTCCAAAATCTTTTGGGTTTCTCAACGTAACGTGACAATATCTGCTATCGATCTATAAACATCGTCACGTGAATCACAGTTCAAATTCATATCACATTCAGAGTTCGTTTTAACACTATCACTGGCTAAAATGTCAGAAAAAGAGTCATTTTGGACATCACTATTATCAGCTACGCTCGTCCATTTTGAAAATTTTTGTTTAATTACGAAAAATCACGACAAAATCGGACGTTATCCACGACGTGTGTGTTAGATCCGCCATTTTGGAGAGCTCGTCGGAACAATACGGATGTAGTACGTCACGGACCCCGTTTGGCAAGCGATAATCCCTTTAAAAAGACATCGTCGATGGCACATGTCCGCCGACAAAGTCGCGACGGCAGCGAAAGGGAGTTTGTACTTCGCCAACTTTGTCGTCGGTGGCAGCGAAAGTGTTAAGAAATGAGTTCACTAACAACTATGCTACTGCGGCTCTCTCCTGAAAATGATGCCTTGCCAAAAAAGACACAAACTTGTATTACAGATTTTTGTGATCCTGCATTGTGCTAGTGGTAAAATAAACAGAAAACACTTTGTAATGATGCCCCAAGTGTCAATTTATATGCAGTTGGAGACTGATGAAACACTATTGACATGTGAGCTCAATCACAACCCAAATGTATCTGGTTCAAACTCCGTGGCTGGCAAGTTTGGAAGCAAATTAGTTCCCTTGGATTTTAACGAACGATAAAAATAGACCTTACTGTTCAGAAAGCAATGGCAAACTACTGAATGTGTAATTGGTGCCTAGAAAACGAAACTCGTTACTGTTGTTGAGCTAATTCTTGTAAAGGATATGCCATAATGTTTTTCTTCAGTCTGTGTGTGTTATTGTAAATACAATAGCAAATGAACTGCTTTTCAAACAAGAAAACTGCATCATTAAATACCATCATTAAAAGACCAAGATGGAGGTGGATTAGTCATGTATATTGTATGCCAGTAGGAACACTGGCTAGAACAGCTCTACGATGAACAGGAGACGGGAAAAGAAGGCATGGATGTCCAAAGGAAACAAGAACTGTGGTAGAGTTGAAAGATTGTGGCCTGTCATGGAAAACAATTGGTAGAAATGCTGCAATCTCTTGTGAAAGCCTTATTTGTCAAGCGGGACACAAAAATGATAAGGATAGATTTGGCCCTCTGAAAAAGAAGGTACGCCTGTATGGACACTGATGATAAGGAACGCATGCCTTCACTCAAAAATCCGCCAGAAGCATCATACCAGGTGCCCTGATTACGCCTGAATTTATAGCGGGTGAATGCCAGAATAAGAAGATAGATGTGTGTTATCTTTGTAAGAATTTGATCAAATAAATAAGAAAGTAATTCAAATTGTATTTGTGTTTCAGACAAATCCTTTGGGATCAGTTAATCAGAAGCACAAGATTGCTGCTGGCAGTATGTTCTTTTGTAATTTTTGTAATATCAGCGTCAACTCACAGATGCAGATGGATGCACATCGGCAAGGTTAGTCTAGCACAGTTGTCATTAACATTTGTTTGAACAAGTATTCCAATATTATTAATTGTTTTTCTTTCTTTCTTTTGTCCTTCTCTGCTTTTTGCCGCTAGGCGTAGCAGGTTTAACTGATGATCGGTTTCGGAGATAATGCTCGCTCGGTCGCTTGATATGGTGTGGTATTGTGGAGTTTTAAGATGTCTGTAACTCCATCAACCCATCTTTTTCTTGGTCTGCCCTTTCCTCTTGATGATTCCATTTTCAGGTTGTACGCTCTTGCAACTGGTGTATTCGGGTTCATTCTGACCAAGTGGCCAAACCATTTGAGTCTCTGTTTTTCAATAAATCTAATAGCAGGTGTTGTTCCGGCTGTTCTTCTAATTTCCTCATTTCTTATATGGTCTCTTCTTGTTTTATTTACTGCTTTCCTCAGGCATCTCATTTCGCATGTGGTAATTTTCCTTTCTTGTTCTTTTGTCAGTGCCCATGTTTGGCTCTGGTAGCACAGTGTTAGTATAAAGATTGAATTTATAATATAATCTGTCTTTTAGTCACTACTGGAATAGCTGGGTGTTTCAAAATTGGGGTAAGCTGGTATGTAATGTTGTTGGCTTGCTGGATTCTAGTTTCGATCTCTCTGTCCAGTCTACTATCAGATGTGAAGATACTTCCAAGGTATTTTAATTCTCTCACCTGCTTTAGCGTTTGGTCATTTATTTGTATGTTGATATCTTTATATTCTCTGCTTATAGTCATGACTTCTGTCTTTTGAATGTTGATCTTCATGTTGTATTTGAGGCAGCTATTGTTGAGTAAGTTTATGTGTTCTTGAAGCTGTTCAATATTATTATGGAATAAACACTGGGTCGGCAAAGAGCAGTTCATTTTGTTGGTCCTCCCTGTTGAGCAGTTAAACATTAATTGTTTAACCCTCTTTATTCCTAGCCCTTCAGAAAAAGTTCCTACCGAATTCCCAGGGCAAGGGAAATAACCCAGCAACAATGAGAAGTGCATGTGAAATAAAATTCAGAACAAATACAATTTCTAATCAATATTTGTGATTTAAAGTCAAATTTACAGTTAAATGGATGAGGTACTAGTTTGTAAACATGTATGTTGTCAATACCATGCAAGTTAGATGTAAAAAATTATACAAGTGAAGAAATAAAAAAAAATGACAATATTGAAAGTTAGTTAGTTAGTCTTTCCTCTTGGGCCTGTGGCGGCGCATAGGGCAGAGGTCATAGCTCTCCATGTCTCGCGGTTCGTTGCTATTTGTTTTAAGTCTTTGATGTTTACTAGGCCCATCGTTGAGCCTTCTCTGGTGATGGTTCTCCGCAGAGTCTCTCTTGGTCTTCCTCGTTTTTTTTTTCCCTCTGGTGTCCATATGAGGGATTGGTAAGGAGTCTTCTCTCATCCATTCTAAGTGTGTGGCCGATGTAGTTCCAGCGGCGCTTTCTTATAAAATTTGATACATTTTCTTGCTTGGTCTCTTGTCTTATTTGTGTATTGGGTCTGAAATCTGACCATTTGAGGTTCAGTATTCTTCTAAGACATTTATTCTCAAAGTTATCTAATTTTCTTTCTAGAGCTTTTGTTGCTTTCCAACTCTCGCATCCATAAGTTAATACTGGAATCACACAAGAGTTAAAGATCTTTAATTTTAAGTGCTTGCTGAGTGAATTGGACTTCCATATATTTGACAATTTGTTAAAAGCACTTGATGCCAATGCGATTCTGTGTGGAATTTCTGCGCTGTATCCCCGTAGATGACATCATACTCCCTAGGTATGTAAAACTTTTGACTTTTTCAAGAGTGTAGTTTTTAGTTGAATATTTTCTGGACTGCTGGTAAGGTCAACAATTTTTGTTTTTGTGGTGTTTATTTGGAGACCAATTTGTCCTGAGATATTTTGGAGAAGGTTTGTTTTCATTTGAATATCTTGATGTGATGAACTCAAAAGGGCTATATTGTCGGCAAAATCAAGGTCTTCTAAAATTTTATCAACCCACTTGATGCCCATATTTGCGTTATTGGTGCATTTTCGCATGACCCAGTCAATTGCTATTCCAAAGAGCATTGGCGATAAGAGGCAGCCTTGTTTCACTCCTGTTTCCACTGGGAACCAGTCAGAGTTACGGAAATCTGTTCTTACACTGCAGAGCGATTCACTGTAGAAGGATTTTATGATGTTGATGAATTTAGTAGGAAACCATAGTTTTGAGTAGTTTCCAAAGCGTAGGACGGTGAATACTTAACGCTTTCTGAAAATCAACAAAGTTGATGATTAAATTCAATTGAAATTCTACGAACTCTTCAATGATTACTCTTAGTGTGAAGATGTGATCTATGCATGCTCGTTTTGGTCTAAACCCTGCTTGTTCTTCTCTTAGCCTTTCATCTATAGACTTTTTCAGTCTCTCGAGTAACATGCTACAAAAAGTTTTCCTGGCACTGACAGTAGAAAGTATATTGAAAGTATATTTCACTAAAAAAATGTCTTTATTCAAATGTCAAAGTTTTATTGAGGATAAATGTAAATTGAAAGGTTGAAAAGCAATCTCCTTTACAGAGGTTGATTTTACGTCTGGGGCGGCTATCACTTGTTTCCACACACCTTTGTGGTGCAGTCCTCATCTTCATTTAGAAACACTAACTGCGGCTCTGCATTCTGCCAAACAGTAGAGTTGAGTCGGTTGATGGTTGGCATGAATGGAGTTGATCAGTCCTGCAGTTGCCTAGCCTGCATGTTTGTATGGGCATGAGGGCCATAATACAATCAAGACAGAGGTTCAACCTTGGAATTGACATTGAGGTACAAATATTTGCTGATACTTTCAAAGCTATTTCTTGACACTATATTTGACATAGCAGGCAAATTCAACAGTTTATCAGTAAATCAAAACATTCTGTAGTAAGGTAACTGGTGAGTTCGATACATATAGTTTACATAAAGAAAGAAATTGATGTCATGAAAAGGAACAGAGCCCATGAAGGATCTGGATTTTTTTGAATTTTCATAGAGCAAATGCGCTGGTTAGCTCTGTCCAGTTATAAAAAAAATACCTCACGCAAAAATAGCGCGTGCCGTACAGGTAACCACAAATATTCTGAATCTGAATCAATGTCATTTGCAGAACCTGTTTCTTCACTAAATTGTTCGATATTGATAGTGTTCAGCTGTTGCAACTATTCTCTCTCAACTTTACAACCTGGGTGGATGGAGGAAGCTGCGGTGTTCGCATCCATCGACAATCGTAATTCAACGTAACTAATAGTTACGTAAACACTAGAACTAGCGTAGTATATTTTCGCACGCAAATATTGAATTAATTATATATCAATCCGATTTATCCACGATCTCGCAGGCAAATTTTCCATCAACTGAATCATAAATCACAAGTTTTCCAGAAAATATAAGTACTTTTTCAAAATTTGCAGATCGAAGTCAGTAACACGCAGACTTCTAATATGGCGGCCCCCATTATTGGCAATGACATCAGGGCTAAATTTAGCATGTCTATTTGCAAGGAAAGATATAGAAAAGACGATTTAAAAAGGTATATACCCGCCGGGTGGTAATGACCACTATGGGTTTATACCGATAGCAGGCGCATTCGGCCGCTCCAGGAATAAGAGGGTTAAAAATGTGCATAGAGATGAGATGTCTTAGAAGAGCAGGAATAACAATGAGAGATACAATTAAACATGAGGAATACAATTTTAAACCAGTCATACAATTTATAAAAGACCAACAGATTAAATCGTTTGGTCACCTAACAAGAATGTAATGCCCTGGTATAATCTACAACAGAGAGCTACATTGAAAAAGGAATATTACGAACACAGAGCAAGACCATGCAGAAGATGGAGTGATGGCATCAAGAACAATTTTAGAAAAATGAATACAATGTCCATTGTGGAAAGTCATTTCATCACAGCCCGTCTGAAAAATGCTGTCTCTAGCAAGTTCTCCCGCCTCCTCCAGCGTCATGTTCAAGTTTTCTTTGATGTCCTGCTGCCACCTTTATCTAGATCGTCTCTTGCTTCGTACTCCAGAAACTATGCCTCCCATTAGTGTTCTCTCCAAACCACTGCGATGTTTAACGTGGCCAAAATATTTCATCTTCCGGGACATGATGCTGTTTATGAGTCAATGATCCTCGATAAGCAGGTCTTGTAGGATTTCTTTGTTATACCTTACAAAGTGCATTAGACAAGGCACAAAGAAGATCCTTACTTCTCTCCCCAACATCTAACTGATAAACAATGGAGGAAGAGAAGAAATGTACTATAAACCTTGAAACGACTAAAGTAATGATGTATTTTTGACAGATGCAAGATCAGCACTTTAATTCAATAAATTGCCTGGTCTACAGACCTTTCTGTCTAACTTGTCACCCATGTGTTGCTGGGGTCCACAATGGGAGCAAAGAATAGTAACACTGTGACCTACAAGGCATGTCATAAGAAGTGAGAGGTAGAGACCTAAGGAAGCTACCATAGTAAATAAAAAAAGCGTTGCAGAAATCGAATGTACCGGCCTACTTATAGCCACATAACCGCTCTTAGACACAGATCACATGGTCGATATGGAGCGTTCAAAGAAGTTGATTACTATGATAGACTATTGGATATTTAAAAACAACCAATTGCAATATAACAAGATCTAGTTATTAACATTGCTATCTCTTCCCTTTGAAAAGGTACAAAACATAAAAATGCAGTGAATGGAATAGTACAGACACGTCAGAAAACATTTATACCCAGACAACCACAAGAACCCAGGCAACCACAAGAACCTCAAGATCAAAGCAGATTTATGAACCCTGTGCATCCCTTTCAGGCTGGTAACTTCAGAAACCCAATCGGACCCATGCAGTTTAGGATGGGACACCCAGTTGCATATCCAACTCCACAGTATTAAAATAAAATACCGTAAATGAATAAGAAATGGTGAACAAAGAAGAACTAGACTAATGCATTTTACTTGTCCATTGTGAATGTAACTTGAAAGACAAGAAATCATAAGCCAAACAGTGTATACTATGGATATAGTTGGATAAAAAAGAGATCAGGTACTAACTAGAGCCAGGGGAAGACCAAGAAAATATGGATAGAATATATGTTATTCTTTACAACAAGCTTAATCACTCATTGTGATATGTTTGGCCATATCCAAAAACGACGATGTTGCACCTCGGTTCCTAGGTCACTACACATGTATGGCACTATACACACGGCAGGGCATCCAAAATTTCGGCCTACAGAAATCTTGTCTCGCTGACAGTTGCCCCCTCCTTCATGTGTTCTTTGCCATGTAACGATCATTTTCCGCTGTATAATTGGACTGTTTGATCTTCACCTAAGAGTGTTTACACTTTGCATCCTTTCTGACAATATGAGATCATTTCAAGTATACATCATTATTTCAATCATCTCTTCCCCCATGATTTTTCTGTAAGGTGTGCACACAAAAACATGGAGGGGAAAATAGACAAATATTTTGCGAAGTTGCAATATGGAAAAATGATACAATGGACAGAGATCATTACTGAACCCCTCTTTAAGCCTTGTGGCCTCCTAGAAGGAGCTATCAGGCTATTCAAGAACAAAATAGCGCCAAGGTGCCCAGATAGACAATATCAAGATCATAATAAATGAACACAAACTAGAAACAGTCTCACAGCAACTAGGCCTGACTATTCATGGGAGAAAACAAAGATCATGAGATTAAATGCTGGTTCCAGAGACCCAATCTTATTGAGAGGATCACCACTAAAAGAGGTGGACACATTTACATATCTGGGAAGTGTCGTCAACATTCAAGGTGGCACAGATGAAGATGTTAAGGTTAGAATACAAAAGGCAAGATCAGCATTTGCCATTCTGAAGAACATATGGAGTTCAAGAATGATTAGGAATAAAACTAAGATAATGATATTTAACTCAAATGTCAAGTCTGTCCTTTTGTATGGAGCAGAGACATGAACAACTAAAGGGAACACCAAAAAGTTGCAGACATTCATCAATAGATGCCTACGCAAGATACTACATCTAAGATGGTACGATAGGACCACAAACAGAGAACTGTGGGATAGGACAGGACAATGGCAGGTGGAACAAGAGATAATGAGCAGAAGGTGGAGATGGATAGGACACACACTGAGGAAACCCCTGACAGCATCGTGAGACAGGCTCTCCGATGGAACCCCAGGGCAATAGAAGTAAGGGAAGACCCAGAAACACCTGGAGACGGAGTTAGAGAAGGAATGCAAGAGGACGGGGAGAGAGTGGCGAGATCTGGAAAGGATGGCCTTGGATAGGCGGGCTTGGAAGGCCTTGGTTGCGGACCTATGCTTCCTAGGGGCGAAGGGTGAAGAAGAAGAATAAATGAACACGGATATAACACAAGGGCAACTCATATGGACCTGGAGCACAAATTAAAGCTCCGCACGTACGCTTAGCGGCAAGAGTGGACAACCAATTCCATCATCCACTTTGGAAAAGATAATAGACAATTGTGTAGATAAGTTTATAGATATGTGAGTGTCTGTAGCTCAAGCGGTAGTGAGCTCGATCACAACCCAAGTGTACCTGTTTCAAACTTTGCGGTGGGCAAGTTTGGAAGCAAATTCGTTTACTGTGGTTGATGGTTACATCCTGTAAAGGATATGCCACGATTTTCATTTCATATATAAGTTGTCTCCACTGTGAAGTGTTTCTGCTCATTGACTTGTGAAAAGACAAATTCAAGGATATTCATGTCATTAACATTTTCCCCATTTCAATTCATCAAGAAATTCTGTTCTGCACATATGAGAAATGTGGACTTCCGTAAAATTATATATTTGTATGTTTTATGTACGTAAATATCATGTATAAATGAAGGCGGTAAATTGTTTGAAACTGCTGTTGGTTGTATACAATTACAAATGAGCTCTGGTATTGATATTGAATAAAAGATGCAAGTTTTATGGCTGAAAGGATTTGACACCTTCATGAATTGTGTTGTTAAGCTGTAAAACTTGTAGGTTTATATGAGTAGCAGGGGGTCTCTGTGGTGTAGATGTTAGGTGCTCACCTCTCGCTCTAAAGGTACTGGGTTTACTCCCTCATGGAGCCATCAGGATATTTTTCCAGAGATCAGTGTAGGTGAGATCGAGTGCCTAGTCCTATCAGAGACGGATGATAAAACGTAGGTCCTGTGTTCAAGTTGAGCATGTAAAGGAACATTTGGCAGTTTAAAATCGAGAAGGGCAGGATGAAAAGCCACTGCCTGGGCAAAATGAAAAAAAGAAATTATGACAAAATATTTTTACCATCTTCTAAATTACACTGGGGACCCTCACCAATGATTGTGCACTGCCTTCGATATCTTCCTGTGTAAGAAAAGAGATCGGAGCACATATGGTTACTCATCAAAGTGCAATGATTGTCCAGTCAATCAATATGAGTAGCAGTTCATATTGATAAAATCATAGTTTTTGTTTGTGTACTAGAAGTGTCTGCCAGTGGGAGAATTGCTCAATGCAAGTGGGGCATATTTCTTCATTTTATCTAGTGTAAGTGGTATATAACAACCCTGTATGTTCTGTGGAAGACCTAAGACCACTCTTCGAAGAACAATCCTACAAGAAAGTATACTATTGGGATGTAAAACCATACAAGATCTCCAACTGCTAGCACGAACCGCATCACATGGAGATTTCTTCTTGCGATCCCAGCCTAGACTGATGAACCAACTTTTATCATGAATTTTACCGTGTTTTTAAGGGACTCCGTTCCCCCGTACAGCTTCTCGTAAAGCTCTGTGTTTTTAGGCCAGGTTTATTTTCTTATGCCTGCTATCAGCTGACAATCTTGCAGAACGTGTTCTGCCGTCATGTCTGCCTTTTTGCAGGGCACAGGCTAGTTGTGCCAATTTTAAATTTGTGAAACGTGGGCACGGAGCTTGTTGTGGCAAGTACGGAGGCGAAGTATGGCAACTTATTCACTATTAGACACACCATAGTACCCGTCGCTGTTGGGGATTGTATTTTGACCATTTCTCTCTGTAGTGCCAGCCGATGATTGTTCTAGCTTTCTCATAACTGATCTCTAGATCGGTCTGAGTAGTCGCCCTCTTTAGCTAACTTGTCGGCATATTCATTTCGCTTATATTGCATTGTGATGGTATCCACTGAATGATGGTGCGTTTGAATGTGCACACTAATGCATCGAGGGTCGCTTTGAACTCGCTTAGCTCTGTTTTGCCTGTGCTTTTGAGTGCTGTGATGACCGATAGAGCATCGGTGAATATCCTGACTTTGTTGCGAGAGGTGCCTCTTCTCTCTAGGATCATTTCGGCCGCTGTTCTTATTGCCTCTGCCCGTTAGTTATTTGAGTACTTGCATGTGACAATCGCTTTTGTGACCGTTGCTTTCTTTGAGAGTTTCAGCACTATTCCTCCTCGCCGTCGCTGATTGCGTTCCTTGCCGATCCGTCAGTGTACACATGCATCCACTTATTTTCAGGATATTCGGTCGCTATGTGCCTCTCTGTGGCCGCTCTTCTTTCGAAGTTTTCTTGCTGCCCCTATTTTAGTATGCCTGGGATTGATTCCCTTAGTTTCGGCATTTTGGTTTTCCACGACGGGCACTTATCGATATAAAACCTCTGCCCTATGTGCCGCCTTTGGCACGAAAGGAACAAACTATGTTTGAGCATAAGCATGTTGTGCTATACAAAAGAGACACCAGATCTGACTAATGTTAATGCATGAAGACAAACTCTTATCACACTGAGATGGATACCGGAAGGTAGACGAAAATGTGGAAGTCAATCACTTGAAGGAGGACACTAGATCAGGAATTGAAAGAAATAAGTCATATCTGGATGAGAAGAATGGCGCTTTTGTTGCTGCTGCCCTCAGTGTCACAGGCTAGAGAGAAATGATGTGTTATGTTTACATCAAAGATGCGATATCGTGAATTCATCACAGCCCTTTTTAACAACATTTATTTCAAGTTTGCTCTTTTGGTTGTTTCATGGTGTCTAATTTGGTAGGAATTTAATTTAACATTTTTATGTCTTACATTTTGTCAAGGCAGTTACTTTTATTTGCTGAACTTGATTGAACACAGGATTATGAAATCAGTTACGAGGAGGCTAAAACAACCATCAAAGGGCGATTATAGAGAAGTGGTCGCGAGACCACCCTCAACACAGCAACAAAAATGGGTACTATGGTCTGTCCTGTAGCGAACAAGTTGTTATATTCCGCCTCCATACCGGCCATAATAGACTCCGGGCACACATGTACAACAAATTTAAAATTGGCACAACTAGCCTGTGCCACTGCAGAAGGCGGCAGAGCACCTACTGCAGGACTGTCAACTGCAAGCAGACCTGAGAAACGAAACCTGGCCGGAAAATTTGAATGAGAAGCTGTGCGGAGTCCCTAAAAACAACAGCAGAATTTATGAGGAAATCTGATACATCAGTCTAGCGGTTGAAAGAACACAGGATCCATGCTTTATTGCTGCCAAGTCCCACCATTGTGATACCGGGGTCGACAAGGGAAGCAAAGAATAATACCACTGCGACCTACAGGCATGTCGAAGAGGCGACTGATGTAGGGACCTAGGAAAGCTACCCTAGTAAACAAAAAGCATCACAGAAATCGGATGTGCTGGCCTACTTGTAGGAGCATAACTGGCACAGCGAACAATCACTCTTAGGCTCAGATCACATACAAATCGCATAGAGTGGTTAACCAGTGGTTGATATGGAGCGTTCGAAGAATATGATGCTGCCAAGTCCCAATTGGACTAGACACGCAACATCACCCTGAGATCATTGGAAATTAGCATCCTAATCCACCAGGGTTGAGAACCAAGTATCTTTGGAGTATTATGTGAACAGTCTCCAATTCTTGGGTCCCCTTTTCCTAATCTTGTTTTGCCTCACGGTGTCAGGAAAAGAATAAGAGTTCTATGACAAGCATTTTTGTGCGCTGTATAAATAGTATTAAACTCAAGACTTTCTAATTTTATAACAAAATTTAATAACAAATGATGATGATAGTGGCTATGATAATTCAATCTAGTTCTCCCAGATATAACTTTTTGTCGCTTGAACATGACAGTACTGAAAAAAATAATAATAAAGAGCACATCATTATTATTTATTCATTATCAGATAGTTTAAACACATTTTTAGTTTGTCTGTCTTAACAATATAATGTTCTAGAATTATCAACTATACATTTTTATATAAATATTTTCTTAAAATTGAAGCAGTAAATCAATTAGTGATGGGGGTATCATGTTAAGAGCAGAGAGAGACTGTATCCATAAAGCTCATGGGGGTGGTTGAATGCACGCAGATGTGAGCAATAGAACAAACTCCTAGGATTGTTGCTGGAGCTACGGAGTTCGTGCAATGTTCTTGGCAGGTGGTGTGCCAGTTCTGCGGAGAGGGACCGTGCCGTATGGGGTAAAACCCGGTGCAATGAAGTCAATCCTTCGCTTTTAAACCCTTTTTTAGAACATAAACTCCTGAGTGTCCCTGGTGTAATTTTGAAGATGGTGAAAACTTGTAGAATTATTATTTTGTATTAATAATTGTTACCCGGGTAGCAGCTTTCCAGACTACTCTACAGATTTTCAGCAGCCAAGGTTCTTGAAAAGAGGACTTGTGTCCTTGATAGACCTAGGGACCCATATCACCTACATACAGATCAATGACCGCAAAAACATCCTGATTGCTCCACATGGGACATTTGGAGTGTCAGGCAAACAGCGTACCTCAACGCCACAGAGTGGGGGAAAAATTTGGTATGAGCTGTTTTCTACTTCCCTGCTTTATATTAGTGAGTTCTACCTCAGCTCTGACAGCACCAGTGTTCAGAACTTGCTATCTACTTGATCTGTTCAGCTCTTCCCAGATTGGTATATTCATATACGCCTTCAAGTTTTGTTTGCAGATGTTAGTGAAAGAATGGTCATCCCAGTGGTCTTGCCAAATTTCAACTGTCTTCTAGGTGGTCGCCAATAGCAAAGTTAATAACGTGCTGCAAGTGACCATATGCAGTTGAAATTCCGGAGATTGTTGGGCCAAAAATTTGCAATGTGTATGCGATTCAACTACAGAAAACCTGATCATTTACTTGGGGATCTAAATGTGAGTCTACTCCAACTTCAGACGGACTTATAATTTAGATCCCCAAGTAAATGATCAGCATTTCTTGTAATCAAACTGCGTAGTGTGTACACTGATAATATTTGGCAAAACTGGCTGCAACGCCACAAGGTCATTAGTGCAGTGTTTTTAACTTTGCTTTTGGCTACTCCCATTTATGTTAAATGTTGTCTATGGTAGTCTGAGTAATTTAGTGCTACATAGAGCCAGCACTGTACATATATATTGTTGAAGATAGTCATGTACAGTAAGCAAAACTGAAAAATCTCTCTGGAAGCCTAAGTAATGTTTCTTTACAAAAGAATCCCATGAACTGCTAAAAATATTGCAGATGAAAGTTGTAAATGAACAGAAAAAGCACATTTACACCACAAAGAGACAATCATGATTGTTCTTTTGGCATATGAACACATGGTGATAATTAACAAAAGACTAATTTTTCCCAAAGCCTTTTCAGACTTTAGGGTATGCGGGAGGGTGAATTCCTTTTCCCATATGCAGGATTGAGCCCACAACACTCTTGTATCAGAATCGATAAACGAACGCTTACAGATCTGTCCAACGAAAGACTAGACTGAGGAAATTCATGGCATGTAAAAATTTGAACTTGGGTCAGCACTCATGACAGACATTTATCGCAATCCATGATCACATAAACCAGCTAACATGGTGATGTTTTATGTGGGAAATTACTCATTTGATACAAGTCTTGTAATTACCATTAACGAATAAACATACTGGTCAATGTTAGTGTCTTGATTTGCTCTCCAAATGCATTGTAAGTTTGTGATTCGCTAAATTGAGTCGGTTGGTATGGTTTTTGCAGAGCAAAGTGAAGCATACAGAACTACTTCCAATTGTGTAGATGATCAATGCTAGTACAGGGAAGAAACGAGAGGTCTAAGGGCACATGGAGGAAAACTATTGAAGCAGTGCTCAAAGTCATGCTCAATACTAGGCTTGAGGTAGAGAGAAAGCCACAAGATTGAACTGAGCGGACATATTTTGTCCTGCCATGTGTCGGATAGCCGCAGTTGCTAGTGAACTCGCTTTTTAGGCTAGTTGTCCGGATTCAATTCCACAGTGGGTGTTGAATTTGTTCCAGCCGTAACGGCTTTCTGGTCAACCCAGCTTCAAATGAGTGTCAGGAAAAGCACTGGGAAGTAAAGGTAACTGCTGTAATGTTCATCATGTGCCGACGATCAATGAAAAATACAGGCCTAACACTGTATTACCCCCATGTTGTATAAAAAGGTACCTTTTTTCCCTTATGCATCTCTGGACATGACAATGGTTGATGATAGGACCATCATGATTGCACTTCAGTGAGAAACCATGTGTGCTCCTATCTCTTTCTTACACAGAAAGATCTCAGCTGCAGTACACAAACTCTGTAACATCTGTGAGGATCCCCGATGTCATTTTGAAGATGGTGAAAATATTTTGTAGGAATTTTAATCTTTATCTTATGAATTTTGCCTGGGCACGACGGGGATTGATATTGATGATTAGACTTACCGATTGGTTGAAGCGGATGAAAGTCCACCTCATTAACGGAACCTGCATGACCAGGAAGTTTATAAACTACTCTTCTGGAGGTTGTGTCCCACACGTAAACAAACCTGTCACCTGAACCTGCTGCCACACGACTACCATCTGGTGACCATGCACACCTCAACAAGTTCTAGAGAAGACATCAAGCAATGTAACCAGCAGCTGTCATATTTAGTAACAGGGAAAATTTTATTATAATTTTTTTTAAAATTAGTGTCAATATTTCATGTAGCAGCTAGAACCATTATTAGAAGAAAAAGCAAAACAAAGAGCAATCACATCAAGTATGTCCTTTCAGAATGTTACTCTCATCACCAAAAAGCTGTAGTTACTGCCTGTAGTACCGCTTTTTAGAACGGTGTAGGAAGAGAGCCTGAGGAAGTATAGGCCGCATGGCTAGTGCAGTCGCCGCGAAGCTGTTCAGGTTAGGATTTTCATTTATGCCAACAACAGAAAAATCCTTGTGAAAAACGTTCAGCTCTGGCAAGTTCTCCTGCCTCCAACATCATGTTCCTGGTTTTTTAATGTCTTGTTGCCACCATCTTCTTGGTATTCCCCTGCCTTACCTTTCAGGAAGTGCTTTCTATTAATGTTTACTCCACACGAGTGACATTTAATGTGACCAAAATATTTCAGTTTCCAGGAAATAATGTTGTTTACTAGTCAATGTTCCTCGATCTTCAGATCTTGTAGGATGTCCATACCACAATATTAGACTGCTCAGTATCTTCTCTCTCTCTCTCTCTTACTCTGTTATCATCAATCTTTCCTCCCAGTAATTTTTTCTGTTATCACAGTGTATTTTAACACCCCATTTCATCTTCATATTATGTTTGAAAGTTATCATGTGTTGTATCTGCTGGCGTTGACAACCATGAGTCTCCACAACCCTCTGTTGCCAACATTGGCCATCAACTCTGTTGGTCATGCTCTCCCATGCCATGCTGTCATGTCAGTATCTACTCTCTCTTCCCAGTAAGTTTGTCAAAATGTATTCTCTCTCTAATCTTCGCATTACATGACAAAAAAAAAGACAACTATGACTGCTTCCTTCAAATGTTTGCTGGAAGGTTATTTTTTTAATACTAACCTTTCTCAGGACATCTGTATTAATCCTTTTAGCAGTCCATGGTATTTTAAACATTCTTCTATAATTACCACATCACTTTGGTCTCCAAATCTATATCTTCTTCCGTCCAGCCGCTAGGAATTCAGGCATAGCCAGATCGCCTGGTATGGCGTATCTGGCAGATTTTTGCATAAGGCCTACTTTCCTTTTTATCAGTGTACCCCGCCATACAGGTGCACTTTCTCCGACTTAGAGGTACGTGAAGTTTAGATTGTCCAGTATTGATCTGTGGTCACGGAACCTATAGTCCAAACCATTTGTCGTGAGCATACCAAAAGTTCCGGATCCACACCTTGTACCCTCGGAATTTCTACCACAAGTGACTACCAGTGAATATTCAACTTCTCTCTCTCTCTCTACATAAATATATATCTACATGTATTCTTGACTGCTTATTGCCAAAGATTATGATATATTAGTATTGGATATGTTAAGTTATGCGATCAATGTTATGGCACATCCCTGTGCAAGCTCCATCCTCTGCTGGATCAACCATCCCAAAGCCCACCTGCTAACCTTACCTATTAAAGGTTGATTTATTATATCTTCTCTCTCTACCATGAAGATGGCATGTCCAGATTCCCACAACTGTTTCAGTGTCTAAGACTCGTCCATATCACATAAATGAGTGCCTACTGCATTAATGATATCAGCCATGTCCATATTTCTGTCAGTTTGAGTATGTTTTATTTATCAAAAAAGTCAGCATGTTCCTTTTCCTCACTCGACATGCCCAGGTATGTAACAAGTCGGAGTCTTGAGATGTGACTGCCGAATGTTGTCCACTCATTCCATGCACAGACTTCCAGACTCAATCCTTTAAGCATTCAGTATTGTATATAGATTGATTGATAGGACCATCATTATTGCACTTTGGTGAGTAACCATGTGTGCTCCGATCTCTTTCTTACACAGGAAGATCTTAGCTGCCGAGCATCGGCGACATTCCCTGATGTGATATTTTGTAGAAATTTTATTTAAAATCTTTTTCTAATAAATTATGCACGGGCAGTGTCTTTCCAGCCTGCTCTTCTTGATTTTGAACTGCCACGGGTTCTTTTACATGCTTAAATTGAACATGGGACATACGTTTTATCGACAGTCTCTGATAGGACTAGGAACTCGATCGCACCTAAATTGAGATCAGGGATCTCTGGAAAAATGTCCAGATAGCTCCACGAGGGAGCGTACTGGTTACCTTTGGTACAACAGGCGAGCACCTAACCTCTACGCTACAGAGACTCTGGATATAGATAACACTGTAAAACTACATCATACTAACCTTCTCAAATGTGTGCTGATGTCCAGACATAATTTTAACACATCTCTCTTGTGGAGCGAAAGGTCGCACATCCCAAATACGTACTGAAATTTGTAGAGACAATAATCATGTTACCACTATTAAAACATCCAAGCATTAACATGGCAGTCAAACGACAACTGATAAACTGCATATTTATTCCAACTTTCTGCTATCAGTGCCAAACATGGCCCCTAACTAAGACACACGAAAGAAAGATTACAACATGTGAAATGAGATGTCTACGAAAAGCGTAACGTTACAAGGAGAGATAGAGTGAGAAACGAGAATATCAGAAGCATCGTTGGTACTATACAGTACATCGAGAAGCAAAGAATCAACTGGTTCGGCCATCTAATGGAAATGGAACCATATTTACTACCATCACGTGCCTACAATAATTGACGCTCATTGCGCAGAGCACGAACACCATGGGTAGATAACATCTCAGAGTCCCTGCAAAGCATGGACTGACAACGTCAAGCGCAACACACCTGGCACAAGATAGAAAACTAACTCTCCCCACGACGCTTCATGGCAAAAGTGGTTACGATAAGATAATCATGTTACAAATGATAACTAAACATGTTATGAAGGTAATGCAAGTGATGATGGTGATGTTGTTTATACTGATGGGTCTGTGCATTGTGGTGAGAAGTCAGGTTTAGGGTTTCTTGGCTAGTATGCAAGGTAGGATTGTTGCAGAGTGAAATGGAGCATAAAGGATTATTTCTTGCAGTATGAGGATGGAGGTTGAAGCCGTAATGCTGCCCTCCATTGGCTCTCTGTGACACCATTTACTGGGACCATTATTGTTTCTGACTCTCAGTCTATGCTTCGGAAGATCCAGAATGACAGGTCCTATAGAGGTCTCCAACCTCCAGAGACTAATGTGGGTGTACTGTCCTGGGCATGCAGGTGTTTGCGGCAAACAGAGAGCGGACAGCTAGCATCGATTGTTGGGAAGTTTAAGATGGATAAGGGGATGTTCTTCAGCCTACTATTGATGAGGATACTAGAATTGACATTAAATCAATCCATCGATTTAAGAAGTTTGGAATTACATGTTGTACAAGTAAAGCTGGATGCCTGAGGAGCAGAGAGAGGAGTGTATTTAACCAGCGAGCCACAGGAACCATCAGTATGCATAATCCTTCAACATCTGCTGGGGGAGACTTGAACATCTATGGGTTTGCCGGAGTGTTGTGAGCGTCAGTTCAGTAACCAATGTGTTTAAACGTTCTATTCTCATGACATGTCAGAAAAAAGTCGGAACTACAGAGCTCGTGCAATACTCTCTGCAGGTAATGCGCCAACTCTGATGAGCCATATAGGGTAAAACCCCAGCACAATGAAGTCAATCCTTCAGCTTGAGAACAATGAAGAACTCATTGTCCTAGATAGCACATCAGTGTACACTTATGCTTTTGTTTTCTGTGAATAAAGGCATGACTAGTTCTAATATCTCATGGAGGTGGGGTGTTAGTCTCTGCTTCCAACGGTACTTGTTGACGATTGTGATATTTTTCCAGAGATCCCTGATCTCAATGTAGATTACTTTTCTAGTTCTATCTGAGGTTGATGATAAAATGTAGGTCCTGTGTTTGAGTTGAACAAGAAGCATTGGCAGTTTGACGATCTATAAGGGTATGTTGCAAGCTGCTGCCCGAGTAAAAGTAAAAAAAAAATATACAAATAAAATTTGTGGAAAATGTTTGTCTTAAAAAATTACATTGGGATTCTTGCAGGCAATATAGAATTTGGACAGTGCCTCTGAGATCGTCATGTATAAGATAGAGATCAAAGCACACAAGGTTATTCATCAAAGTGCTATGATGATTGATATAACAATCGTTCACATCACAAATCCTAGCATCAATATTATGAAAATTGTGGCATATCCTTTACAGGACGTAGCCATCAACCACAGTAAACAATTCGTTGATTTTCTAGGCACCACTTACACGTTCAGTAGTTTGCCATTGCTTTCTGAACGGTGTGGTCTATTTTTACCTTACGCAAAAATCCCACGGAAACAAATTTGCTTCCAAACTGCCTGCAGCAGAGTTTTGAACCAGGCATGCTTGGGTTGTGAATCGAGCTCACTACCGCTTAACTCTTTCCACGCCCATTTATTTCCTCAATTTTTAAGCAGTTAATTCAAGGAAGTAAAAAATTTTAATTTTTAAATTACGATCCAACTACTAATCAATAAATAAACATATATATATTATTATATACTAAATTGAAGAAAACTGGACAACTCAATAGAATAACAAGGTTAAAAAGTAGTATAAGTAAAATAGTAGAAGTAAAACTAGAAAGACTTTTTATAAGGAGCAACTTCATGGCCATGTAGCGTGTTCAAAGCGTCAATCGGACTTCCCTGCTGCAGGTGTTAAAGCGTGGAAAGAGTTAAGCTACAGATACCAATCAATATTATACTATTCTGAAAAGCGAAATATAAATTTCGCCGTGGATAAAATACTTACAAGTGTTATCCATGGAATTGGATAAAAGATAGGAACCTTCTGGGCTTAATTCAAGTCCTGTAACTGTGTCTGAATGTCCCCGCATTTTGTGAAGAATGGCATTTTTTCTGAGATCCCATACCTTCAACAGAAAATGTTGACAATTTTAGAAAATACTACAAATGGTTATTGAATCCATGTCAAAGCAATCCTGACATACCAACATGTGTTCAGTCTCCTCCATTAGATGTCAAAGCGTATGCATCTAATGGTTCATGTGGTACGCTGATTTAATCAGCTGCTCAGTTTTACACATAAAATGCTGGATTTCAAATTTATTCAAGTGATATAAAAATCATTGTTTATCTATCATTTCATCTTGTTTTGTCACCTCCTGAATCTATGGTTAATAACACTCTGACTGAGAGGCTGTTGGAGTCTTCTACAATAATTTTGTTTTGATTCTGAGAGGGGAATTTTTCTATAAAATTCAGCCTTTTTATTGTTTGGGTAGTAGAACGACAGCAGTACTCGTATTGTGCGATTTGATTATGAGATACTATGAATCCTCTTCTGCGATCAACTTCTACTATGCGACTACTCTGGTATATGTTATAAACAGGGCGATGCACATGAGGTCTTCACTGGTCCCCCATAATTTGTTATTTTTTTTTTTTTTTCCTTCGTCCGCTTCAACTCAGACGAAGTTCCATCTCTGAAACTGATTTTTGCGTGAAAATCTGTTTTTCCAATTTCTTACAATGGCAGCAGCGTGACATTGTAAATTACTTTACACTGGCAGCCGTGTGCTCAATGTACTCGTAATTAGTATTCCTCGCCATACAGGCAGATTTTCTCCGACTTCAGAGGTACTCACGTTATCGTCCTGAGTAAGACCAGGGGACTCGAACAAATGCCGGACAGTAGGTTCGAACCCGAGCTATGAGCGTCTCACAGCTAGCAGGCCGAGCTACTATCAACTACTCTAGCAGTCCCCATAATTTGTTATGAAGGGTTGTTTCTTTTGGCCAGATTTCCATTCTCACGCTGCTTAGTCTTGCAAGATGTGCTTTCGAGACTGCTTTGGTACTCCACAGGTGCAGGTAGTCGAGTCCCTTAGACCCAATATATGGAGGTGTGCGCTGAGACAGCAGTGTCCGGTTTCTAAGTCTGAAGAATGTGGGCTGCCTTTTTCTGTTTAATGTATTTATGTTTTCGTGCTCTAGGTTGTGTCCTCCATTTGTTTTTCTCCACATCATTTTTCTGGACTGTTTCAGGAAATATGAATCCTCTAGGTTCAGTGTATTTCTGTAGTGTGGGTTATTATTCTTTACCATAGTGATAATTCACACTTGTGATCAGATCTGTTTTGTCTACAGTTATCTGTCAAATTGTTTCCTACACATACAACTATCTTTTGGGGGTCTCTGTGGGTAAGTGGTTAATCCAGCGCCTGCATTCCAAAGTTTGAATCTGGACTGCGACGTTCTGTTCACGGGTGTATTTTTTCAGAGACCCTAGAATTGTTGCAGGAGCTACGGAGTTCGTGCAATAATCTCGGCAGATGGCGCTCCATTTCTGCGGAGAGGGGCCGAACCATATGGGGTAAAAACCCAGAACAATGACGGCTTTAGACATCTATCTTCTGTTTTTTAATAACCTTTTGCAGTTAAATCTTTCTCATCCTTACGCTCTCATTATTCCACAGCAAATTTTTGGTTTGGCTGGTATTGCTTGTTGCCTTATTCCTGCTTAATCTCCGGTCACTGATATGAAGACATCATCAATAGCCTTTAAAGCTGGGGGGTATAAGATTCAGCCTGTCTTGTGACAATCCACAGTGCCAGTCAGTCCTATTCCATGGGAGATATCCGAGCATCGTCATGACTTTCCAGCAATGATGTTTATCACATTTCATTCTCACTATCTTTCCTAATGTTTATATAATCTTTACATTTCAGTTTCTACTTTTCAACAATGTTTATACAATCCTAAATTACCTGTCGCTACTTTCCAACAATAATGTTTATACAATCCTAAATTACCTGTCGCTACTTTCCAACAATAATTTTTATACAATCCTAAACTTACTGTCTATACTTTCCAACAATAATGTTTTTACAATCCTAAATTAACCGTCTCCCCAAATAAAAAAAATATATAAATTCTATATTCACTGATTATCGCCAATGAAAAAAGTATGTCTATCTATTTATGTGGATTTGATGTTGTGGATGTGCTGGTGTACTGCATGAATGTGGAATATGTGGATGCAATGAATGTATGTGTGGATGTGCTGCAAAACTGTAGAATGTGTGGATGTGCTTATGAGTGTGTGGATGTCATGTGAATACATGATGTACTGCATGAATGTGGAATTGGTAGCACACTTCATGAGGACTGCAGAGCTTTCGAGACAACGATATCGAGCATGACTATGGAGATCACAGCTGCCTCCAGAGCTCTGTCGTGGTTGACTGAGCAACAGGTAACCCATACGATTGTCATATCAGACTCGATGAATATGCTTCAAAGGATTGAATCTGAAGTCTGTGTGTGGAATTGGTGGACAGCATTTGGAGATCCCATCTCAAGAAAATGACTTGGCTGTACACACTGGAGTGCAGGGTAACGAGCGTTAAGTTTGGACAAGCCAGACAGTGTCGTCTTTGTGGTAGAGAGAGAAGATATAGTAATCAACTTCTCATGGGCATGGTGAGCAAATGGACTTTGGGATGGGAGCTGCAGCGGAGGACAGAGCATGAATGGGAATGCCCAATGTGCCATGACGCTGATCGCATAACATAACACGAATGTGTGTCCGTCCTGCGTGATTGTGCTGCTCTGTATTCTTTGAATGAATTGGGATCAATGATTCTTCTTCTATTAGGTAACATCATGGCCTTATATCAAGATAGCCAGAGTACAGTAAGAACTACAGAAGGAATGGCCGACTGGTTCTCCATTACATCAGGTGTTAGACAAGGTTGTGTCCTTTCACCACTACTCTTTATCGCATATATGGATAAAATAACTCAAGAGTCGAATTCAGATAATGATGAAATAAATGAACTGCTTTTTGCAGATGATCAGTGCCTGATACATCAAAATGAACAAGATCTACAACATCATATTGACACTTTGAACAATAATTGTGTGAAACATGACATGAAAATCAACAACACTAAAACAGAAATAATGAATATGGGAAGAAAACATAATAATCTAGACATCCATGTCAATGGCACTAAAATAAACCAAGTGAAAGAATTCAAATACTTAGGAAGCATATTCACAGAAGACGGAAAACTAGATAGAGAGATAGAGGCTAGAGTACAAAAAGCAAATGCTGTAACCTACCAGCTAGCCCCATTGTTAAGGCACCCAAAAATTTCACAGGCAGCTAAGAAACAAATGATCAACAGCATTTTTATACCTACTTTGTGTTACCAGAGCCAAACATGGACATTGAGCAAAGCGCAGTCACAAAAATAACTACATGTGAAATGCGTTGCCTGAGAAAAGTTACCAACAACACAAGAAAAGACAGAATCACCAACATCAGCATAAGAAAGAAAGTTGGCACAAAACCGTGCTTGAATTATATAGATAAACAAAGAATGAAGTGGTTTGGCCACTTAATAAGAATGCATCCAAACTCCACAGTATACAGAGTCTTCTACAACAGAACATCGGAAAGAAGGCAAGAGGAAGGCCACGGAAAAGATGGTTAGATGGCGTGGCAGCATCCTGTGAAAGAGCAAAGATAACAATCACACAAGCCACCAGAACAGCGCAAGACAAAAACAGAAAACCACACACTGGGCAACAACCCGGTAGCAGTGTGATACAAAAGAAGAAGAAGATTCTTCTTCTTCTCTTCCACATTTACTTCTTTATAGAAGTGTTGGGGTGAAACGTAGTGATCTTGTGTGTGCTTTTTAAGGCACTTTGTAAGCTGATATTCATGTTCGTAAGGCTGTTCTTGATGCCGCGCTCCATCTTTTTCGTGGTCTTCCTCTTGCCTTTACTCATTATACTTTTCTGTGTGATCAATGATTAATAAAAAATATTTTTAAAAACCACAAATGAGAGAAAAAATAGTAATAACAAACCTTGAGTTCATTATCAATTCCCCACAGATAATCTGCTCTGCTGTGTCATTGAATGTAACAGCTGTCACTTGATATGTACACTGGAATGTGTTGATTGTGCCTTTCTTGCGAGCATCCCATGTCTTCATGCAAATATAATGTTATGTACAACAGGTTACATTTTTCAAATTAATTTTATATACAAGACAATATCAACTCCCTAACTGCTATTACTAACTACAAATGCTTCTGTTTCTGCAACAGCTTGATTATTAAAGAGAGTTGATTATTCAAGAACATAAAAACAAGGAAAATTAAATATTTCTGACACATTAAACAACATGAGCGCCTGGAGAAGATAATTCTAGAAGGAACAATGCGTGGAAGAAAAGTGAGAGGAAGACCTAGGCGATAATGGGTGCAAGACGTCATTGACAATCTGAGAATAATTGCTGCTGAAGCCGGTCAACTTGCACAGAAGAGAGTTTTTCAGAGTTGCTGTCATGCGAGCCAAATTCCGGAAGGGACAAGCTACTTGATGATGAACTGCTATCTCTAACTACAAATACTTCTGTTATGCAAAAGCTTGATTATTAAATAGAGTTGGTTATTAAAGAAATAAAAACAAGGAAAATTAAATATTTCAGACATATTAAATGATATGAGTGCTTGGGGAAGATAATTTAGCAAAACCAGTGCCTGGGAGAAAAGCAAGAGACCTAGAGAAGATGGATGCAGAATGTCATTGATGAGTTGAGAATGACTGTTGCCGGTCATCTTGCACAGAACAGAGAGTTTTTAAGAACTGCTATCATGGAAGCCAAGTTTCAAAAGGGACAAGCTACTTGATGATGAACAAGGTGATTCTAACAAAATAGGACCGTCACATGCTGGATAGATGAAGGTTGTGTTTCTTCTTCTTTTGCAATTGGTTTTGTATGGTGTGTGGGCTAAACAGAGAAATAGTTGTCAGAAGGAAGTTCTTGTGAGTGTAGAGCTTAGTAGAAATTTACTGTACCTTGCAGAAACACTTCTATCAAACATGGAAATCATTACCTGCTGACAACAGGGACATGAGTCCAGTAGACCAATCAGAAGGGTCATGTATGTATTACTTGTCAACTACTCATCTAATCTAATATCTTGTCCTAAGCAGAACTTTGCCACCCTAACAGTTCTTTGGAATTTCATAGGCCAGTTGTACTGCCTCTGCAGCCGTCATGCTCAAATCAGTTACATCCTGAATCCATATTCTCTGTGATCTTCCTCTTCGGATGAACACATACTTCCATTATGGTCATTTTCAACCCTTTATGTATCTTTATATGTCAAAAATACTTCAATTTTTGTATTATTATTTGTAGCATCAGCCAGTTCTCTTTGATTTTGAGTACTTTCTAGGTAGATCTATTTGTTATCTTTTCTGTCCATGATATAGGGAGTGCTCTTCTGTAATACCTATTCAATAGCAAATATATGTTTTTTCACTGTTTTGTTAAATGTCACATATGTATCTTGCAGGATCAATCTATTCAAACATAGAAATCATTACCTGCTGGCAACAGGGACATGGGTCCAGTTAACTAATCTGAGATCAACAGGGTCATTTACATGTTATTTGTCTACTACTACTTAAATCTGTAACACATAAGAACTTATTTCACCCCCAGTTCATCATGGATATGTGGCATAACTTTATTGTGGATATTTTGTATCTACTTCTTCAAACACTCCATATCGACAACAACCACTCTTTGTGATTTGTATGTGATCTCAGCATAAGAGCGATTGTACGTTGTGCCAGTTATGCGCCTACAAGTAGGCCAGCACATTTGATTTCTGTGACTTTTAATTTACTAGGTAGCTTCCTGGGCCACTACCTCAGTGCCTCTATGACATGCCTTGTAGGTTGCAGTGTTACTATTCTTTGTTTCCCCTTGAGAGCCCGCACATGGAGATTTTGCATCTAATCTTCTTGCTTTTTGTTCGTTCTTCACACTCAATTTTAATCACTCTTTGTGATATGTTTGATCTTTGCCAAGAACATGTATCGTTGCACATTGGTTTGTAGGCCTAAGCCATAGATTTCTACAAGTTTAGGACATGTGCTTCGATTTCAGCCAAACCTCCTTAGTCGCTCTTAGACATGCATGGCAGGTAACAGTGGTTCTATTCTTTACACCCCAATTTGGAGCCCGTAATCACTCGGCGTTGCATCTAATTGCTACCAGGTATTAACGTGGCATGGGAACGGATTGGCGTAATGCATAAGTATTTTCTTATAGACTCGGACACAAGAAAGTTGTGGGTTGAATCACACACTCCACGAAAGGAATTGGCTCTCCTACCCCAAGAATGTAAGGTGACTTCATACCTTAAGGTCTGAAAAAGGTTATGGAAATGATTATTATTAACATGACAGCATCAGGACACTAGGAAATAAATAGCAACAGAGGGTGGATACAGATGTATTTATTCTTCTTCTTTATGTGCTTACTATGCATTTAGGCATAATCAGGGTGACCAGTAATAGCACTGTTTACTGATTTTTTTGTGAAGACTTTCTTTATTACTCTTTATCTTCTTCTTTGCGTTCGTTCTTACGATCAATTTTAATCACTCTTTGTGATATGTTTGATCTTTGTCAAGAAGGTGTATACGTTGCACAATTACTCTTTATTATTATTCCTTCACCATTCAGGTGATCCTTTTCTGACTTCAGAGATGAATGTATTTATAACTACTAAGGATGCAAGCCGTAGGGCAAAAGGCTCATTTCTTCTGTGACGTTTAACTTTGAATTCTTTTTTTCATAACACATAATTGTGTGTACTTTAATGTTTCTTCTTCTTCTTCTACAACATGATAGTATTTTTGTGAAAGATGTTCCATCAATGCCAAATGTAATTTTCTGTTAATTTAGGTTTCCAGTTAATTATATTTGATTACTAAATTGTTCTAGAATCAAGAATGGAAGCAAACATAAACAATTCTGAAAATGTAGAAAAATGTTGATGTGAGATGGCCTTGTTAATGACAACAGAAATGAGAGTTATGTAGAGCCTATTTTATTATACGAAGGTGAATCATGGACAATAAGTGTCATGGACAAACATACAAGAAGATTGCCGGATGTCACTGATGGGTGGTTCGACAGAAGAAATGAAGACAACTATGGAGATCCAAGTTGAAAAAATGAAGGATTAATCAATGAAATTAATGCACAAAGGAAGTTTATCATACAGAACAGGACATGTCAGTTGTTTTTTTTAATCATGGTATATAGTACAGCATGTTTAATACAGAGAACATCACGATCAGAGTAAAGATAAAATGAACATCTAAATAATAAATCTCAGCAACTAGGTTTGAAAATACACAGAAAAAAGACAGATCATGAAAATAAATGCAGTAAATGTAAACCAGATTATGATGGAGGAAACAGCTCTACAAGATGTAGAATCATACATATACCTTGGTAGCAACATAGACACAGAAGGAGGAACAAACAAAGATGTCAAGATAAAAATACAAAAAGCAAAGGGAAAATTTATTGCATTGAGTAAAATATGAAGTCAAAGGAGATCAAAAAAACACAAAGTTGAGAATCTTTCAATCAAATGTGAAGTCAGTGCTGTTCTATGACTCGGAAACATGGAAGACAACAAAAGAAACCACCAGAAAACTACAGACGGATGCTTACATAGAATAGTGAGACGGTGTGATAAGATTACAAACGAGGAACTCAGAGAAAGAACTAAGCAGATACCTGGAAGAAAGAGATAAGGAAGAGACGCTGGCGATGGATAGGACATACATTGAGAAGACAGACAGGAAGCATTGCAAGACAGGCAATGTTTTGGAACCGGCGGGGAAAGAGGAGTAGGGAAGGCCTAGACAACCTGGAGAAGAGAGCTGGAGACTGATATTAAAAGGATAGGTAAAACAGGAAAGAATTGAAGGGATGGCAAGAGAAGGAAGAGCTGGAAGAAGTTTGTTGAGACCTGTGCTCCGTTGGGAGTTGAAAGGTGAAGAAGATAATATAGAGAATACAGCTGCACATCCACACATCCCACCAGTACATCCACATATTCATACAGCTGCACATTCCACATCAAGCCACATCCACAGCATCCCTTCCCCATCACTGTACATCCACACATCTCATACATTAACAGCTGCACATGCACACATTCCATCAGTACATCCACACATTCATGCCTACTTTGCGTTACCAGTGCCAAACATGAACAATGAGCAAAGCACAGTTGCAAAAAAATAACTACATGTGAAATGTGATGTCTATGGAAAATTAACAACACCGGAAAAGACAGAATCACCAACATCAGCATAGGAAAGAAAGTCGAGAGAAACCCTTGCTTGAATTACATTGAGGAACAAAGAGCGAAGTGATTCTGCCACTTAATAAGAATGCAACCAAATGTACCTATAACAGAACACCAGGAAAGAAGGTGAGAGGAAGACCACAAGAAAGATGGATAGATGGATAGAACTGTCAAGCCTATTAGCCACTAGAGCAGAGCAAGAGCAAGAACCCAGAAACAGTGTGATGACAAAAGAAGAAGTAATGAAAATAGAATGGCTGATACATACTGAATTGGCAAATAAAATAAAAGAAACATAAATACAGGGTAACAAGGACAGAAGATACTTGACAATTTAATCTCATGACACAGAAGAAAGTCAAGTAAAGTGCCTAACAGTATTAGGGATAGGAAATTGGAAAACATCTGTGATTGTCTATGCTAGTTGGCATGTGAGAGAAAACTGAAACTAAGTGATCATTGCTCAAGGGATCTATCTTGTAGTTAGGACTATTAAATTGTGTCTATGATCCTTTCTTCCTTCCGTTCGCTTGAAATATTGTCTATATATTCAATGTTGTCTCTTGTATAAACTTCACTGTCTTTTGTAGCTCACACAGAGGTCTGTGTAGTTTTATGTCGAGTGTTGTTTCATCAGTTCAGTGAGTTTGCCTCAGTATATCATATTGAGGGCAGTCTTGAAGTATATGCTCTGCAGTCTGATATGCCTGTCCACATGGCTGAATTGTTAATCTTGAATTTTGTATACATGTGGCTGCAGAGTCGATTGTGTCCTGTTCTAAGGCGAAGAATGACAACTTGTTCCAATCTACTCATATTATAGTGTGTACGGTGATAGAATATTTTTAAAAACGCTTGCTTTCCTTATCCTCAGTGTTCCTCGCCATTCAGAGGCACTTGGTGAATCACTATGTGTGCTCCGATCTCTTTCTTACACATCAATAACTCAGTGCATAAACCCTGTAGCACAGGCGAGGGTACACAATGTAACTTTGAAAGTGGTAGGAATTTTATTTTTACTTTTTTTTTAGTTAATAGAGTACGTTTGGAGCAAGAGATGAGCACCATACCTCTACCCCACAGAAACCCTCTAAGAGAACATGTCCTGTATCATGTTCCGCTGGTTAAAGAAATACAGGTGTAACCTCATATCTCCCAATATACCTGATGGTATGAAAATTGATTGTTTACTTGACTTTTGACATGATTTGGTGACACTGAATATAAATATTTATACTGGTTATATCATTCCAAAGCAACGTGCATATGACACTCTCCCTTTATCCATTAGTAGAAACAGTTCTATAGTTACTGAAAATGAAAATAGTGACGTATCCTTTACAGGACTTAGCCATCGATCACAGTTAACAAGTCATCGATTTTCTAGGCACAACTTATACGTTCTGTAGTTTGCCATTGCTTTCTGAACGGTGAGGTCTATTTTCATCATCATCATCAGGTGCCGTGCCGGCTGGCGTATGCGATCATGGATCTCCACAAATCTCTGTCGTTGGTGTTTGCTATCAACTCAGATGTTGACGTTCTACCGTGCCATGAAGTCAGGCTATCTAACATTTTCTCTCTCTGTCTTCCTCTATCTCGTCTACCCTCGATTTTACCGGTTGTCACAATGTGTTTCAAACCTCCCCTTCTCATCACATGCCCGAAAAATGATGACTGCCTCTTTCTTATATTGATGATAAGCTTTCTCTGTGTCTTGATCTCATTCAGCACCTCAACATTAGTCATTTTAGCAGTCTATGGTATTCTCATCATTCTTCTATAAAACCACATTTCTGTGGCCCTCAGAGATTTTTCGATCTGTGTGTTCATTGTCCATGACTTGCATCCATATGTCAGTATTGGTTCTATGACCATCTTACCATTTTACCATCTGTAAAAATCCAAGGAACGAATCTGCTTCCAAACTTGCCACCGTGGAGTTTGAACCAGGTACGCTTGCGTTGTGATCGAGCTCAATACCGTTTAAGCTACAGACACTCACATACATTTACTACAGGTTCAAAAACACAACACACCTTGACTGTTCCATCATCACTGCCACTACACAAGAGTTGTGGACCTCTGCGTGCAGGACTGACAGCATTTACAAATGTTTGATGACCTTTCAACTTCCTTGTTCTTTCTCCTGTTGCTATATCCCAGACAGCAATTGTCTTATCAGTTGATGCAGTGAAGAGCATGCTAGAGAAATGGAAAATAATAAATTGTTTTGATAGTTAAAAAAGATACATATAAACAAATAAACAGATAGAAGAAAAAATACATAAACAGGTAGAAGAAAAGATACATAAACAGATAGAAGAATGGATACACAAACACAAGTAAACGTATAGAAGCAAAGATACATATACAGAAATAAACAGATAGAAGAAAAGATATGCGCAAAAATATGAAGCGGTAGAGAATGACAATTTATAATCCTGGATTAGAATTTTGCTCTTGCAATTAAAGACTAAAGATATAGAAAGCAAGTTGAATGCATTTGAAAATAGATGTCTGCGAAAAATAATGAATATAAAATGGAACGAATTCAGGAGAAGTGATGAAATCAGAGACATGTCTGGTCAACCACTAGTGACAACTGTTATAATAAAGAGAAGATGGAGATATGTTCGCACACCTTGAGGAGAAATGATCAATGAATATCAAAGCAGGCATTGAAGTGGGATGCAAAGGGTTCAAAAAGAGAGGTCGACCTAAGGAGACCCTGAACGAACTTTGCTGAGAGAGGCAGGAAATATCGGTCTCAGTTCCATGGAGGAGATTGAGCGAGTTGCCCAGGATAGAGCGGTATGGAGAAATTACTCGCAGGCCCTATGTAACGTATAAGTGAGAGGAATTATTATCATTAATTAAAGACAAGCCGGTGGCTGTATCAAAAAGTGGTACCCAAATGTCACAGGCCAGGGTGGTGAATGCAAATGTCACCAAAATCCGAAATTTCTATGTGCTGGGCCAAAATGTGCAAATATCGCAGATTTTAGGATAACACTGTAATTTAGCAGCACAATGTACTTCCGCTTTTTAGTTCAAACCACATACAGGCCACTGAGAAGGACCAAAATGTAGTGTTAAGACCAAACACAGAAGAAGAGAGGTGTATTCACTAAAATAAAGGAGCTAAACATCAGAGTAGAATACTCACTTTCTCTGACAACCAGAAAGTGTGGTCAAAAACAGATGTTATTTATTCGCTATGTAGATATTGAAAAGCAAGGAAATCAAATGAAAAGTATATGTCTGATATCATTTGAATTACAACACTGACAATGACTGGATTTCTGTAGCAAGTTTGGAGACAGGCAGAAGAAACAATGCTTCTAATGTTATCAGCAAACAAAATCCTTGTATAAGTATTTTATCGTGGAACATTCCGGAGGAAGGTGAGAATACTGCAGACTAAATTATGCACGAAGATATTAATATCCTGGACTTTAGTAAGACAAGATGGAAGAAAGAGGGTGAATACAAGAAAGCTATAATTTGATTCATACAAGAAAACATCAGACTATAATTTGATCCATACAAGTGATATAATTTGCTCCATACAAGAGTGAAATTTGCCATACAGTTTGCTCCATACTCTCTCTCTCGATCACCACCTAGACTGACGTACCAGATTTCCTCATAACTTCTGCTGTTGTTCTTAGGGACTCCGTCCCTCCATACATCTCATTTAGCTCGCATTTTCCAGCCAGGTTTCGTTTCTCAGGCCTACTAGCAGCGGGCAGTCTTGCAGGGGGTGCTCTGCCGTCATGTCCGCCTTCTTGCAGTGGCACAGGCAAGTTGTACCAATTTTAAATTTGTTGTACAAGTGGGACCGGAGTCTGTTATGACTGGTACAGAGGCGGTATACGACAACTTGTTTGCTACGGGCAGACCATAGTACCGATCTTTGGCGATGTGTTGAGGGTGGTCTTGCGACTACTGCTCTCTATATCGCCATCAGATGGTTGTTTTAGCCTCCTCGTAGCTGATTTCATAATCAGTCTGCGGCAGTCGCCCTCCTGCCTTTGCTAGCTTGAGTTGATTCATACAAGAGTGATGATATAATTTGATCCATACAAGAGTGATATAATTTGCTCCATACAAGAGTGGTATAATTTGCTCCATACAAGAGTGATATAAGTTGCTCCATACAAGAGTGATATTATTTAATCCATACAAGAGTGATATAATTTGATCCACTCAGGAAATACCAAGAGGTATTACACAAATGATCAACAGCTGCATTAATAGATGATGAGATATATATAACAGAATCACAAGCATGATGGAAATCAATCTCTATATAACAATGATACAATTTAGTACAAGAAAAACATGATTAGATGATTAATTGTAAATATGAAGTTAGCTATGGCTGAATCCACATAAGAAAATAATTACTGTATCTCAAAAATAATTTTCAGAATGAACGTTCTCCTAGGAAACTGCTGCCTAAAAAAATATGTTGTTGATGAACCCTAACTTGCTAATTTAAGTGCTGTGGGGGATAAGCAAATGCTGCAATGGCATACAGAACAAAATATATTATTACATGTCCATGGGACAGTTGTGTTCTGATCATATCCGTTAACCGCAATATGTTTTATGGTAAAAACATAACCGTGTATGGAGAATAAACTAGATTATCTGAAGTAATTACACACAGTAGGGATCTTTCAGTCCTGAGGGACCATACAGCTGTGCTATCGGATATGTACTTTACAGCTCTGTTGGTGGCTGTAAGGCAATGACCATACAGCTGTGCTGTTGGATATGTACTTTACAGCTCTGTTGGTGGCTGTAAGGCAATGACCATACAGCTGTGCTATCGGATATGTACTTTACAGCTCTGTTGGCGGTTGTAAGGCAATGACCATACAGCTGTGCTATCGGATATGTACTTTACAGCTCTGTTGGTGGCTGTAAGGCAATGACCATACAGCTGTGCTGTCGGATATGTACTTTACAGCTCTGTTGGCAGCTGTAAGGCAATGACCATACAGCTGTGCTATCGGATATGTACTTTACAGCTCTGTTGGCGGTTGTAAGGCAATGACCATACAGCTGTGCTATCGGATATGTACTTTACAGCTCTGTTGGTGGCTGTAAGGCAATGACTACAGCTGTGCCTCGGATTACTTACAGCTCTGTTGGTGGCTGTAAGGCTGACCATACAGCTGTGCTGTCGGATATGTAACTTACAGCTCTGTTGGTGGCTGAAGGAATGACCATACAGCTGTGCTGTCGGATATGTACTTTACAGCTCTGTTGGTGGCTGTAAGGCAATGACCATACAGCTGTGCTATCGGATATGTACTTTACAGCTCTGTTGGTGGCTGTAAGGCAATGATAGCGCTCCCTCACTTTTTCTTCTTTAAATGCTCCATATTGACCACTTGTTAAACTACTCTGTGTGATTTGAATGTGATCTGAGATTAAGAGCGATTGTATGTTGTGCCAGTTATGCACAAACAAGTAGGCCAGCACATTTTATTTCTGCTGCGCTTTTTTATTCACTAGGTAGCTTCCTGTCGCCTCTTATGACATGTTTGTAGGCCACAGTGTTACTATTCTTTGCTCCCTTGGGAGCCTCGGCACACACTGGTGGTTGCTTCTCTATGTTGTGGGTTGTTTTTTAGCACAGTTTAAAATCGCTTGTTTTTCCCCAAGGTTTTGGGAGTCTCTGTGGATAAGGCGCTCGCTATTCTTGCCCCAAAGATACTCAGTTTCTTCCCTGAGTAGTGATAAGGATATTTTCCCAGAAATCTCAATGTAGGTGAGATCAAGTTACTAGTGCTATCGTAGACGGACGCTAAAACGTATGTTCCATGTTCGAGTTAAGCACATAAAAGAACCGATGCAGTTGAAAATCAATAAAATTAGGCTGCAAATTTACTGACCGTCAGTGTTCATTAAAAATATTAAAATTAATACTTCTTCTTCGAACGCTCCATATCGACTACTTGTTAACCACTCTGTGTGATTTGTATGTGATCCGAGACTAAGAGCGATTGTACGTTGTGCCAGTTATACGCCTACAAGTAGGCCAGCACATCAAATTTCTCAGACGCTTTTATTTACTAGGCAGCTTCCTTAGGTCCTACATCAGTCGCCTTTATGACATGTCTTGTAGGTCACAGTGGTGCTATTCTTTGCTTCCCTTGTTGGCAACGGCACCACAGAGACGAAAATTAATTTTAAAAAAGTCCCTCTTAAAAACTGCATCGAGGACCATTGAATGGCAAAATCAGTCAGTTGACTATTCGCCTCAGATCAGAGTTTGCTGTTATAAATCTTTACCTCCCATCTGTAGAAAACTGTAACTCCATCACAGCTCCTGTATGGCCTTTCAGCATGGCAAAGTTCTCACATTCACCATAGACTGTCCAAAAATCTAAAGAAAATAAAAGGTGTTAAAAGAAGAAAAAAAGGTGTTTAATTGTAAAGGATTGACTTCATTGCACTGTGTTTCTCAAAATGGCCCTGTCCTTCCCACAGAAATGTAATGCTATCTATCAAGAATATTGCACAAAGCATGAGCTCTATAGTCTCAGCAACAACTCACCCGTGTGGCGCTGGAGCCTGCAAAGGCAACAAAGAATAGTACCACTGCTACCTACAAGGCATGCGTAAGAGGCGACTGATGTAGGACCTAAGGAAGCTAGCCTAGTAAATAAAAAGCGTTGCAGAAATTGAATGTGCTGGCCTACTTGTAGGTGCATAATTGGCACAAAGTTCAAGGCTCAGATCACCTAAAAATCACACAGAGTCGTTAAACAAGTGGTCGATATGTAGCATTCAAAGAAGAAGCTACAATACTAAGGATCACCTGAAAAAATGTACTTGTGATTGAGTAATGTGGTCCAGATGCGAGCGCATAACCTACAAAATGAAAGGCAAATGGTTTGACCTCTTCACCACAGAAAGCACTTGTATTTTGAAAATTTGCTTTTAACTAAAGATAATGCATTAACTTAGGGCAAGCCAGATGAGGATAATTCAGCTATGCGTATTATCAAAGTAAACGTTAACGTGACTTGCTGGGACTAAAGTTCGAAGAAAACTACATTAAGTAAATTAATGAGCAGTAAAAAAGGGCTGATGTTTTCCATAAAAGTTTAATGACATTGCAAAATATCACAGGGTACATTGATTGCAGTTACGCTTCAACCAACCCAACTGTAACTGGATACTGTCATAATTTAACTTCTGCCATTGTCCTCTTTCAATAATGCTTGAACTGTGCCACTTCTTGTCATCTTCCTGTTCAGACTCTCAACAGAGTTGATGTTATATACTGTACTTACAGCAGTTATTTAAGTTTTTAAAATCCTTTCATAAGTTACGTAGAGTCTGCAAGCAATTTCTCCATACTGCTCTATCCTGGGCAAATCAATCAATCTCTTCTATGATACTGAACCTGATATTTCTCCCCTCTGTCAGTAAAGTTCGGTTCCGGGTTTCCGTAGAGCATCTTTTCCTTCTTGAACTATTTTCAACTGGCCTTGATTATTACTTTGAGATTCTTTGACCATTCCTCCTAAGAATATACACAACATATCTCCATCTAGTTTTTTTTAAGTTGTTACGAGGAGCGTCTGACCGAATGGATTAAAGCGCAGCTCCCATGAGGGAGACCATGTTCAATTTCCGGTACGGCCAAGGATTGTTTCTGCTGTGGGCATAAATGAAAAATCCTAACCTGAACAGCTTCACTGCGATTTTACTAGCCTTGAGGCCATTAAATTTCTCAGACCTTTTCCACCTGTCCTACATCGCCTAATAAGCGGTACTACAGGCAGTAACAATCATTTTTACTTATGGTTAACCATACATTTTCTGATTATATTACCTTTACGAAATTTAAGTAAAGTAACCCATTTTATATCATATGGTATATAGGCAAATTTTTTTTTTTCCGATCCAGAAAGCACTTTAAGCTTTTCAACTCTTCGGCTCGGTGCCATGGACATCGTAACCTTTCGGTTCGGTGTCACAAACACCGTAAATCTGGGGAATCTGTGTTTTTTTCTGCCATCCCGCGGAATTGAGCCCGCACACACAGAGGATAGTCATCCGTAGTCCAACGCGATACAAAACACTCTGAGCAGACGGGTAATATGATGTTAGGTCCGTATTTTTCCTTGATCGTCGGCCCAAGGAGAGGTTTTACCTATGGCATCATATCTTCTCAATCTTCTACAGCATTATAAGTTTACATTTATCTTTCAAATAAGAGATTTACTTACATATAATAATAGTTTCTCTTGTACCGTTATACATTACATAGGGCCTGCAAGCAATTTCTCCATATCGCTCTATCCTGGGCAACTCGCTCAATCTCTTCCAGGGAACTGAGACTGATATTTCTTGCCTCTTTCAGCAAAGTTCGTTTCAGAGTCAACTTAGGTCGTCTTCTTTCCTGAACCCTCTGCATTTCACTTCAATGCCTGCTTTAATATTTTTTTATCATTTCTTCTCAAGATGTGTCCAACATATCACCATCTTCTCCTTCTTATTACAGTTGTTACTAGTGGTTGACCAGACATTTCTCTGATTTCATCACTTCTGAATTCGTTCCATTTTAGGTCATTATTTTTTTTGCATACATCTATTTTCAAATGCATTCAACTTACTTTCTATATATTTAGTCATTTTCCAACTCTCGCTGGTATATGTTAGGATTGATTCAACATTTGAATTGAAAATTTGTATATACTTACATATAAGCCTATCAAATCCAGCAGAGGCAACCAACTGGCCATCTGGTGAAAACTTGCCACAAAATATATCCCCTTCATGACCTGTTAACAGCATAATTGGTGCCAATAAGTTTGAAGTTCTTGGTGGTCCCTGTAGTATAGAAAATTGAATGCTCACATAAATCCTACTGCGCTGATTGTGTGTTCAAGTTAACAGTATCAGGTATTTTTACAATTTTTAGCAGCAAGAATGATATTTACAGATATTTCATTTAATTCTAGTTAGTTTTATATAATGAAATAAAAATATCATCAGTCTTTGCCTCCACATGGTATGAAGCACCAGTCACTTCACAATTCTAACCCAAACTATGCAGGAGATAGGATGGCCAATTCCTAATTTCATTTTTTTTAAATAGTGAACAATAAAAGTACATTGTACTCACAGACTATGATAATATTCCATGCTTGAATCATGAGAGAATAACTGTCCATCTTTGAAATATTCTATAGTCACAAAATATATTTACAATAAATAATCTATTCTGTTAAGCGTAATTTAAACAAGCGTGTGATTTCCAAACTGGATGACAAAACACACTAGCAATAAATCTGAGCTTTTCATTGGCTGGGATAACTTAAAAACTAGTCCATCTCATCACTTGTTATATGAGCTGATATTTCGACAGGTCCGCTAGATCAATGAAATAAAAAAATCTGCTCTATCATTCCAAGAGGGTTAAAAATGTATAAATTCAACAGCCTGTTTAGTTAGTCATCATACTAGGTCATTTAGCATGCTCAGCATTAAATAAGGAAAAATGTAGTTGAACTCCTTGTGTAAGAAGAATATAAATTCTTTGCTTATCAAAACACACAAAAAGTGTAGTTAATATGTAGTAAAAATCTTATGAAAGATGCTCAAAGAGTTAAAAGATGTGATTTACGAATGCAGGAATATATAAAATCAAGGCAAGTGATTCTGCCATTCACAATGAGTAAGTAATTTGTGATTATTGAGTTGTTTTGTTCCCTACTTTTTTATCATGCAAACATCAATTTCTTTTAGATTTTTGCTGTAAAATATAATAGAACATTGGTTACCGAACCGACGACATAGTACTTCTGACAGACCCATCGGCAATCAATCTCCAACAGATGTCATAGAGTATGCATGGCATGCATAGTCTAAAACAATAAATAAATAAAGGAGCCTGTTTTAATACCATGAGGTATATTGCTGAATATGGTGTTATTCCATATTTTTCTCTTACTTATGGCACAAGATATGGGTGATGTGATCAATGTCATGCTGTCCACGGCTTCAGGGGACCAAATAGTCGGAATACATTCCATATGGGAATCCAATGCACAGCTGGTAGTAAATCTAGTTAGATATAATATTTCAATTTTGCTAAACTACATGTATGGGATATCCTTGAAGAGTATGTTGTACACGATCAACTATTGGGTAACATCACATCTCTCCGTCAAGATAGTCAGAGCACAGTAAGAACAACAGAAGTGATGAAAGATTTCTTTCATATTCAATCAGGTGTTTTATTCTTCTTTAATGATCCAGAGGTACTTGATCTCCTGCCCTTCGGCCCAATGTTATGTAGTGGTATCTGCATGTGTTTGTAAGTTGTTCTTTTGTTTCGTGTAATGTGTTCTATTTATCTGACCTTGAAGGAAGGAAGATCTTAATGACATCATCTAGTGCTTGGCACCTGAAGAGGTGATGGTGAACGGTTTCATGATGATGTACACACAGCTGGCACTCTGAAGTGTGTTGTGGGTGAATTCTATTCAAATGATTATTAAGTGTTATGTGTTGGGGTCAAAGTCTAAAAATTGTGCTCTGATATCTTCTTGTAAGGTGGTTGATGATGTCATTAATGTTCCAAATAGGGGGAAGACTGCAGTAAAACTTTGTTTGTACGTGTCTCATTAATGTTCCCATCAGGTGTCAGACAAGGACGTGTTTTCTCACCTATGCTCATCATAACATATAGGGATAAAATTATCCAGGAATCAAATATGGACACTGATGCAGTCAATGAACTGTTTTTCGCAGATGATCAGTGATTGATACATCAACAGGAATATAGCCTACGTTGTACTGACTCTCCTTATATTACAACTGCACAACATATGACATGAAAATAAAACAACAAAAACTGAGAGAATGAGTATAAGCATGAAACAAAATGAATTAAAATGAGCATGCTGAATTTCTTGCAAACAATGCCCCCACTCACGCGGGTAGAAGTATAGACAGAGCCGATGTCATCGATGTGGTGCGCTCTCATTTTTGTGATATGGGCAAGTCGCAGACACTGGATGAGTGCGAGATTTAGGAGTTAAGTTTGTACAAACCAGACAGTGTTGTCTTCTAATCAAGCTGCTGCAGCGGAGGTCAAAGCACGCACGGGAATGCCCAATGTGCCATGACGTCGATCGCATAACAATGGATAAAATGTTCATGTCAACGACACTACAATTTAAAAAATGGAAGGGTTCAAATACTTGGAAACAGAAGATGGAGGACATGACAGAGAAATAGTAGATGGAGTACCTCAATCACATGCTGTCACCTATCAACTAACCCTATTACTAGACATCCAAACAACAAATAATCAAAAGCATTTCCATTCCCATCTTATTCTACTAGTCCAAACATGGACAATGAATTAAGAGCATAATAGAAAATAACTACGCAAGCCTTCAAAAAAAGATTACAAACACAGTTAGAAGCTGTCACAAATACCAGTAGAGCGGTGGTAGCGAAGTTGATAACATACTCTGCCAGTAACCACATGTTGTGCTAATTCAGGGGTTAGAAGCCAACTTTGTTAAAAATGTATCTGTGTTCACAAGATACACAGGTTTCTTTATCCTTTACAGACTTTACTTGGGGATCTAAATTGGAAGTACTTAAGAAGTTGGAGTATGGCTCACCTGAATTGCAAGAGACACTGATAACAGTGATGAGGAAAGCAAGCCTTCATGCAAAAATTAGTCAGAAGTGCCATATTAGGCGCCCTGACTATCCCTGCATTCATAGTGGCAACGGAAAAAATATACCAGAATCAGAAGGTTGGAAAAAGTAACAAAACCCTGTAGTGTATCTATGAATAGCATCGAAAACAGAATGACATATGCCATGGTGGGGATGGTCCCCCCTTTTCCCCAGTAAGGATGTAGCCAAATCATCCGGACTATAAAACCTTCTACAGCAGAGTATCAAGGCGAAAGAGAAGAAAAAAAAAGAGTATCTATAGTTTATTATCATCATGCTTCATCTATGATCTGATCACTGACTGAACTCACTGAGGAGTCACTGCCTGCCATCACCTCCTCACTGACTCCTGAGCGTATATTTTAATACACAGTATTATACACAACATATCATCACGACAGTGGGCTGCAAACCAAGGTAGTGTGGCAACAAAAGAAAATGTGTGTACGATCTTTTTGGAATGATAATATACAAATAATTCCGTACAGAGAACAAACAAAAACAAACGTGAATCAGTAACTTGAGTTAGTAAAAAGTCGGTATGCCTTCTATCGAAAATAGGTATTGTACAATTTAGCAAGACGAATAAAGCAAACGAAATGAATACTTACAGACTGAATGAGCTGACCTGCATGATGAGTTCCATAAGCAATTAAATCTTGTCTAGGCTTTTTAAATGGGACTACAGCCGCATCCATCACTTTGCGTTTCAAATCCATTGCTACTGCCATGAATATAGATTAATACTTTATCTTAGTGAGAGAAAACAAACACACACTCTTTGATACTCTTGTGCTGGAAGAGGTACAAAAATTATATAGATGTGCGATTCGTTTTTCGAATACCTATTATTATTGGGATTCGAATGTACCGAATTGCACCTATATTAAACTATTCGTTATAAGTTATCAGTTACATGGGGGGACTATCATCAAAACTACTGAACGTATAAGTGGTGCCTAGAAAAATCAACGACTCGTTTACTGTGGTTGATGGCTACGTCTTGTAAAGGATATAATAATAATAATTCATCTCGTACCGTTATACGTTACATAGAGCCTGCAAGTAGTTTCTCCATACCGCTCTATTCTGGACAACACGCTCAATCTCCTCCATTGAACTGAGACCGATATTTCCTGCCTCTCTCAGCAAAGTTCGTTTCAGGGTCTCTTTAGGTCGTCCTCTCTTTCTTGAACCCTTTGCATCCCACTTCAATGCCTGCTTTGATATTCGTTGATCATTTCTCCTCAAGGTGTGTTTCTATTTACAAATGCATTCAACTTGTTTTCAATATCTTTAGTCATTTTCCAACTCTCGCTGGCATATGTTAGGATTGATACACCATTTGAATTGACATTGTAAAGAATATGCCACGATTTTATTATTATCATCATAGCAGACCGGGTATGTCCATAGGTGCTCCGATCTCCGCCTCAGCAAATCTAGCAGCGTCCAACGGCCCAACACGCCAGTTCGATGTTGATTAATCAATCTCTTTGCATATTTAGTATATTGTTCTTTTCGGGCTGCACCAATATTGACACCCATCTTCTCTCAATCTGGTCAACGAGTGGGATTCACAGTCCTGAAACTTTTCTGTTCGGAAAGACGTAAAACAGTGTTAGAGAAAACAAAAAGACTATTATTAAGTGGAAAAATCATGAATGATCATAGAAAGAAATGGATCGTTTGGTAGAACCCTACTCATAAAATAACATTATCAGAGAATAAGCTTTAGTGACTTTTGAACATCTGTACACAGTGTACGCTCTGGACTCAATGTTTCTCATAGTTTCTCAGTGAAACTATGGACACCCTCAGTTTAGACAAAGCATAAGGAATAAATAACATTCCATCCGAAATAATTAAATGTACATAAGAAAAAGTAATCACTGAGTTGCTTGAGAGCCTTCAGCAGTAATGGAAAGAAAAATTAGTACCACCAGAAATAAGGGATGCAAATATTAATTATCAGTCATTGGCACGCCAAAAGGACACAAAAGAGTAAAACAAAAAAAAAACCTCCTTTAATCGATCTCGTGCCTCACTTTCTAAATTTTTTGTTTGTTTCTTGATCCAGAAGCACTTGCGCTTTCAGCTCTTCGTCTCGGTGCCATGAACACCGTAAATCTGGAGAACCTGTGGCTTTTCTGCCAGGCCGCAGAATTGAACCCGCGCTCACAGTTAGCTTGTCAGCCGTCGTCCAACGCGCTACGAACACGCTGGGCAGGCGGGCTTACTTTCTATATAAAACCTAGTCATATACATGTTTTTGTGCTCTGATTCAAACGTTCAAACTTTCAACAATTTTGACGTCTTGAAAAGACAGTGATTAGTAGACGTTTTCTTTGACACTGTCTTCCTTAGCAAAGACATCGTTCCTCTCATTGCCTTCAATGCAACAATGAGATCAATTCCACTGCATGGGAATTTCTGTCTTTTTTTTTAACAGCATCTCAAGTTTTACATCTAGATTTTGTACCGTTCTGTTTCCGGCCACCGGGCCGGGTTTAACCAGAGCCGACTATAAACCTATGGGCCTTCGGAAAGAATTATGGGAAATCAGACCACAACTACACCACGTGACTTCGCATTCCAGTATTGGTGTATATAAACGAATTCATTTTTAAATCAACACAAAATGCTAAATCGAAGATATATTATGTAACAAGTTAAGTTTAACAATAAGGAATATCAATATTATGAATATATTTCACCAATAACTAGCCATAGACTCACTGAATTGAGTAAAATTGCAAAAAAAGAGTGACGATTATCGAAAAATGGTGGAGACTGCAGTAAAACTTGGAAAAATAGCTAAACACGTAAAAACAAAGTACTATAGTTTTACAAAATACAGAAACAGTGACGATAAACAGCAACGTTTCGACCAAAGGCCTTTATCAAGCAAACAATACAACAAGAATGACGAATTTCGAGGAGAACTACAAATGGACGATTACATGTAGAAACATTCAAACCTATCTAATGAAAATCTGGGAATAAAAACGAATAACGAAATAAGTGCAACACAAACCGGAAGTGGAAAAGAAGAGAAACAATAAACAATATAGTGGATAAATAACTATATATGTGGAGCAAATACACATATAGATTACAAGGCATGAGATAAGACAGTACTAAGAAGCATAGGAATGTAATGCGTTGAGTCCAAGAGATCGCAAGGTGCCATAGAATGAAATAAAACGGCTCTCCAGGGCGAATCGACTGCGATCATCGGAGGAACATGATCGGATGGCTGTGACCTGGACATCGTCAGCTCCTGAATGGCCAGTATCATTTAAATGAGTGGCCACAGGGGTCACAGAGCATTGGCGAATATCGCGTAAGTGTTGGGCGAATCGGTCACTGAGCCTCTTACCGGTTTCACCAATATAGGCCTTGTTGCATCGTTTGCAGGTGATGGCATAGATGATATTGCGGGACTCACACGTGAAACTGTCTTGAATGACATATGTAGCTTTTGGAAAAGAGACAGCGCGGGTCTGTATTACATATGCACATGTATTACAGCGCCGATGGCCACACTGGATGGTGCCAAAATGACTCTGGATATTAGGCTGAGGCGACTGTGTACCAACAAATCCTTGAGGCTTCTGTCCCGTCTGTACGCCACCAAAGGATCGTGTTGGAAGACTGAACGTGTCTCAGGATCAGACTGAAGAATAGGGAGATGATGGAATAAGACCTTTTTCACCAGGGAACTATGAGGGTGGAAAATTAAGATAAGTTTAACCCTGTCAGAATTGGAGGTTCTATGTTGGTTGGAAAGGGCCTCCTGGCGAGCAATTAGCTGAACCCGATGCATGGCAGATGTAAGCACATTCTCCGGGTATAGGCGCTTGCGGAAGAAATCAAGCCTCTGTGAGCTCTATCGAGAAAATCGTCGTCTTCGCTACAGAGGCGACGAAGGCGTAAGAGTTGAGAGAAAGGTAAAGAGTCATGACAAGCCTGGGGATGGGAAGAGGTATACAGAAGAAAGCTATGTGAATCAGTAGGCTTGTAGTATACTGATGTAGTGATAGTAGATAGGCTGATGGTGATAGTGATGTCAAGAAAATTGACAAAAGAGATAGAGATGTGAGAGGTGAACCGAATAGCAGGATTGAAGACATTAATGAAGTTAATGAAGCGTGACAAATTGGCTTCAGGCACATGGGTGTATCCAATACAATCATCGATGTATCTATGATACACGGACGGAAGGGGACCATCATAGGTGTTCCATACTAAGTGTTCAAGATGACCCATGAATAGACAAGCATAACTGGGTCCCATTTTAGTACCCATGGCAACCCCACTGATCTGTTCAAAGAACTGGTCATTGAACTGAAAGGAGTTGAGAGTTAGAACTAGTTCTGCAAGACGAAGACGAGGTGGAGACAAGAGGTTAGTTCTCCTGTCGAGAAAAACTGGAGAGCTTGAAGTCCGTCAGAATGAGGTATAGAGGTATACAGTGAACAGACATCAAGGAGGAAGAGGCGATAAGTCCTGCCAGGCAACAACTTAATAGAAGAAAAACAGACAAAGTGTGGTTAGTATCTTTCAAGAATGAAGGTAATGTGGTGACTATAGGATTGAAGATACTGTCAAGGAATTCGGAGATATGTTCCGTAGGACAAGAGCGAGCAGAAACAATAGGCCTACCAGGATTGTGGAGTTTATGAATTTTGGGAAGCATATAGAATGCGGGTTTGCCCAAACAGCAGCCCCAAAAAAGAGTGCAATGTTCTTTCAAACATCTGTAATTTCCAGCCCCATTTTCTGATCTAGGTCAGGAATCCCGTCAGTTGTCTGGCCTAGTTATCTAGAGTTGACTGTGGTTTAGCCACCATTGCTTATATAGTTGACAGTGGGCATGTACGAAAGATCATATGTGCTGTGCTGTCATCAGAAAATCTAAGAGTTCTGCTTTGTAGTTGAAACATATTTGTCCATTGGGGTTCGCTTGAGACATATTAGTGGTATTTGGGTAAACTCTCGATCAATCATTCTTCTTCTTCATTCTCACTAGATTGGGGTTCGCCAGAGACATATTAGTGGTATCTGAGTGTTTAATGTAAACTTTCGATCAATCATTCAGGGTCGCCTCCATTTTCAGATTTCTACGCAATTCAAAGTAAGACTTGAAAAACAATTGTGTTGTGATACACATTTTTATGTTTTCTATGTTTGTATTTGCCACACAGTTATTGAAAAAAAGTGAGCAGTCTTGTTCAGCAAGCTAAAGCCGATATTTATGAGTTGTACCAATAATTATTTTGCATCAAAAACGTTTTTAGAATATACTTTATATTGTGAGTGGGCAGAAAAACAATTTCTATAGTCAATTTCGGTATCAAATATTTAACAGATTTCTGAAGAACAAAATTATAGTACTGACACTAATCCAGGTTTACAAAATGGTAAAAAATGTGAGTATTCTTAAGGAAACTTAGTTCTTCTTCTTCAGCGTTCTCACTAGATTGGGATTTCGGATTCTCTAATAAAGGCAGCCATCTGCCTCAGATTATCAACCACGCCATACAGTTTGTCTTCTGCGTTCTCATTAGATTGGGATTTCGCATTCTCTAATAAAGGCAGCGTCTGCCTCAGATTATCAGCCACGCCATACAGTTTGTCTTGGACGCTAGTGTAAGTAGACCACCTCTTTCTTCTCGTCTGCATATTGGTGGCAGTTCTGTAGGATATAATTCCTAAGATTTTTGCTTCCCCGTTTGTGCTGACCTCTTCCAGCAGTAAGTTTTGGCCACCCTCGTGATGGTAGGTGTGACATTCTTACTGTGTGGCTAAATCTCCGAGGCAGATTGGCGACCGTAGAATCCGTTATCCCATTCCTCATTGTGAGTGGTCATTGCACCATGTTATGCGCCTTACGGCCTGGTGCATCCGTTTTCTGCAAGCATTTGTTTCGGGTTAGCATTCCCTAGCGGACACATGCATCCGATTTCAACCAAACCTCCTTAGTCGTCTCTTACGACATTCGTGGCAGGTAACAGTGGTTCTATCCTTTACACCTTAAATTTGGGCCCCAGTAACCACTCGGGCGAGTCTCTTCTTAAAAGACTTGTTCTATAACTTTTAACGCGGTTTCAGTAAGAGAAGTCTATACTTAATTTATTTTGATTTTTGAAAGTTTTTTTCTTTCGTATTCTTGAGTATTTAAATCAACATTTTAATCTGGCAATCTTGCCATTGTCTGATCTGGCTTCATACCCTGACAATAAAGCCAGATTTGAGATAAGTACACTGTAAACTACTTTATATTTTCAGCTTCCACCACTCTGCCCTCCCAGTGTGGTTTCTGAGGAAGAAAAGGACAGAATCACTGTCTACTCTCACATGACATAAATAGCGACTTATAGGAGCTTACAAAACAAACGAACAAACAACAAAAACAGAAAGCTGCAGAAAAACAGAGACATAAAGCACCCAAATGACTTAAACAGGTTTTGACGCCATATAAAGGCACATGATTGAATTTAGCACATATTTTTGCCTCTGTCTTATTTGTCCTTAAGCTCAAGGAGGATTGATGAGGATGACGATGATGTATATTTTCAACATCCTTGTGCCAACATTTGCGTGGGCTCACTTTAGCATTGACACTATTATACCTGAATAGTACTGTGTGTTGTCATGACCGTGCGGTTATATTTTCTCAGTGTGATGCAAGTCTTCGAAATGCCGCCCCTTACATCTTTTTCTTTAAAATAACCTTCAATTGTAATTTTGATTTTGCTGCTTATGCCACCTCCTTACGGTTCCCCTTATGCGGTTGCCTCTCTGTTTCATAGCACAGCAGGGCCCTGTGTGTTGTAGTGTACTGTTGGATGGTCATCGTGTTATATAGACGAACCATTTGGTTTGTTGTTTCTAAACTTCCTGTGGAGCAAACGCCATACTATGGGGTTTGGGTTGGACGTCTTTCACAAGGAGCCATACTATGGGGCTTTGGGTTGGAAAACTTTCACAAGGAGCCACACTATGGGGCTTTTGGTTGGACAACTTTCACAAGGAGCCATACTATGGGGCTTTGGGTTGGACAACTTTCACAAGGAGCCATACTATAGGGCTTTGGGTTGGACGCCTTTCACAAAGAGCCATACTATGGGGCTTTGGGTTGGACAACTTTCACACGGAGCCATACTATGGGGCTATGGGTTGGACAACTTTCACAAGGAGCCATACTATGGGGCTTTGGGTTGGACGCCTTTCACAAGGAGCCATACTATGGGGCTTTGGGTTGGACGTCTTTCACAAGGAGCCATACTAAAGGACGTTTTTTAATTCTAAAAACGAATGAGTTGTAAAAACATGACTTTTGCCCTGGTCTATTAGAGCTAATGAGTTCTACCATTAGTGTTGTTTCTATAAAATTCTCTAAAAGTTTCATATTTGAACTTGTCTCTCCTTGTTACTCCTACTATTTTCTGTAAACGTTTGATCTCTGTTGTTGCAATTTTCGTATTTTTTTCCCATTTGCTCCAAGTGTCGAATTTTAGTGTCGAAGTGGTTAATCACAGAAAAACAATATTAAGTTATATATTGTGAAATATTTATTACTAATTATGATAAATATGTGATTTCAGATTGCCTTAGGGGACCCTTGTAAAATGGTCGTTCGACCCCTAAAGGGGTCGCGACCCACAATTAGAGAACCACTGGTATAATGCTTGTTTTGTGTGCAAGAGTACAAATTTGCAGCAGAATTGTTTGCAGTAAAAATAATTTACGAAACACAACTGCATTCGGATTGAACAGTTTCTTAGCTGTAAATATGTCAAACCAGTCAGATCTTTTACCTCAATGAGGTATAACCATAAATCAACCACTTTTCTCGTATTGGTGCTGCAGAACTATGCAATGGCTGCAGACATCTGATTCGTGGAGACATCAGCACTCTTATTAATGATTACAGAAGATTTATGATTTCTGCAAACTTTTGTTAACGTTAACCCTATTACGACGGTATTTGTTTTCACCGTCTGACGCATTCATTTTGTAGTGTAAACTAAACTAGCCGGCATACTGATTTTGAGCGTATGAAAAACTACAAAGAGACAGCGCCGGATTAGCCTAGTAGCAGAAGTAGCAAATGCTACGGGCCCCGCGCCTCTGGGGGCCCCGCGCCTATGTGACAGAGCTAAGCTGTCACTAGTCATAAACAAGGAACCAAGGTTGGGAGGTGGGTAATAATATACTCCTTTCATTGTTTTCTTATTTAGGTTAGCACCAAGGTCATGTTTACACAATTTCGGACTTAGGTGGGCGGTCACATTGAGCTCACTAACAACCTTACAGTTTTTTACTTTTTGTGCAGGAGTGTCCCCTTTTGCACACGATTCTAATAAACGAAAACTTGAAAGCTTGAACAAAAGGACCATTAAATTTTACTCATAACCCAGTTTCTGTTCCTTCAGCAGTTTTTGCGCGCGAAACTTAGTTTAAAATAAATGCAAGTGATCGGTTTACGAAAGAAGGATTTGACTACAGGAAAATCGCAAATAATTTGTTGAAAAGACATGAAGAATGCACTCCCCTCCATAGACAATCGAAAATTTCGCTGTTAGTTTGCAAAAGGATGCGCGTGTCAATTCTCAACTTGTAAGCCAAATTGAGACCGAACAAACAAATTGGTGGACACTTTTAGGGCGAATTACTTCAGTTATTCAAGTTTTAGCAGAACGAGGTCTTGCATTTCGGGCTATTGATGAAACTATTAGTTCACCTCATAATAACCATTATATAGGTTTGTAGGAATTAATAGTCAAATTTGACATTTTTCTGACTCAGCATATAAATACTTATGCAAATAAAGGAAAGCGACATACATCATACTTATCAAAAACAACATATCAACATGTGAGGAATTTATCCATCTAATTACATCAAGCTTACTGGATCATATTATTTGCAGAAATTAAAAATGCAAGTACTATTCAGTATCACTGGACTCTACTCCAGACATTTCACATGTGGACCAACTCACTCTAATAGTGCGCTATGTCTTACCATCTGGACCAGTGGAAAGGTTTGTGAAGTTCTTGGATATGGAAGGTCATACTGCTGAACAACTTGCCCAAAGTTTACTTGATATTTTAAAGAACAATGGCATTGATATCAAAGACTGTCGTGGTCAAAGCTATGACAATGCCGGCAACATGAGTGGGAAATACCACGGCTTACAAGCACGCATTAAGGAGATAAATAAGTACGCAGAATACATTTCCTGCTTTGCACATTCACTGAATTTGGTTGCTAAGTGTGCTGCAGAATGTTGTATAGAAGCATCTATTTTTCGATTTTGTTGAAAGTCTCTATACATTCTTTTCCGCTTCCACCTATCGATGGGCCATTCTTACAAAAGCACTGGAAGATACAGGTTCAAAACTCCTGACTTTGAAGAGGCTGTCGGACACCTGAGCTGATACGACAAAGGCACTTTTATGTGGTTTTACCACTATCAAACAAGTTTTGGATGACATTTCAAATAACATGGATCAAATAAAGGTAGAGTGTCGTAATCAAGCGTATGGACTAGTTTTGGAGATGAGTAAGTTGGAAACGGAAATAGTGACCATTTTATGGAGCGGAATTCTAGAACTCTTGCAAGCTTCTAGCGCTTCATTACAATCACCTGATCAAGACTTTAACACGGAATATGCCCTTTATGGATCGTTACACTGGTAAGTTCAAGTAATGCAGCCTAGATTTTCAAATATTGAGGCCAAAGCCAAAATCCTAACGGTGTGAAGAATATCAGCAACAAACTTCGAGACGACGGAAGCGAAATACTAAGTACGACGATTTCAGCAGCTCTACTACGCTCAACGAAGTTATAGAAAATAAAACACACAAATAAAAATTTGAAAGTCAGGTGTTTATTGTCATAATTGAAAATGTACTGTCTGCCTTAGCTAAATGCATGGAAGCGTACTATTGAGTGACTAGTGTATTTGGAATACTTCGGTAGTTAAAATCTCTTACAGCAGAAGAGATCTTGAAAAGAACTCCAAATATTGTCAGCTCTTACCAAGAGGATTTGGAAGAAAGCCTGGGCGACGACCTTGAGCAGTTCGCTGAACTTCTTAAAACTAATGTAGCTGCTGCAATTAGCAACGAAAAGCATGCGATTCTTGAACTGCAATTTTATAAACTTCTAATGGAAAATTCATTACGAATTTACTTGTCTTTAATGATTACTAACTGCAGCGGAGAACGTTCTTTTTCAACATTAAAGCGTATAAAAAGTGAGTTAAGAAACATGATGGGACAAGATCGTCTAAATAACCTCACTTTAATGAACATTGAATGTAATTTACTTAGAGAACTTGATTTGTATAGTATTATCTCTAAATTTGCTCACATGAAATCGAGAAAAGTGTTTGTAAAAGTTGTGTTTTATTATTTATTATCATACAAAACCTAGGGCCCGCGCTAAAATTTGCTACAGGCCCCGCGCTGGCCTAATCCGGCACTGCAAAGAGACAGTATATATCGGCTAAGAAGGACGAAGGGAGATAAGTCTCTCAAAGTGAACAGTTTTGTACAATGCCATATAGCTTTGTGGTTTTCAGTTACATTTTAAAGATACGAGTAATTGTGCTGTCTTGAAACCCAAGATTGCAACATTATCTAATCTGAAAAAAAAACAAGATTTTTATATTCTGTCGTGAACAGTACATTGTTTTTCAACTCGTGTCCTTCGAGTCTGGATTCTTTCCATTTATAAAAAAAAAAAAAAAAATTTCAATTTTCATAATTTTAAAAATATGAAATTTATCACTAGTCGTTTAACATCCATGTATATGTTTGGGTGTTTGAGCGTCTTCTTCTTCTTCTTCGAACGCTCCATATCGACCACTTGTGAATCACCCTTTCTGAATTATATGTGATCTGAGCCTTAGAGCGATTGTACGTTTGCCAGTTATGCGCCTACAAGTAGGCCAGCACATCCGATTTGTGTGATGCTTTTTATTTACTAGGGTAGCTTTCCTAGGCCCCTACCTCAGTAGCCTTTTGCGAAATGGCTTGTAGATCGCAGTGTTACTATTCTTTACTCCCCATGCGAGCCCCACCAACAAGCGGGTGGGATGTTTGAGCAGTGGGGACAGTTGCCACTGCATTGGTCTTTTGACACGTAGTCTCGATTTCTCTGTCCAATTTTACCAACTTCTGTGAAAATCTGTTCAAGATATCTGAATTCTAGGAACCTGTGTGATTTTTGCATTGTTCACACGTGTGTTGATTGGTTGGTTGATCTACTTATTGCCATGGTTTCTGTGTCGATTTGGTTGGTTGATCTACTAATTGTCATGGTTTCTGTGTTGATTTGGTTGGTTGATCTACTTATTGTCATGGTTTCTGTGTCGATTTGGTTGGTTGATCTACTTATTGCCATGGTTTCTGTGTTGATGGTTTTGGTTGATCTACTTATTGTCATGGTTTCTGTGTTGATTTGGTAGGTTGATCTACTTATTGTCATGGTTTCGGTGTTGATTCTGTTGGTTGATCTACTTATTGTCATGGTTTCTGTGTCGATGGTGTTGGTTGATCTACTTATTGTCATGGTTTCTGTGTTGATGGTGTTGGTTGATCTACTTATTGTCATGGTTTCTGTGTTGATTGTGTTGGTTGATCTACTTATTGTCATGGTTTCTGTGTTGATTGTGTTGGTTGATCTACTTATTGTCATGGTTTCTGTGTTGATGGTTTTGGTTGATCTACTTATTGTCATGGTTTCAGTGTTGATTGTGTTGGTTGATCTACTTATTGCCATGGTTTCTGTGTTGATTGTGTTGGTTAATCTACTTATTGTCATGGTTTCTGTGTCGATGGTGTTGGTTGATCTACTTATTGTCATGGTTTCTGTGTCGATGGTGTTGGTTGATCTACTTATTGTCATGGTTTCTGTGTTGATTGTGTTGGTTGATCTACTTATTGTCATGGTTTCTGTGTTGATTTGGTAGTATGATCTACTTATTGTCATGGTTTCTGTGTTGATTTGGTTGGTTGATCTACTTATTGTCCTAGTTTCTGTGTTGATGGTGTTGGTTGATCTACTTATTGTCATGGTTTCTGTGTTGATGGTTTTGGTTGATCTACTTATTGTCATGGTTTCTGTGTTGATGGTTTTGGTTGATCTACTTATTGTCATGGTTTCTGTGTTGATGGTGTTGATTGATCTACTTATTGTCATGGTTTCTGTGTTGATGGTTTTGGTTGATCTACTTATTGTCATGGTTTCTGTGTTGATGGTGATGGTTGATCTACTTATTGTCATGGTTTCTGTGTTGATAGTGTTGGTTGATCTACTTATTGTCATGGTTTCGGTGTTGATGGTTTTGGTTGATCTACTTATTGCCATGGTTTTTATGTTGATAGTGTGGGTTGATCTACTTATTGTCATGGTTTCAGTGTTGATTGTGTTGGTTAATCTACTTTTTGTCATGGTTTCTGTGTCGATGGTGTTGGTTGATCTACTTATTGTCATGGTTTCTGTGTTGATGGTGTTGGTTGATCTACTTATTGTCATGGTTTCAGTGTTGATTGTGTTGGTTGATCTACTTATTGCCATGGTTTCTGTGTTGATTGTGTTGGTTAATCTACTTATTGTCCTAGTTTCTGTGTTGATGGTGTTGGTTGATCTACTTATTGTCATGGTTTCTGTGTTGATGGTTTTGGTTGATCTACTTATTGTCATGGTTTCTGTGTTGATGGTTTTGGTTGATCTACTTATTGTCATGGTTTCTGTGTTGATGGTGTTGATTGATCTACTTATTGTCATGGTTTCTGTGTTGATGGTTTTGGTTGATCTACTTATTGTCATGGTTTCTGTGTTAATGGTGATGGTTGATCTACTTATTGTCATGGTTTCTGTGTTGATAGTGTTGGTTGATCTACTTATTGTCATGGTTTCGGTGTTGATTGTGTTGGTTGATCTACTTATTGTCATGGTTTCTGTGTTGATGGTTTTGGTTGATCTACTTATTGCCATGGTTTTTATGTTGATAGTGTGGGTTGATCTACTTATTGTCATGGTTTCAGTGTTGATTGTGTTGGTTAATCTACTTTTTGTCATGGTTTCTGTGTCGATGGTGTTGGTTGATCTACTTATTGTCATGGTTTCTGTGTTGATGGTGTTGGTTGATCTACTTATTGTCATGGTTTCTGAGTTGATGGTGTTGGTTGATCTACTTATTGTCATGGTTTCAGTGTTGATGGTGTTGGTTGATCTACTTATTGTCATGGTTTCTGTGTTGATTGTGTTGGTTGATCTACTTATTGTCATGGTTTCTGTGTTGATGGTGTTGGTTGATCTACTTATTGTCATGGTTTCTGTGTTGATGGTGTTGGTTAATCTACTTATTGTCATGGTTTCTGTATTTATGGTGTTGGTTGATCTACTTATTGCCATGTTTCTGTGTTGATGGTGTTGGTTGATCTACTTATTGCCATGGTTTCTATGTTGATAGTGTGGGTTGATCTACTTATTGTCATGGTTTCTGTGTTGATTGTGTTGGTTAATCTACTTATTGTCATGGTTTCTGTGTCGATGGTGTTGGTTGATCTACTTATTGTCATGGTTTCTGTGTTGATGGTGTTGGTTGATCTACTTATTGTCATGGTTTCTGTGTTGATTGTGTTGGTTGATCTACTTATTGTCATGGTTTCTGTGTTGATTGTGTTGGTTGATCTACTTATTGTCATGGTTTCTGTGTTGATGGTGTTAATTTTCATGTGATCTAATCAGTTCGATTCAATACTATATTTAGTGGTCAATTTGTTTTTTGTAATGCTATGTTTGTTCTTACTTTAACTTCCTTCATCACATTCCTAGATATTTAAAACTTATAATTTTCTATCCTTTTTCCCCGTTGATAAAAATACCACTTGTGATATTTGTTTTATCAGTTGTCATTATTTTGTTTTTGACGCATCTAGACATTGTTTTTTTTTCATTTCTCTTGCACGTCCATTATTAATTTCTAGATCGTTTTTGTGATTTTGACAGTAGTACTGTATTATAAGCATATCTTAGTTCAGGTATTTCTCTTCCTTCGATTATAAAATGACCATATTTTTCTTTTCCACTAGTTTCTGTAACATTCCTAATGATGTTTTTAGCAATAATGTTAAAAGGACAAGGCGATAGAATACAACCTTGTCTGACTCCCTGCATTATGACAAACAATCTGATGTATCATTGTTCACTTTTACAGCACTTTTGATCACTGTAGAGTTCTCTTATGATATGCATTAAATGTAATAGAAATCAAATTTTCTCCTAATTTGTTAGTACAAGTTTGGATATTATACACAATCAAATGCAGTGGCGTCTCGTGATCATTTATGTTGGTGGGGCCAGACATTTTTTTTCCTGATAAATCACTGCCTTCTGTTGCTATATTTTAATTTATAAAAAAATAAATACACGTTATTAATTATTTTTGGTGGGACCCGGCCCCACTGGCCGTTAATGACGAGCCGCCACTGTTCAAATGCCTTTAAGTGTTAAATAAAACATGAGTATAGATCGAGTATCTACATTAAACTCTGTAGATTATTCTATGACTGTTTTCATGTTAAATATGTGGTTCTGTGTACATCTGTCCAAATCCAGCTTCTGTTAAATAGATGTTTTCTTTCATTTTCTTTGTTTTTTAAAAATAATTCTTCATTATTTATTTGAATATCATCTTCATCAAACAGCGGACATGTCCATAATTGATCCTTCATCTTCTTGCTTTTACATATTGCATGATCTATTTGTTATTTACAGCTTTGATAAACAATGCTGAAATATTATCACATCCTGGTCGTTTTTCTGTCTTCACGTTTTTGTATTGACTAATCAACGTCCTCAAACAATGATTCCGGCCCCTCTCTCTGTTATTACTTCAATATTTTCTCTATTGTCATTTTCTTCTCTGTTCATATACATTTCATTGCAGTACTTTTCCTATCTGTTCACCCTTTCCGTCTGTAATTTATTTTACCTCTAGACACACTAATATTGCAATGTAAATTGCATTTGCCTGAGTACTGGCTTTGCGTCATCTTATAAAATATATTGAGCCAGTGTTTCGGCTCGGAAGAGCGAAAGGGTTAAGAATTTCTTCTCGTTCTGTTAGTATTTCACCCATCCTGTCGCCCCAGTGGTTACCGGGGCCCAAATTTGGGGTGTCATGAATAGAACCACCGTTACCTGCCAGGCGTGTCCTAAGAGGCAACTACGGAGGTTTGGCTGAAATCGGATGCACATGTCCTAAACGTGTTTAGGGGCCTACTAAACCAACGTGCAACGTATACACGTTCTGGCAAAAATCAAACATATCACAAAGAGTGATTAAAATTGGTCGTAAAGAACGAACGCAAAGAAGAAGAAGAGACCAATCCTGGTTGTTTTTTTTTTGCGTATAGTTCTGGTTTAAAAGCTATGACAATTGCTTTTATTCTTTTGAATATTTCTTGCTCCCTCTCTTTCTTCTGGTGTTTTTAAAAACAACTTTTTACAACAGTCTTTTATGTATTGTTTTTCTAATCTGACAAATGAACAAGGTAGAGAATAGGAAGTTACCAACACTGGAAAGTATGGTATACACTACCCCAGGGTGCCGTAGGTCAAAGAAAAAATGTGGTCCTAACAAGAGACAACTATAAACTTATCGGCCTTCGGACTCAGGTATGAAGTATGGAAATCAGACCACAACTACACGACGTGACCTCGCATTCCAGTATTGGTGTATATAGACGAATTCATTTAAAAATCAACACCAAATGCTAAATCGTGGTTATATTATGCAACAAGTTAAGTTTAACAATAAGGAATATCAATATTATGAATATTTTTCACCAATAAATAGGCAAAGACTCTCAGAATTGAGTAAAATTGCAAAAAAGCTTGCAGAGTTCTATCAAACATATATATATTTTCCAGCCCCCTTCTCTGATCTAGGTCAGGGATTCCCAGTAAGTTTTCTGGCCAAGTTATCTATAGTTGGCTGTGGGCTAACACCATATTCTCTAATATACTTCATGGTAGGGTTGGGGGTGGTCTCTGTGGCGTAGAGGTTAGGTGCTCGTCTCTCGTGCCAAAGGTACCAGGTTCGCTCCTCGTGGAGGCCATCTGGATATTTTTCAGAGATTCCTGATCTCAGTGTAGGTGAGATCAAGTTCCTAGTTCTATCGGAGACGGACGATACAACCTAGGTCCCGTGTTCAATTTGAGCACGTAAAAGAACCATTGATAGTTTAAAATTGAGAAGAGCAGGCTGGAAAGCCGCTGCCCGGGAAAAATTCACAAACAAAGATTAAAAATAAAACTCCTACAAAAATATCTTCACCATATTCAAAAATTACTTAGGGGATCCTCGCCGGTTCTACGGAGTTCGTGCAAGGACTCTGAGATCTTCATGTGTAAGAAAGAGATAGGAGCCCACATATTTATTCCCCAAAGTGCAATGATGGCGGTTGTATAAATCAATTAATACCTCATAGAGTATGCAAACGGGTTCCTTTACGTTTTTTTAGGATTATAAATTGTATATTTAATTATATTTTAATGGATAAAAATTGAAATGATAGAAAACCCCCGCATAAAACTAAATTTGCATCGTGCTTATGCTTAGTGACCCACCCAGTGTAATGGATGATAGATGATAAAATGTTAAACCAGATGAAATAACTCATAACACGGTAAAGGAGCATCCATAGGGGCAACGTCGCACCCGGTTTAGTGAGCTGGCACTAATCAAGATCCTACCCCATCTCCACGTGGTGACCCTTGAAACAGACAGAGGATCATGTCTGGCTAAGCGCGTAGGGATCGAGGGAGAGCTACTATGGTATAAGTAGTAGTGCAGACGCAGTTACGTTTAATGAGATCTGCTCACAACACAGACGAGCAGAATTCCATACTGACTATTTCTGTACGTTTCTCCCGGCCGATGGGAAAAGCTGAATGAATTGTAACGAATCGTAAGAATGGGCAAGGTAAGATTTGTCAGAAGGAACGTCTTCTCGAAAAAATGGTCGCACCAAACTTGCCAGCATGGCATGAATCGTCGGAAAAGATGCAACATTTCGTGACGTCACCGATGAAGATTGCAATAAACTCCGTATCAGAGACCAAGCGCAGATACATTTATTGGGTAAGGTTGGCCGAGCGCAAATCCTAAAGTTGCGTTCTAGTGTCAAACGAAACTGTCATCCCCGTTACAACCAGGCAAGGTACTGTTGCACTAACAACTAACATCCCCGGAAGAACTGGGGGAGGGGTTGATGTTGGCGAGCGCAAAATTTCACTTGCATTGCTAGCGGCGAATGAAAGGACCCTCTAAAATATATGTGCGCAGCCCCAGTTCAGTGTTTCCCGGTGACAGGAAAAACGCAGAGTAGACATTTCTAATTGCCAAGTGCCGAAACGCACCCCAAAACGGATGAGAATACTCATAATCTAGAAAAATATCACAGTGGGTAGAAAAGTAAGGCCGATAATGTAAAACTTGACTGGTACAAACCCAAACATTGGCGAAGGGCGATAATTTTCGGACGCCGATCATCCTACTGTAGTAAGATGGCGTCCAAAAGGCAATTCCAACCGTCCCATCCGTCCCTCAGCTCTAGGGAAAGTTACTCTAGTAAATAAAAAGCGTGGCAAGAAATCGGAATTGCTGGCCTAGGCACCATAGGAACATAATTTGGCACAACGCACAATCGCTCTTTGGCTCAGATCACATACGAACCACAAAGAGTGGTTTAATAAGTGGTCGATATGGAGCGTTCCAGAAGAAGATGAAATAACACGGTTAAGAAAACACGCAAAGAGTTCAAAATGGTCATTTTAACCAAACATTTCTGCTGACATAAGCTGTGCAAATTTCATGATTCTAAGATTTAGTATTCTCAAGGTTTGCCGGTGACACGGAGACAAACATTTTAATAATTAAGATTCTGGATCATTTCACTACTAGAGGGTTTTGTTATAATGCCATGACATTTTTTTTTTTCCATCCGCTTTAACTCAGACGAAGTTTCATCTCTGAAACTGATTTTTGCGTGAAAATCTGTTTTTCCAATTTCTTACAATGGCAGCAGCGTGCACATTGTAAATTACTTTACACTGGCAGCCGTGTGCTCAATGTACTCGTAATTAGTATTCCCTCGCCATACAGGCAGATTTTCTCCGACTTCAGAGGTACTCACGTTATTGTCCTGAGTAAGAACAGGGACTGAACAAATGCCGGACAGTAGGTTCGAACCCGAGCTATGAGTAGTCTCACAGCTAGTAGGCCGAGCTACTATCAACTACTCTAGGCAGTCCCCAGCCATGACATAAATATCAAAATAATACCATAAAACTGGTGGTTCTCAACCTGGGAGGTGTGCCTTCTTAGGGTGATGTGTATCAGGGAAAACGTGAAACGTTTTAAAAATTTAATGATAAATTTTGTTTGTTTTATATTAATTAGTTTTCCCAGTTCCCAGTTGAAATACTTTTGTTCATTATAACTGTATGTTCAAAATTCGAAGCAACCAAAATAAAAAAACAAAACAAAAAAAAACAAAGAAAGTCATTGATTTTGATTCGTGTTGACATTTTTCTTAAAGTTTTTGTTGAAAATTTGAGTTAAAAATATGTTTACATCTCTCACTGCCAATGTTAGTGTGTTTAACCCTTTCACCACTCGGAGACGATATACTGGCTCTCGCTGCTTTTATAGATGACCAGAGGGCGATTTACTAGCTAGTTGACTGTACACTGCAATATAAATGCGTCCGACGGTAAAAACAAAATTACCCCGAACCAAAGCGTTAAGGAACAATTGGGTGGGGGTTCTATGTGTCGTAGAGGTTAGGTGCTCGTCTCTCGTGCCAAAGGTACCAGGTTCGCTCCTTCGTAGAGCCATCTGGATATTTTTCCAGAGATCCATGATCTCAGTGTAGGTGATATCACGTTCCTAGTCCTATCGGAGACGGGCGATAAAAGACAAAACTTTATTAGAAAAGATTAACAATAAAACATCTACAAAAATAGCTTCACCATCTTCAAAATGATAACCACTCTTTGTGATTTGTAAGTGAGCCGAGCCTAAGAGCGATTGTACGTTATGCCAGTTATGCGTCTACAAGTGCGGCACCCCATCCGATTTCTTCTGCGCTTTTTATTTATTAGGGTAGCTTCCCAAGGTCCCTACCTCAGTCGCCTCTTTCGACATGCCTTGTAGGTCACAGTGTTACTATTCTTTGCTCTCATTGAGGGCCGCGACAACACACGGTCGTGTCTATTGTAATATAGTGTCTGCTACTATGTACATTCTGGAGCAGTTCTGTCTAATGCGGCACAAGCTGGCGCCATGGCACCCTTGATATACACCCCTGGCTCCCTATTTTATTCATACTGTGTTTACATTTCTAATCTGTGTTTACATTCCTAGCCCTAGCCCAGCCCTATCCCAGCCCTATCCCAGCCATAGACCTAGTCCCAGCCCCAGCCCTAGCCCCAGAGTCAGCCCCAGCCCCATGTTCGGGGTAGATAGACAGTCCTCTGCGCAGAGCGGATCCCGACGTCCCCGGCGAAATTGCGAAATTGAAGCGAAACTACAGCGCTCGCTTCCCACCGCTTTGTCGGCAAGACTGCGCCTCGCCAGGCAAAGCACGACACCATATTTCTACCTGGCGACCCATAAGCTTGTTGCGAGAGCCGGGCCTTTCAACGAGATCACCGTCGAGCTTTTACAATTTCAGACCGACTGACTCACATCATGACCGGGAGACTACGAGATACGGACACACGCACAAGACCGCGCGAGCGAGTCTTAATACGAACGCTACCGCTGGGAACCTGATTGGCACGCTCAGGCGTTAGAGACTATGCACGCAATTGGTTATTGACACTGGGAAACCGCGTTCGCTGAAAGGATCGCTCGTCGGTTTTTTCAAATAACCTGAGATACGATGATGATAATGTTTTAACAAGTTCAAGAAATGAAATAGAGCTCCAGAAACAAGTTGAAAAGGTTGTGACAGAAAGTAACAACAAAGGACTCAGTTTTAATATTAAGAAGACAGAAGTTATGATAATATCAAAAAGCAGATTTTGCCAAATGCACCATCACAGTAAATGGGACTGATCTAAGCCAAGTGCAGCAATTTAAATACCTTGGAGTCCTGGTAACATCAGATGGCAGATGCCGATCAGAAATAAAGAGCAGAATAGGACAAGCGAAAACATCATTCCTGAAAATGAGAAGCATTATCTGCAACAAGTCCTTGTCAATTGTGATCAGAATCCGAGTTATTCAGCTCTACATAATAATAATAGCCGTCCATCGCAAGCGATGATGACAACAATCTCAGACGTGTACTGTTGCACCTCTCTGGTGTGTGCGGAGGTGACTGTAGAGTCCAATCCTAGAACAGAATCCCGACCACAGGTGGGGCATACATGATCAAGGTGAGACATGTGCGTGTTGTGTGCTCTGTCTTTTCGCGCTGCTCGTTTTTCTGTGACTCAACAATACGATGATTCTCAGCTATTCGGTTCCTCTTTTGTTGTTACAGGGCCACATTTGGTGATCTTGCGCAAGGGATTCCCAGCACGTATTGTCTATATCGAAGCATTTCAGAGACACTTTAAGAGTGTCTTTAAAGCGTTTTCTGTCCACCAGCTAAACGTCTGCCCCTTCAAGCTCGCCATACATCAACTGTTTTGGGATGCGTTTATCAGGCATTCGAGCAACGTGACCGACCCATCTCAGTTGGGCCTTCTGCAACAGGGTGTTGACGCTAGGGATCTTTGCTCTTGTGAGGACTTCGCTGTCTGGAATTTTGTCCTGCCAGTTTATTTTTAGTATTCTGCGTAGACAGCTTGTGTGGAAATGGTTTAATTTTCTTCCGTGTCTGCTATACACTGTCCATGTCTCGCTTGCGTACAGCAGCGTGGTTAGCACTATGGCCTGGTAAACTTTCAGCTTTGTGACTATGCTTATCCCCTTCCGTTCCCACAAGTGACACGTAACCTTCCGAACGCAGCACTGGCTTTGGATATCCTATTGTGGACCTCAGAATCTATGTTTGCCGATCTGGATAGGAGGCTGCCAAGATAAGCAAAGTTGTCCGTTGACTGGAGACGCTGGTGATTAATGTTGATGACTGGATCGTAATACTGTTCTCTAGGGCGGGCTGGAACATGACCTCTGTTTTTTTGGTGTTAATGGTGAGTCCAAACCTATCACAGGCCATTGAGAACTTGTCCATGTAAGTCTGCATTTCTTCCTCAGAGTTGGTAGCGAGGGCACAGTCATCAGCAAACAACAGGTTTGAGATAGTTTATTCTTTTACCTTGGTGGAGGATTTTAACCTCGGAAGATTGAATAGGTTACCGTCTGTCCTGTATCTAATCTTTACCCCATGTTCGCCGCCTTCCCAAAAGACATCCGTGAGCATGGCAGCAAACATCATGCTGAAGAGTGTTGGGGCCAGTACACAGCCCTGTTTGACGCCGTTGGTGACATGGAAGGCTTCCGACAGCTCCCTTCGTCAAGTACACGTGCCATCATGCCCTCGTGAAACTGTTGAACGATCTTGATGAATTTCCTTGGGCATCCAAATTTTCCATGATCTTCCATAGACCCTCCTGTTAACGTGTCGAAAGCCTTTGTCAGATCGACAAAGACCATATAGAGGTTACGGTGCTGCTCTTGGCATTTCTCCTGTAGTTGGCGAGCAGCAAATATCATGTCTGCTGTTCCACGACCTGCTCTGAAGCCACATTGGGTCTCAGGGAGTAAGTCCTGTTCCAGGTGATCGATTAATCGATTGAGGAGGACTCTGGTCAGTATTTTGCCAGCGATTGACAGGAGGAGATCCCCTGTGGTTATCGCAGGCCTGGCGGTTTCCTTTCCGCTTCTACATAGAGCCAGTACTGACATACGGAAGCGAGTCATGGACAATGAACAAACAGATCGAAAAATCTATGAGGGCCACAGAGATGTGGTTTACAGAAGAATGATGAGAATTTTACTGCTAAAATGACTAATGCTGAGGTGTTGAATGAGATCTCAAGACACAGAGAAAGTTTATCCTCAATATAAGAAAGTGGTATTTTCATTTTCGGGCATGTGATGAGGAGGGGAAAGGGTTTTGAACACACTGTGACAGCCGGTAAAATCGAGGGTAGGCGAGACAGAGGAAGACAGGAAAAGTAAATTTTGGATATCCTGACTACATGGCAAGGAAGACCATCATCATCTGAGATGATAGCAAACAGCAGAGACAGATATTTGTGGAGATCCATGATCGTCTACGCCAGCCGGCACGGCACCTGATAATGAATCATGATTACTTTTTCATCTGCTATTATTTCTAGTTTTGTTGCTACATTATGTTAACATTTAGAGCCGCAGTAGCGTAGTTGTTAGTGAACTCGCTTCTTAGGCTAGTGGTCCGGTTCAATTCTTCAATTTTTCGACCGTAACAGCTCTCATCATCCAAACATCTCACTGACAGCTAAACAACAGTTGATCGACAGCATCTTCATACCCATTCTATGTTACCAATGCCAAACATGGACAATGAATAAGAAATATACACAGAAAATAGCAACATGCGAAATGAGATGTCTCCGCAAAGTCACCAACAACACAAGAATCGACAAAGTAATGAATACCAGCATCAGAGAAAGTCACCAACAACACAAGAATCGACAGAGTAATGAATACCAGCATCAGAGAAAGTCACCAACAACACAAGAATCGACAGAGTAACGAATACCAGCATCATAGAAAGTCACCAACAACACAAGAATCGACAGAGTAACGAATACCAGCATCAGAGAAAGTCACCAACAACACAAGAATCGACAGAGTAACGAATACCAGCATCATAGAAAGTCACCAACAACACAAGAATCGACAGAGTAACGAATACCAGCATCAGGAAAGTCACCAACAACACAAGAATCGACAGAGTAACGAATACCAGCATCAGAGAAAAGGTTGGAACAGGACCGTGCTTAAATTATATAGTGAAACAGAGAATAAAAGTGGTTTGGCCACTTAGTAAGAATGCAAACAGACCAAACTGCATATAAAGCTTTCCACAACATAATATCAGGAAGGAAGGCCGAGTAAAAGGTAGATAGAAAACGTAATTGAATTCTGTCAGGGGACTAAGAAAATCATCACACAAGTCACCAGAGAAGCGCAAGACAAATACATAAAACCATAACACTGAGTTTTTGTTGTTGTTTTTCGATACAGAAGCACTTGAGCTGAAAGCTCTTCGGCTTGGTGTCATGGATATCGTAACCCTTCGGTTCGGTGCCATGAACACCGTAAATCTTTGGAACCTGTAGCTTTTCTGTCAGTCCACGGAGTTGAACCCGCACTTACAGAGGACTTGTCACCCGTAGTCCAACGCGCTACGAACACGCTGGGCATGCGGGCCATGACATTGGGTTAACAACCCGGTAACAGTGTGCTGACAAAAGCAGAAGAAAAAAGATAGAAATCACAAAATCCAACTTTATAGTGTTTAGTTTTAAATCGAAGTAGCAGAAGAAAAGTATGTGATTGCCGAGATATAGTCTTTTTGTTTACTATAGAAGTAAATTCTGCCAGGGGACTAAGGAAACCATCACACAAGTCACAAGAGAAGCGCAAGACAAATGCATAAAACCACAACACTGGGTTAACAACCCGGTAATAGTGTGCTGACAAAAGAAGAAGAAGAACAGCTCTCATGTTGACCCAATGTCAATTGAGTACCAGGAAAAGCACTGGAGAGTAAAGGCGGCCCTCGTAATGTTGATCACATCACCCATCGTGTACCGATGGCCAACAAAAATACGGACCTAACACCGTATTACTCTATATGTGGTACAAAAAGATTATTCCGTGGTATAAAAAGATTTCTGTTACTATTAACATTCCTTTATTATTATTATTATGATTATTTTTCCGTCCATGTGGTGCCGAGGCCCACAGGAGGAGCAAAGAATAGTAACACTTCGACCTACAAGGCATGTCGTAAGAGGCGACTGAGGTAGGAGCATAGTGAAACTACCTAGTAAATAAAAGCGTCGAAGAAATCGGATGTACTGGTCTACTTGTAGGCGCATAACTGGCATAATGTGCACTCGATCTTAGGCTCAGATCACATACAGATCACAAAGAGTGTTTAATAAGTGGTCGATATGGAGCGTTTGAAGAAATAGAAGACGAAGACGTATTATTATTGCAATTTTCCACATGAGGATCTCGTCTAAACGTCTAGTCATTAGTCAGAGGCGGCCTCAATATATAACAACGTTGAATAGCACTGTTCTGGGATAAATGGGCACAAAACAAGCTGATAATAAGGAAATTGGGACAGCCATTTTTACACTCTTTCAGCAATCTAGTAATCTAATACACCATCATTTCCTTTCTTGTTACTGGTACAAATACGAGATATAACACGAGATATAACACGATATATAACACGAGATATAACACGAGATATAATACGAGATATAACACGAGATATAATACGAGATATAACACGAGATATAACACGAGATATAACACGAGATATAACACGAGATCTGAAGACAAGGGTAGTGTTGCTTTGCTACAATAATGTGATCAAATAGCTGTTGATAAAATTGATCTTTTTCAAATATACTCTATCTATCTATCTATCTATCTATCTATCTATCTATCTATCTATCTATCTATCTATCTATCTATCTATCTATCTATCTATCTATCTATCTATCTATCTATCTATCTATCTATCTATCTATCTATCTATCTATCTATCTATCTATCTATCTATCTATCTATCTATCTATCTATCATCTATCTATCTATCTATCTATCTATCTATCTATCTATCTATCTATCTATCTATCTATCTATCTATCTATCTATCTATCTATCTATCTATCTATCTATCTATCTATCTATCTATCTATCTATCTATCTATCTATCTATCTATCTATCTATCTATCTATCTATCTATCTATCTATCTATCTATCTATCTATCTATCTATCTATCTATCTATCTATCTATCATCATCATCTATCTATCCATCTATCCATCTATCCATCTATCCATCTATCCATCTATCCATCTATCCATCTATCCATCTATCCATCTCCATCCGATCCATCCGTCCATCGTATCTCATCTCCATCTATCCATCGTCCATCGTCCATCAAATCCATCCGTCCATCCGTCCATCCGTCAATCCATCCGATCCATCGTCCATCCGTCCATCCGTCATCCGTCCATCCGTCTCATCCGTCCATCCGTCCGTCATCTCGTCCATCCGTCCATCCGTCATCGTCCATCCGTCCATCAAGATCCATCCGTCATCCGTCCATCGTCATCATCCGTCATCGTCATCCGTCCATCCGTCCATCGTCATCCGTCCGTCCATCAGTCCATCGTTCATCCGTCCATCCGTCCATCTCGTCTCATCCGTCCATCCCGTCTCATCTCGTCCATCCGTCCATCCGTCCATCCGTCCATCCGTCCATCCGTCCATCCGTCATCCGTCCGTCACGTCCATCCGTCCATCCATAATCCATCGTCATCCATCCTCGTCCATCGATCCAGTCCGTCAATCTCATCGTCCATCCGTCCATCCGTCCATCCGTCCATCCTCATCCGTCCATCCGTCATCTCGATCTCCATCCGTCCATCCGTCCATCCGTCCATCGTCCATCCGATCCATCCGTCATCCGTCATCCATCCATCGATCCATCAGTCCATCCGTCCATCCATCCATCCATTCTTCCATCACATCCGTCATCCATCCGTCCATCCATCCGTCTATCCATCCGTCTATATCCTATCGATCCGTCTAACCATCCGTCTAACCTCCTCTATCCGTCCAATCCGTCCATCATCGCATCCATCCTCCATCGTCCATATCCGTCCATCCTCATCATCCATCCGATCCATTCTTCCATCCATCTCATCCGTCCATCCATCCGTCCATCCATCCGTCTATCCATCCGTCTATCTATCCGTTTATCGATCCGTCTAACCATCCGTCTAACTCTCCCTCTATCCGTCCATCTATCCGTCCATCCATCCGTCTATCCATCCGTCCATCCATCCGTCCATCCATCCATCCATCCGTCCATCTATCCATCCATCTATCCATCCGTCCATCCCCCATCCATCCATCCATTCATCTATCCATTCATCCGTCCATTCATTCATCCATTTATACATCTATCTAGTCATCCGTCCACCCGTCGTTCAGTCCGTTCGTCTGTGTGCATGTCTGCCTGGCTATCTGCCTGTCTGTCTGTTCTTCTCTGTCACTTTCTTAGTCCCTCTCTCTCTCTGTCTGTTATCTGGTCATCTCTTTCTCTGTATATATCTCTTTGTTTATTTGTTTATCTGACTGTCTCTCTGTCAGATTTTCATTAGTCTGTCTGCCTTTTTTGGGTCAATTTTGCTGTGTATGTCTCTACCCCTGTCTGCCTCTCTGTCTGTCCGTTTCTCTGGTTTTTTTCCTGCCTGTCTGTCTTTCTCTTGTCTGTCTATCTCCATGTTTCTATGTCTGCCGGTTTCCCTGTCTGCTAGGCCCTGTTTCTTTGTGTCTTATTTGTCTTTCTCTTTGTGTATGTCTGTCAGTCCTGTTTCTGTGTCTGTTTCACTGTCTGTTTATCGCTCTGTCTAGTTGTCTCCCTGTTTGTCTTTCTCTCTGTATTTTTCTTTCGCTCTGTATTTCTTTGTCTCTTTTTCCCCGTTCTCTTTGCCTTTATGTCTCTCTCTGTTTTTCATTACCTCACTCTATCTATCTCTGTCTGTGTTTCGGTATTTTGTCTGTCTGTCTATCTATAACACATGTCTCCATTTCCTTCTTTATTTCATTAAAATTCTTAATCTAATAACAATACTATAGATCTGTGGATAAGAACCGGAAAGGAACCCATGATGACACCGGTCAGGAGGAGAAAATTGCGATGAGTCGGGCATACCCTGCGGAAGACAAAGTCGAGTGTCACTGGACAAGCATTTGAGTGGAACCCACTGAAAACGAAAAGAGGAGGCCTAACCAGACCTGAAGAAGTCTTCCTGAGGAATTGAAGAGTGATCGACTATCCTGAGAACTGAAGAGTGATCGACTATCCTGGGAGACCATAAGGAAAATAATCAGAGACAGAGTAGAGTGATGAACAACTGTTGATACCCTATGCTCCACGAGGAGCGGGGAGGAATAAAGAAAGAAAAAACGAGGAATCTCTCTCTCGCGATCACCTAAAAGACCGATGTACCAGATCTCTCAATAAATAATAGTCGCCTCTTACGACACGCGTGGCAGGTAACAGTTGTTCTATTCTTTACACCCCAATTTGGGCCCCTGTAACCACTAGGGCGAAAAGAGGAAGAAGAATAATGTGTATAGTTTTTGTTAAACGATTTGGACATAAGAAGATTGTAGGTAAACCACACACTCAATATTTTATACGTGTAGACAGGAATTGGTCCTTCTACCTTATGCATACTTGGTGCTACAAATGTACAATAACATGCACTTCATACGTTTGATTTATTAATTTATAGGGCCATCATCATTGCACTTCGGGGAGTAACCATGCTTCTTACACAGGAAGATTTCAGTGGAAGTGTACGTACTCCGTAGCACCGGCAATGATCCACGATGTAAGTTAGAAGATGGTGACAATATTCTGTAGGAATTGTTTTAATTTTTTATTTTTCTAATGAATGTTGCTATTAGCAGCTTCATTCCAGCCTGCTTTTATCGATTTGAACCACTAAACGTTCTTTTACGTGCTAAACTTGAACAATGGATCTCATTTTTATCGTCCATCTCCGATATAATTAGGAACTTGATCTCAACTACACTGATATCAGGGATCTGTGGAAAAATATCCAGATGGCTCCACGAAGGAACGAACTGAATAGCTTTGGAACGAGAGACAAGTATCTAACCTCTACGCCATGCTCGCCTGACCAGCGTGTTCGTAGCGCGTTGGGCGACGGTGACAAGCTCCTGTGAGTGCGAGTTCAATTCTGCGGGCTGGCAGAAAAGCCACATGTTCTCCAGATTTACGGTGTTCGGGGCACCGAACCGAAGGGTTACGGTGTCCATGGCACCGAGCCGCAGTGCTGAAAGTTCAATTAATTCTGGATCTGAGAAAAAAAACACCTCTACGCCACAGAGCACTTCACTTCATACGCTAATATCTGACATGACTATAGGGGATTTATTTATTTCAAAAATTGAGTCTTTCTAGAAATTATTGTTTTATTTGCGATAGGAGCCAATGTCCATCGATTTTCAGGTCTAGTTTAAAAAAAAATGTAAAGGAACGCTTTTTATACCACGCTTTTTATACCACGTATACTACCTTGCAGGTTGGCTGGGGACAGCCAAAGACTGCCTGAGAGCGAACCCAGTAAACTCTGGCTGAAACCGGACACATCGCAGAAGGATAAGCACCAGAGCTCCAAATGGCGTTGAATTATGTGACGTAAAAAAAACGTTCTTGGCAAAGGCTGTTTATATATCACAATAAAAATGATCAAAATGACTAAAAAGAACGATCGACAAGAAGAAGAAGAAGAAGATACAATGTGGTATATTGAGTAATACGATGTTAGACCTGTAGTTTTCATTGTCCGTTGTCACAATATGGATGATGTGTTTAACATCGTCCAGACCGCCTTTACTTCCAGCTGCTTTTCCTGGTACCTAATTGATGCTGGATAGACCTGATAACCGTTACGGTCGGAAAATAAATTATACGCTTACTTGTGGAATTGAACCTAGACCACTAGTTTAAGAAGCAAGTTCACTAACAACTACGCTACTGCGGCTCTCTTTCAGGTCTAGTGGGATGTTTATATTTTTTTATCTTTTGTTTGTCCATGTTGTTCTGCAGCACTTAAGTTCAGGCTGATTTGTAATTAATAATCTCTCACGAGTCTATCTCTTCACCCTTCGCCCCTAGGGAAGCATAGGTCCGCAACCAAGGCCTTCCAAGCCTGCCTATCCAAGGCCATCTTTTCCAGATCTCGCCACTCTTTCCCGTTTTCTTGCATTCCATCTCTAACTCCGTCTCCAGGTGTTTCTGGGTCTTCCTTACTTCTATTGCCCTGGGGGTTCCATCTGAGAGCCTGTCTCGCGATGCTGTCAGGGGGTTTCCTCAGTGTGTGTCCTATCCATCGCCACCTTCATGAGTCTATGAATATGAAATATGTTTATTGATTTTTGCATCCATTAAGTGTATCATTAAATCGATACTGACATCTGACAAGACTACGGTTTTTCAATTACTAGACTCCATTAGCATGACCAATCTATTTTGATTTAGTTTTTATGTAATTGTGAGAAAGAACTTTTAACATGTTATTAACTATTTTACGTCTGGAAAGTTTCCTTATCTATCATTATCAAGTAGCATGTCCCTTGCGGGAAGGTCGCTTTCATCACATCCTGACTGAAAAACTCACATTCTCTAGCAAGCTCTTCCTCCTCCTCCAGCGTCATATTCAAGGTTTATTTGATGTCCTGCTGCCACCTTCTTCTTGGTCCTCCCCTGCCTCATACTCCAGGAACCATAACTTCCACTACATTTCTATTCTATTCACTGTAACGTTTAACTTGGTCAACACATCTGTTCAATCAATCAAGTGGCATGACTGCTGGCGTAGGCGATCATGTCTCTCTACAACTCTCTCACCTTCGTGCAGGTAATCAGTTCGGACGCCAGATCTTCCAACATATTCTCCCTCTGTCTTTCACGATCTCTCCTTCCCTGAATTTTACCTGTTGTCGCCAAATGTTCTAAACCTCATCATCACATTGTATACCCGAAGAACCTAGATTGTCTGATTCTTAATCTTTTGATATTGACAAAACTATTAGCTGGTATAAAAGTAAATGTTGTGAAATAAATGCTAAAAGCTAACTCAAATCGATACCATCATTATCACTAGGCGCATTCTCAGCATTAAAGGTTTATCTGCAATGGACTTCTAACTTTCCTTGTATCTTGTCTTTTTCTTGTAGTCAGGTTGCAATGTGTCCATCTCTTGGTGTTTTTCTCCCACTTGTGCCCAGGCCTTTCTCTTGCAGTCTGTCAGGTTGCAATGTGTCCATCTCTTGGTGTTTTTCTCCCACTTGTGCCCAGGCCTTTCTCTTGCAGTCTGTCAGGTTGCAATGTGTCCATCTCTTGGTGTTTTTCTCCCACTTGTGCCCAGGTATTTCTCTTGATCGTCGTTCTTCAATTTCCCCCTCTAATAAGATTCTTTGCACTACAATTCTGGTACAATTCTATTACAGTCATTCTGGCACTACAATCAACCAAGTGCAAGAATTCAAATACTTAGGAAGCATATTCACAGAAGACCGAAGACTAGATAAAGAGATAGAGACTAGAGTGCAAAAAGCAAATGCTGCAAACTACCAGTTAGCCCCATTGTTGAGGCACCCAAAAATCTCACTGACAGCTAAACAACAGATGATCAACAGCAATTTGTATACCTACTTTGTGTTACCAGAGCCAAACATGGACAATGAACAAAGCGCAGTCACAAAAATAACTACATGTGAAATGCGAAAAGTTACCAACAACACCAGAAAAGACAGAGTCACCAACATCATATAAGAAAGAAAGTTGGCACAGAACCTTACTTGAATTACATTGAGAAACAAAGAATGAAGTCGTTTGGCTACTTAATAGGAATTCATTCAAACTCTACAGTATACAGAATCTTCTACAACAGAACATCGGGTAAAAAGGCAAGAGGAAGACAATGAAAAAGATAGTTATATGGCATAGCAGAATCCTTTCAAATAGCAAAAATAGCAATCACACAAGCCACCAGAACAGCGCAAGACAAAAACAGAAAACCACGACACTGGGCAACAACCCGGTAGCAGTGTGACGACACTGGGCAACAACCCGGTAGCAGTGTGACGACAAAAGAAGAAGAAAGAAGAAGAAGATTATGATCCAATAATTATGTGTCTGAAATATTTTATGTGTTTGATTAATATTTCCTCTAGTAAATCTTCCCTAGTTTTTCTAGAACTTCTTTATTTGTCTTTTTTTCTTACATATAATCTGGACGTATATGTTCATATAACCACATCTCACGGGCATTCATTCTGTTTTCCAATTGCTTGTTCATCATGTTTCTGAACAATAAAAAAAATAAAGTAAATATATAACTTGATTAAAAATGGCAAATTACTTTCTATAGATTTTTTTTTAAAAAAAAGAAGAAAATTGCATGACAATAAGGAAAGATGCAAATGTTAAAATAAAATCAACTCTATTACAAATGTCATATTTTTAATGAATAAAAATCGAAATGTAAACAATGATATGTGTAATAAAAATGCGAAATGTAAACAATGATATGTGTAATAAAAATGCGAAATGTAAACAATGATATGTTTAATAAAAATAGGACACAATGCAGTCATTTTCTTCTTCTTTTCTAATCCTGTTTTGCTTTTCAGCGTCAGGATAAGAAGATATTTCTAGAACGGGCTTTTGTGTGCGCTTCATAAACTCTTTTTATCGTCGCTTCTGTTATCTATGAGATCCACAAATGCAGTCACATGTATACACAATTTAATATTTGAAATTTGGTCATGTGTGCGTGTGGATAGACAACTCAGAAAGCGGAGCACAAACCACAAGACTGTTCGGAATATAATATACTGCGACAAACTGACTAGTCCAGTAAAACTGTAAAATAAACACGACACTGATCTCTGTGTGAGTTACAAAAGACAATGATTTGCTAGGGTGGTATCCCTAGGTCCTACATCATTCGCTTCTTGCAGTATGTCTTGTTCTATAACAGCTGTGTGCTGTCAACATTGCTGTACGGATCGGAATGCTGGAGAATGACAGAGCAGGATATGTCCAGACTCTCCGCCTTTCATACAACTTGTCTGCGAAAAATCTTACGCGTGTACTGGCCGACTACTATCTCGAATCAAGAATTTCTTGCACGATGCCAACAAGAGAATATGGGCACTATCATCCGAAGACGACGCTGGAGATGGATTGGACATGTGATTCGCATGGAGACTGGCCCCAACACGAAAACTGCACTGAGATGGACTCCAGAAGGTAGGCGAAAGCGTGGAAGACCCAAGACGACCTGGAGGAGAACGATAGAGCAAGAGCTGAAGGAAATGAATCATAGCTGGAGCACAATACAGAGGAAGGTCATGAACAGGGAAGAATGGTGTACGTTTGTTGCTGCCTTAAACGCCAAGGGCGTAACAGGCTAAAGAGAGAGAGAGAGTATGTTTTGTAGGTCGCAGTGGTATTATTCTTTGTTTTCCTTGCGGGTCCAGGCACCACACGGGAGGAATGTTTATACAAAAGACAACATTCCAAATTTAGAAAATATTTGAAACGAACGATAAAAAAGGAGAAATGAGTGCTATATTTATTTAAAAACAGCAACACAAAAACAAACTAACTGGGCTATAAATGTCAAATTGCTTGTTTTTTAAAAACTAGTAAAGGAGATAATGAGAAATATATTTGTCAAAGAAACAAATTCAAAAATGATTGGAAATTTTAACTTGATTGTTTAAAAAACTGGAAAACATAAATGTGCTATTTTTGTAAGTTGTTTTGTTTGCTCATTGTAAACCTTATTTCGACTGTCTAAAAGCGCTCAAGTTCTTTATCAATAGAAGAACGAATCCACTTGTCTCCACCTCAGCTCTCCTTCGTCTTGCAGAACTAGTTCTCACTCTTAACCTTTCAGTTCAATGAACAATTCTTTGAGTAGATCAGTAGGGTCGCCATGGGCACTGAAATGGGACATAGTTATGCTTGTTCTGTTCATGGGTTATCTTGAACACCAAGTATGGAATACATATGATGACCCTCTTCCGTTTGTTTACCACAGATACATTGATGACTGTATTGGCATTATTGATATCACTGAAGCTGATTTGTCACGCTACATAACTTTCATCAATGTTTCAAACCCTGCTATTCGATTTACCTCTCAAATCTTCACTTCTTGTGTCCATTTTCTTGACATACTATCACCATAAACCAATCCACTATCACTACATCAGTATATTACAAGCCTACTGATGAACAATGTTCTGATGTGGAAGTAAAGAACAAATATGAATGCCTAATGACAGAGTGCTTAGAACAATACAGAAGAGAAAATCCTAAGAGAAAGTAGCCAATAAATGGGATTGCTTAAGGTATGAGTATCAGCAGAGAATACCGCAAAAATGCGATTTAAAAATTTCACTACATACTTGGTATCTAATTAAAGGTTAACCAGTTGTGCATACACTTCTTTTAAAATTTTAAAAATTGGTTAAATAGTTTTTGAATTATGATGAATAGAAAATCATGATGTCTTCTTCGTATGGGAAAGGAAAACAGTTTTATTTCTGACTAAAGTGAGTTTACCGATATACATATCGTTTAGGTATAATGAGAACCTCCCTTTAAGTTTTATTACAATGAATGATCCCGTAAAAGAATACAAGATGGCCATTGTTCAAAGCGTGCGGTCAATTTGTGGTTTTCGAACACTGTATTTTGTTTGATAAGTGATATTTTGAATTATGTCAGGCGATAAAAAGCATTTTAACCGATCCAAGAAGCGTACGTTTTGTGGGAATAGGTATATGAACGAGAAACGAAGCAGAAGTGACTTAAATTTAGATCAAATTGAGGACAGACATGATGTTAACTGTTAATATTAATAGTTATAGTAATAGTATCATTAGTAATCCTACTAATGTTTCAATCAGCAGTGAAATTAGTGACTCCTCTTATGTTGATATTCCTAGTGCCACGCCCACTCACAGTCGGTCAGTGATGAAAATTAAAAACCTCTATGACATTGATGATGATTCAGATACAGATTTAGAAGAATCTACACGTGAGGAAGTTTCCAGTCATTTGAATAAGTCATATACAGGTTACAGGATAATTGATTTGGATATTCTCTGTCATCAGATTTCATCACAGCTAGTTTGTTCATTTTGTCACAGTCAGGTCAGACTAACTGAGACTGAAAGACGAGGACTAGGTAGTAAATTTGAATTTGTATGTAGTAACAAGAAGTGTATAAAACAAACCTCTTTCCCGTCCAACCCACAAATAAGTGTAAACAATAGTAACAGTTTACAAATACACTCAGTCAATAGACGAGCTGTTTTTGCTATGCGCTGTGCCGGAGGTGGCCGTACAGACCTGCAGACATTTTGTGGAATAATGAATCTTCCGCCACCTGTCCAGAAGACCACATACAAACTAATAAATGAAAAGTTAGAAAGTGCAGTTAGTTCCTCCCAGGCAGCTAGTATGAAAAGAGCTGCAGAAACAGAATTTAAATTAGCAGAGGAGACAGAATTAGTTGAATGCCGTGATATTGATGTGTCTGTAGATGGTACCTGGATGACCAGTGGGCATTCATCAACAATAGGTGTAACTACACTCATTGGCTGTGTTACAGGAAAGGTTCTTGACACTGGAACACTCTCAAAAGTGTGCAAATCATGTGACTACTGGAACACTCAAGACAACAATTCTGATCCTTATAAGTTGTGGAAGCAAAATCATCAACCAAAGTGTACGTCTATACATAGCGGTTCATCTGGTAGTATGGAGGCAACAACTGCTAAAGAATTATTTTCTAGATCAGTTGAAAGATATCAACTGAGATACACGCGTTTCATTGGTGATGGGGATACAAGCAGTTTTAAAACAGTTTCTGATTCGAACCCATACGGTGATACTCCTGTTGAGAAAATAGAATGTGTAGGGCATGTACAAAAAAAGAATGGGCACTCGTCTGCGCAAGATCAAGACGTCTTGGGGGAGAGAAAAGAAATTGTCAGATGGGAAAACTATAGGAGGAAAGGGAAGGCTTACTGACACACAGATTGACTCCATTCAGAAATATTATGGAAATGCTATTAGGGGTAATAAGAATGACCTGAAAGGAATGCGAGAGGCTGTTTGGGCGATATATTTTCATAAGCTCTCCACGGATCAGAAGCCTATCCACAATCTCTGCAAAATTGGTTGGTGTCCATATAAAGAAGCTGTTACCGCCAATAAAGAACAGAATTATAAGCATAAAAACAACCTGCCTGCGGCCATTATGGATGTTATCAAGCCGGTTTTCAGAGATTTATCACACCCTGACTTACTGAAAAATGTCTAGATGGCTACACCCAGAATGCTAATGAATCAATAAACAGCACAATATGGCGATATTGTCCAAAACACAAGTACCACGGATTAGTGACTGTTAAGATTGCAGTTGGCATCGCAACTCTCATTTTCAATGATGGAGCAAAATCCTAGAAGCCCTCTTGCAGCAATGCAACTATTATGTGGACATTTCACATCAGAGTATTTCACCGCCACTGACGGGAAGCGGCTGCAATACGCGCATAAACAAGCAACAGAAGCGTCCCTGGAAGCCAGAAGTGCAAGAAGGAGGAAGAGACTTGGATTAGAGGAGGCGTTAACTCAGTCTGAAGGTTTCCCATATTTGACGGGGAGTCATTGAGGTAAGCAAGAGAAAATTTAAACATAAATTAGTTTACGATTTTGTTCGAAAATTAACAGTTCATGATAGTTATTACATCATAACTTTGTCAAATATTAACCAATCAGCATGTAATTTTGCATGCATGTTACCATTAGGACTGCCTATAGCGCATACTAGGATAATTCCAATATCTTGATTGTAATCTTTTTTATGATTTTTCAAAGATGACAATTTTTAACCCAAAAAAAAGACAATTTTCAGGTGGCGACAAAATAAAATCTATTCAGTGTATACTATTTATCCTAGTACTTGCCAAAATCACACAATCTGTGTATATGCTGTTTAAGTTTGAATGAATTTGACTGTACCATTTCATTCAAATTGTGTAATAAGTGACACCTATATTTTGCACATGACTCAAATAATTTTTCTTGTCAAAAGTCTCACTTACCTACCTGTCTATACTGAACACCATAGCCAATCACTGTTTTAGATAGCTTGATCATTTGTTTAGTATGTGTGAAAATATGGGATCTAAATCTTTAAAATTCAATTTTTTATGATTTATTTACTAATGGCACCCATTCTCTGCTGATACTGATACCTTAAAACAGAGTATACAAACTGCAAACAAAAACCTGCCTGCAAAAGAATCCATGAAAAATCAAATGTGGATGACTGATGAAATCTTAGAAAAATGACAGAACGAAAGAAAGCCAAGAACACCCCAAAGTATACAATTTTAGACAACGAAATACGCAACATGTGCAGAACCACAAAAGTAAACTGGTTAGAAACAAAATGCAAGGAAATAGAAGATATGGCAGAAAACACAGGACTAGAGATATGCACAGAGAAATAAGACAAATGACAAGTAAGAAAATACTGTAAAAAGTGGAGGATGTATCAAAAACAACAACAACCAACTTTTGTTTGATAAAACAGAAATATTGACAAGATGGACAGAATATGTAACGGCTCTATTTGATGATCAAAGAAGCAGTAAACACAGTATAAAGTGCAATGACAGCCGAAGAATATTAAAATCTGAAGTTGTAAGAGCAATCGAAACAATGAAGCGAGGAAAGGCTGCAGGATTGGACAATATTACTGTGGAAATGTTAACCTCCTTAGAGGATTTTGGTATTTCAACCATTACAGATTTGTGCAATGATATATATAACACAGGATATATACCAAGAGACTTGAAGACATCAGTATTCATACCACTACCCAAAAGCCCAAAGCACAGGAGTGCACAGACTATAGGACAATTAGCCTGATGAGCCACATAACAAAAATACTACTCAAGATCATACATGAAAGAATTAAAAACAAGATAGACATAGAAGTAGGAGAAGAACAGTTTGGCTTTAGAAAGAACAGAGGAACAAGAGAGGCAATACTTTGTATAAGACTACTCGCTGACAAGTATATAGAAGTGCAAAAGAGTATCTACTTGTGTTTCATCGATTATAGCAAAGCTTTTGACAGAGTCCAACATGAAAAGCTAATCATATGTCTACAAGAAATAGGCCTAGATCGGGATGATATCAGACTAATAAGTAACATATACTGGGAACAGACAGCAATAATAAAATATGAAAATAGCTACTCTCAATACATAGACATAAAGAGAGGAGTGAGACAAGGATGCATACTGTCACCAAGCCTATTTAACATCTACACAGAGAAAATCTTCGAACAACTAGAGGGAATGCCAGGACTCAAGAGCAATGGAAAAATAATAAATAACTTAAGATATGCAGATGACACAGTATTGGTAGCAGAAAATGAACAAGATCTACAAGAATTAGTGGACCAATTGGACAGAACTAGCAAGGAATATGGATTAGACATTAACATACAGAAAACAAAAACTATGGTAATCAACAAGGAAATGGAAAAACCTAAAATGAATATAAAAATACATGGAGAATTACTACATCAAGTAAAAGCTACTCCTATCTCGGTCAGATGATAACAGATGATGGCAGATGTATAACAGAAATTAAAAGAGAATAGGAATGGCCAAGGATAATTTCAATAGTATGAGAAAGTTACTGACATCCAAACAAATCACAAACAGGCTAAAAATTAGAATGATCAAATGCTATATATATCCTATATTAATGTATGGCTCGGAAACATGGACAATGAACAAGCAGTTAGAAGACAGAATTGATGCATTTGAGATGTGGATATATAGAAGAATAAGCAGAGTTTCATGGACAGAAAAACAGACAAATAAACAAGTTTTAGGAAAACTAGGCATGAAGAAACAATTATTAAGAGAAATAAAATTCAGACAAGTAAAGTATTTTGGGCACATAAAAAGGCATGACACCATGATAAAACATTTACTAGAGGGAAAGTTGAGGGAGGAAGAGCAAGAGGAAGACCGAGAGATAAGTGGGAGGAAACTTTAAGAAATGGACAGGTTACAGTCTGGCAGTGTGCAACACCAAGGCGAAAGACAGAGGATGCTGGAGATTCATTGCAGCCAACCTTCAATGTGGAGGCGGCACCTGATGATGATGACTGATGCACATAGTTTTCTCCTTTATACTTCTTCCCATCCCCGGGCTTGTCGTGATTCTTTACCATTTTCTCAACTCTTGCGCCTTCGTCGCCTTTGTAGCGAGGACAATGATTTTCTTGATAGAGCTTGCGAGATGCTTGATTTCTTCCGCAGTCGCATATACGCGGAGAAGGTGAAATGTATCTTAACTTTTCTCCCTCATAGCTCACTGGTGAAGAAGGTTTTATTCCGTCATCTGTCTATTCTAATATCGGACCCTGAAACACGTTCAGAATGTATACTTTCCAACAGCCACGTTTGTTATTGAAGATGGTTTAAAATGCGAGTCCCGCAATATAATCTACGCCATCACTTGTAAACGTTGTGACAAAGCATATATTGGAGAAATAGGCAAAATGCTTAGTGACGGTTTCGGCCAACACTTACGTGATATACGACAATGCTCTGTGACCCGTGTAGCTACTCATTTCAATGGAAGTGGTCATTTGGGAGCTAACGATGTCCAGGTCACATCCATCCGATTATGTTCATCTGATGATAGAAGTCGATTTGCTCTAGAGAATAGTTTTATATCTTTATATGGTACCTTGCGATCTCACGGACTCAACGCACTACTTTGCTTCTTAATACCGTCTATTCTCATGCTCTATATTCTATATGTGTGTATGTTAATTGCATATGGGTTATATAGTCGTAGATACATATATATTTGATCTATATTGTTTATCTTCTTTATTCCACTTCTAGAATTTTTGATTTATTTCGTTTTTAGTCACATATTTTTATTATTTGGGCCGTTAGGAAACTTGTTGTTTGACTTTACATGTTGTGTGTTGTGTGAGAAGTTAAATTCTTCACATCTCTTTTATTATGTGCTTGATAAAGGCCTTTTGGTCGAAACGTTGCTGTGTATTGTTATTGTTGTTGTATTTTGTAAAACTACAGTACTTTGTTTTGATGTGTTTCGCCATTGCTCCATATGTAACAGAGACAGACCGACCAAGTGTTTAGGAAAATAATGACGCTGTTCGTTAGAAGAATCTAGTAAACAAGGTTACTTGACCACTATTTTCAGTACCCTATTTGAAGAAAAAAAAAAGGAACTTATTTTTTGTAAACACTACGTAAGGGTTTGAACATCACAGATTAGTCGGTGAAAGTTTCCACTCAACACTTAACAATTTGAGACGTTGAAAATCTTCTAGACGCCGGAAGTACATATAAACAGATCATCGTAACATCTAGTTAGACCAATAAAACTCATAGATTAGTGTTAGGCGTAGTATTTTGAGAAAACAACCCGATCTAGAACTTTTGGGAAGATGATAGATTGCTTAAATCCAGCCTGGTATAAATACGGCGGAACTAAATTCGAGAGACAGACCGAAAGGAAACTGAAGCCAGGGTAGCTCAAGCATAGCAGACCCGGTGTTATTTGTAGAGAGATCCCGTAGCCATGGAAGATCTGACAGACCAGTAGGGATTTTCTGGAAGGTATATCTAGATGAATATCTAGATGAATATCTGCATGAATTATTGTGCCTATGCTGGGAAGAGGGAGAAGTGCCTCAGGACATGAGAGATGCAAACATCATCACCTTGTATAAAAATAAAGGTGATCGTGGTGACTGTAACAACTACCGTGGTATCTCGTTGCTCAGCATCGTGGGGACGGTCTTCGCATGCGTAGTACTAAATAGGTTACAAAAGCTAGCAAACCAAGTATACCCTGAGTCACAATGTAGATTTAGATCAAACAGATCCATTATTGACATGTTATTCTCCTTGAGACAACTGCAGGAGAAATGTCGCGAACAACGCATGCCACTGTACATTGCCTTCATAGATCTAACAAAGGCATTTGACCTAGTGAGTAGAGATGGTCTCTTCAAGCTTTTGGAAAAATCGGCTGCCCTCCTACATTGCTTAAAATCATAACATCATTCCAAAACAACATGAAGGGTACAGTGATGTTTGATGTGGCCTCCTCCAGCGCTTTTCCTATCAACAGCGGCGTCAAGCAGGGGTGCATACTTGCACCCACACTCTTTGGGATATTTTTCTCTCACTTCCTCCCATGCTTTTGAATCCGCCGATGAAGGAATATTTCTCCATACGAGATCAGATGGAAAATTGTTCATCATGGCGTGACTCAAAGCAAAGACCAAAGTCCAAAGAGTCACCATCAGGGAACTTCTGTTTGCCGATGATGCAGCATTAACATCACACACAGAAGAAGGGCTACAACACTTCATGGACAGATTTGCTGCAGCATCAAATGAATTCGGCTTGACCATCAGCCTGAAGAAAACAAATATAATGTTCCAGGATATTAGCAGAGCCCCATCTATCAACATTGGCAGTCATACGCTTGAAGTAGTCAACACCTTTACCAGTGGCGGCTCGTGGTCATTTTTCTTGGTGGGGCCAGACACAAAATTCGGAAAAATCATGGTTTTTTATCATATAATATTCCATAAAGTTATTCCCCCTATCGATTATTGGTGGGGGTCGGGCCCCACTGGCCCCTAATGACGAGCCGCCCCTAACCTTTACATACCTTGGCTCTGTCATCAGCAGCAACCTCTCCTTCGATGATGAAATTAGTGGTAGCATTGGAAGGCCTCCACTGCTATGTTTAAATTAGCAAAGCGTGTATGGCAAAACAGGGCACTCACAAGAAACACCAAGACACAAGTATATAAAGCTTGTGTTCTCAGCACTCTGCTGTATGGTAGTGAGACATGGACCACATATGCTAGACAAGAACATCGCCTCAACACCTTCCACATGTGCTGTCTCAGGCGAATATACAACATCCGATGGCAAGATCACATCTCCAATATAGAAGTCCTGGACAGTGCTGGCATTCCAAGCACGTACACCTTGCTGAGTTAGCGACATCTCAGATGGCTTGGACACGTGTGCCGTATGAGCGATGATAGAATTTCAAAGAACATTCTATATGGTCAACTCGCATCTGGTGCTAGACAGCATGGCGCCCACTATTACGCTTCATTGACACCTGCAAGCGTGATCTAACTTCATGCGGCATAGACAAAAGCATTGGAAGCTGTCCAAAGACAGGCAAGCATGGCGAGCGGCAGTGAGGGGCGGCTCAAAAGAAAAGAAGAAAAACAACATCACATGTGGAGGCAAAGAGAGCACAGAGAGCAGAGAGAACATCCCATGCATCGGTTCTAGTCTCCAGTTTTACCTTCAGCAACTGTGGCAAGGATTGCCACTCCAGAATAAGCCATTACAGCCACATGAAACGTTGTGATTCAGCACAGAACATACTACGTGACGCAACACCTATTGTCTCCTGAGACAAAGAGGCCAATGATGATAATATCTAGATATTCAAATAGTCAGTTATTGTGAGGATAGGAATCTCGATCTAGAGAAAATTAGTCGGAGTAGCGGAGACCATGGAATTGCGAGCTGGACCGAGTTTGATTTTTCTTCATAGGACAGTGTATTGTTCTGTCAGGCTCTGAGATCCCTCGAGAACTATTGATTTCTATTTAATTGTTGTATTAATTCATGTTAATAATTAAGTTCTCAGTAAGAAAAGCTGAGAGAGGAATAAAAATTCGATTGACTTTTATCATGTATTTGGTGAATTTATGATTGATTTGGAGAGAGAGATTCTCTTGTTCAATAGAAGCAGAAATAAATTTAAAAATCTTCAAGACATCTGTAGAGAATCTTATTCTGGTATAAATGCCAGTGGTGCCGTGGCCAACTAGATAACGAAGATCTAGTACAGCGATCAGAATAGTTATAGATAGATAATGATGAAGGTTGTGTGACATGTCCAGGTCAGTATTAGAAGCATTAGTAATAATAACATCACGCCTGCTACAGTCATCGTTTTTAATGTGCTGTTCCCAGGATGGTGTCTGTGGCCTAGGGGAGAGTGACTCGGTCTATTAACCCCGACGTTCTGAGTTCGAATCATGCTGCGAACAGTTTGGTTGCAAATTGTATCGCGTGGATTTTTACAAAAGGACGATAGCACCACCCGTTCAGAAAGTAATGGCAAACTACTGAACGTAATAATGCCTAGAAAAATCACAAACAGCGTTAAACAGCTGGGGTTGATTCGCAAAGTTCTGTAAAGGATATGCAATTAACTTTTTTAAACCCAGAATAGACAGCCACACGTTAACAAATAGTTTTACTGCAGTATTCCACGATATCGATAAGAAAATATTGATTAAAAATGTACAATTGCTAGCTGTTGAGAAAACAATGAAAGATGTGTGTGTATTTTCTTCTTGTTCTGTGATTGGAGCATGCCCTGCAATATTGTCCTCTTCTGTGTGAGCTGAGAAGAGCAACATGTGGTTACATCCAGTCAATCTAAAAACTAAGACTTGGGGAAACCTAACAGTTCTGAAGCTGACTGCCCAGTTTGGGGTCTACAGTAAACTAAGCGCATGACCAGAGGTCGCTGACGAAAAGAAGATCAGAATGGAGTGGAGGTAGGGGTCAAGGTGTTCCATATTTGTCCTCACCAAATTCCAGCACAACTAAATGTCAGTAAAACACTTACATTAGTACCCATTGATTGATATGATTATTATCATTGCACTTCGGTTAGTAACCATATGTGATCCGATCTCTTTCTGACACAGGAAGATCTCAACAGTAGTGCACGAATCCGTAGCACCGGTGGAGGTCCCCGAAGTAATTTTAAAGAAACTGAAGATATTTTGTAGGAATTTTATTCTTAATCTTTTCTAATAAATTTTGCCCAGGCAGCTGCTTTCCAGCCTACTCTTCTCGATTTTGAACTTTCAAGAGTTATTTTACGTACTAAAATTGAACAATAACCTACGTTTTATCGTCAGTCTCCGATTTGACTAGGAACTTGATCGCACCTACACTGAGATCAGGGATCTCTGGAAAAATATCCAGATGGCTTCTTAAGGGAGCGAACAGAGTACCTTTGGCACGAGGAGAGCATGACCTACCACGACGCAGAGACACCTTTTTCGCACACAGAAACACCAGAAACAAAATAATAACACACTCTGAACCAAAATGACTGATTTCCAAATATTTATTCACCAATATACAAGTAGAAACATGGAAATAAATATAGATTTATAATCAACATAACACTGAAAAATATGTGGCTAAGTGGTTAAGCATTTTGCCTTGTGAGTCGAAGGTCGTGGGTTCGAGTCCCGACCGCGCACTTCTGTTCACGAGTGCAGTTTTGTCCAGAGACCATAGGATTGTTGCTGGAGCTACGGAGTTCGTGCTTGTGCAATACTCTCGGCAGGTGGCGTGCCATTTCTGCGGAGAGGGACCGAGCTGTATGGGCTAAAACCCGGTGAATCAATCACCGCAAGAAGTCAATCCTTCGGCTTTTAAACCCTTTTTTAAAAACTGAAAATCCGTAATTCAATATCTTTCTTTCTCTCTCTCTTTCTCTCTCTCTCTCTCTCTCTCTCTCTCACTCTTTCTCTGCTCGTGTCGTCTTTGGCGCTTAAGGAGGTAACAAATGCACACTATCTTCTAATGTTCTTGATCGTCCTCTTTATTGTGTTTCAGATGTTGTTATTCTTCTTCTTCCAACGCTCCATATCGACCACATGTTAAACCATTCTATGTGATTTGTATGTGATCCGAGCCTAAGATTGATTGTCCGTTGTGTCAATTATGCGTCTACAAGTAGACCAGCACATCTGATTTCTACGACACTTTTTATTTACTAGGGCAGCTTCCCTATCACAAACGCCTCTTAATACATGCTTTGTAGATCACAGTGTTACTATTCATTGCTCCCCTCGGGAGCCCCAGCAACACACGGGCGCGTATTTCAGTTGTGATTCATTTCTTTTATTTCCTGTTATATTAGTTTCTTCCAGTGAGTTTTGATCGTCAATGTTTTTGCTTACCTTCCGATATCCATCTCAGTGCAGTTTTCATGACAGATTGAGTCACTATGCGTAACATTTCTCCCATCGATTTCCGGCTTCCTTGTTAGGTGAAGGTATTCATATTTGTTCTACTGACACTGTGTAAGCAGTTTTTAGTTACAGCTAGTTCTTGACATAATTGATTGATTGATTGATAGGACCATCATCATTGCACTTCGGTGAGTAACATGTGAGCTCCGTTCTCTTTCTTACACAGGAATATCTCAGCTGCAGTGCACTAACTCCGTTGCACCGGCAAGTGTTCCAGATATAAATTTTACGATTTATTTGTAGGTAGTATATTTTAAATCTCTTCTAATGAATCTTGATGGGGGAGCGGCTTTCCAGCCTGTTCTTCCCGAGTTTGAACTGTCAATGGTTCTTTTACTTGTTCAGAATTAACACATGACCTACGTTTTATCGTCCGTCTCCGATAGTACTATTAACATGATCTCACCTACACTGAGATCAGGAATCTCTGGAAAAATATTCCGATGGCTCCACGAGGAAGCGAACATGGCACCTTTGGCACGAGAGAGAAGCACCTACTCTCTACGCCACAGAGACTAATTGTCTTGACATGAACAAGCATACAACACAGGTGTATAGAAGGTGACAAGTTTGGACATATATTGATCTATAATTGTCCAGTATTCTGATGTAGCATATGGGTGTGAAGCATGGACATTTAATAAAGCAGTGGAAAAACATATATGTTCTTTCGAATATGTGTTATAGACGAGTCCTCCGTATATCATGGACAGAGAACGGAACAAATAGATCTATCCAGAAAGAACTTAAAATCAAGAAAACTGGCTGATGCTACAAATATGAAAGAGAACATTGAGATATTTTGGACATATAAAAAGACATGAAGGGCTGGAAGACCATCATGGAAGGAGGCATACTGGCAAAGAGAAGAAGAGGAAAACCACGGAAAAGATGGATTTAGGATGTAACTGATGGTCTGAACATGACGGCTGCAGAGGAAGGACATCTGACCTGTGAGAGAGAGAGAAGTTCTGGAGTACCGTTGGGTGGCTAAGTTCTGCTCAGGACAAGCTATTTGATGATGATGCCTTATATATTAATCTTCGATCATTATATTTTCTCATATTTAGTCTAAGTAGGTCATGATGCTTTGTCACATTTATTCTTCCTCGATCGTTATATTTCCTCATATTTAGTCTAAGTAGGTCATGATGCTTTGTCACATTTGTTCTACCTCGATCATTATATTGTCTCATATTTAGTCTAAGTAGGTCATGATGCTTTGTCACATTTGTTCTACCTCGATCATTATATTTCCTCATATTTAGTCTAAGTAGGTCATGATGTTTTGTCACATTTATTTTACCTCGATCGTTATATTTTCTCATATTTAATCTTATTCGACCATGATATTTTGGTCATATTTGATTTCTCTCGATTAGTATAAACGATATATGTGAAGACTGTAGTCAAGCTATGTAGCAATGGCGAAACACGTAACAACAAAATACTGTAGTTTTACAACAACAAAAACATTAACAATACACAGCAACGTTATTTCTCTGCCTCTGTTATTTCGGTGGTTCACCTTTCGTGTGGGCGACCTTTAGCTTTGTATCCACGGTATCGGAGTAACATTGCTCTTTGAGGCCCACTGTCTGTTGGTAATCTGTTTATGTGGTCGAATCATTTAATTTGTTGTTTCTTGATGAAGTTCAGTACTGATGTTGTACCCATTTTCACTCCACTGATATCATCATTTCTAAATCGATCTTTTTCACACTGCGTGGTCAAGGGGAATGAAGATGCTGACAGATTGGCTAAAGAGGGAGCAGGAATGCCCCAAGATGACAACCTGGTTAGCTATGAAGAAGCAAAACCATCGCCAAAGGGCACTACAAAGCAAAGTGGGATAAATAATACCCAAAACACAACAAGAACGATGGATTTTACCAGCTGTCCGGAAGGGACCAGACATACTTCTCCTCCGGACGGGTCACAACAGAATGAGACACCTCCTGTACACTAAATTCAAGATAGGCACCAACGACTTGTGCCCCTGTGGCCTGGTAAGTATGACACCAGAACATATCCTACAGAACTGCCCCAGTATGCAGACCTGAGATGAAAGTGGTGGCCCACTTACACCAGCGTCCAAGACAAACTAATGGCGTAGTTGATAATCTGAGGTAGACGGCTGACTTTATTAGAGAATCAGAAATCCCAATCTAGTGAGAACGCAGAAGAAGAAAATCAATCTTTTCTTGATACCCCCAACATTCTGCGTAGACATTTCATCTTTGTCGTGATTAGTTTTCTTCTATTGTTTGATGTCAGCATCCAGGTTTAACACTGGTTGCATTCTGTAGGGAGAAAGATTCTATTGTACAATGTTCTTGTAGTGTCTATGGTGACATATTTGCATTTCAAATAGACAAAAATGTGCTCATTTATTTCATCTGTAATGATATTCTGGGCTGTCTTGCCTACATCGATCTGACGTTCTCGTCCTGTCTGGCCAAGTTCAATCATGACGTTGTTTCATGTCTTACCTACATCAATCATGACGTTTCGTCATGTCTGGACTACTTCAATCATGACATTTTGTCATGTCTGAACTACTTCAATCATGACGTTTCGTCATGTCTCGACTACTTCAATAATGACGTTTCGTCATGTCTGGCCTACATCAATCATGACGTTTCGTCCTATCTGGCCTACTTTCATTCATTATCTTTTGTCATGTCTGGTCTACTTCAATCATGACGTTGTCTCATGTCTGGACTACTTCAATCATGACGTTTTGTCATGTCTGGACTACTTCAATCATGACATTGTGTAAAGTCTGGACTACTTCAATCATGACATTTTGTAAAGTCTGGACTACTTCAATCATGACGTTTTGTCAAGTCTGGAATACTTCAATCATGACGTTTTGTCATGTCTGGCCTACTTTCATCATGATCTTTTGTCATGTCTGGCCTACTTCAATCGTGACATTTTGTAAAGTCTGGACTACTTCAATCATGACATTTTGTAAAATCTGGACTACTTCAATCATGACATTTTGTAAAATCTGGACTACTTCAATCACGACATTTTGTAAAATCTGGACTACTTCAATCATGACATTTTGTCAAGTCTGGACTACTTCAATCATGACATTTTGTCAAGTCTGGACTACTTCAATCATGACATTTTGTCAAGTCTGGACTACTTCAATCATGACGTTTTGTCATGTCTGGCCTACTTCAATCATGGCGTTTTGTCATGTCTGGACTATTTCGACAGATCGTGTTGTAAAATAATAGACACGATGAGACCAGATTAAATGTTGAATGACTCGAAACTTGAAGCAGAATTGTACTTTACACTTATAACATGTACAATGCACTTCACACTTGTAAAATGTACAACGTACTTCACACTGTAAAATTTACAATGTAATTCTCACCTGTAAAATATACAATGTAATTCATACCTGTAAAATTTACAATGTAATTTATACCTGTAAAATATACAATGTAATGCACACCTGTGAAATGTACAATGTAGTTCACACATGTAAAATGCATTTTACACCTGTAAAATGTACACACTGGAGACTTGAAGCAGACATTTAGTAACGCTGTTACAATATATGCATTAAGGTAAGCACTGTTTTAGCATCGATAAACATCCAAACACCTTTTCGAGCATTTCCATTGGAGATATTTTAGTCATACCCAACTATGACGTGTCGAATGACTGCTGTGTTTACTCATTCGAGAACAGCCTTTTGTTTCGGTTTGTTTCTGGTACCAAAACAGCATTTTCATTTCTTTTCGAAAATAAGCCCCAGTTATGCTATACAGGAAGAAATTGACACAATAGTTGGTGTAGAATATCACGCGAGCGACCAGTAGTTCAGCCTCGGAGTTGTCCAGTTTTCCATGCGTTGATGTACTTTGAAAAACTTCCAAAAACCGTTTACACCAGAAGTAAAAATAAGGCAAATTTAGCACAACGAACACAAAGGAAACAACTAATATAATTATAGTAAATTCCATTCTGATAATGCTTTCCTCCGTAACAATATGACTCTTGAGATATTGTTTGTTACGATGATAAAGTCGACGAATAATGAAAAAGTTGAATAAACTGATGAGAAGAAAGGGAATGAGCGTAATGGAGAGAGCGAAAATGGAATCAAGAATAAATGATAATAAAGGCAGATTCGGATTCCTACTGCATCTTGCGACAGTATGATGGTGTATGGTGTTCTCGTATCGTCCTGTTAATAATGGTTTGTAAATCATGATAATTAAGGCAATAATAATGAGCGTGAGGATGACTTTCTGTGAGTAATTGCCTCCACATATATCCTTGCGCTTTAGAGGATGGCAGACGCCGATGTACCTCTCCACAGTGAAAGTTACTATAATCCAGGCAGAAACAAACCTGCAGACGTAACTCAGATACGTTTGAATCTGACAGAGACCGTGAGCTTCCAGAAAAGCCGCTTCTGGTTTTCCAGGAACATAAGGAAGCCCTCGCCGAAGCCAATCGACGAAAACATAAAAAAATAAAGCAGAAATATCAGAAATTGAAAGCGCTGCTAAGTATTTGCTAGCAGATAGTTTTCTCATATTCTTTGACACGAACACAATGAGACTCAGAATGTTCCCGACGACTCCAACAGTTAACACAAATGGTGTCATATATGTGTAGAAGCCCTGTGAAGCTGTGAGAGCGTGCGCACGACCTGTACCACAATTGGATAAGTTCATCTCGAAATCATTGCCAGTTGTGTTATCAGACATTATGAAGGGCGTTCCAAAGTAACACATTGAAGTCATAGATCCGTTTGACATCTGAAAGAAATATTTAAAAGAATAAATATATAGTAAATGATCAATGAAAACAGTGTTCTTATAATGTATTAGTATCATTTTAAATACTGATTCTTCTTCTTCTTGTTCGTCAACTATGAATTCAGACGTAGTCAGGGCATCCAGTATGGTGCCTCTGACTGATTTATGCGTGAAGGTTTGCAGTCCCTATCTTCAGTAACCTTCGTCATTCAGGCAAGCCTTCTCCAACTTCAGAGGTATATATACTTCTTATATTTTTTAAACTCCCTTAAAGCATATAATAATAATTCCTCTCGTACCATGCGCCTGCAAATAATTTATCCACACCGCTCTATCCTGGGCAACTAGCTCAATCCCCTCCATGGAACTAAGACCGATATTTCTTGCCTCAGCAAAGTTCGTTTCAGGGTCTCTTTAGGTCGTCCTCTCTTTCTTGAACCCTTTGCATCCCACTTCAATGCCTGCTTTGATATTCGTTGATCATTTCTCCTCAAGGTGTGTCCAACATATCTCCATCTTCTATTTCTTATAACAGTATATTAAAGTATATAACACCAACATGTTTTCTTGATGCAGACATGTCATGAACAAGCCAGCGTAGGTTATCGCAGGTCTTTCCCGCATCTTCTCGTTTTCAGTCTATAGTTCATCTCCATAGTTCATATGTACGGTTCCAACTTCACTGCAACGCGTCACCCCATAATTGCTCCGTTCCTGTGCCAACGAAAACCACACGAAATGTTAACAACTAGTAACTGTCTTCTGTGTGAACTAATTCCAGAATGAAACAGTCGTACCGCCACAAAAAACAGCCGGCACCGCATAAATGCATATGGCCGTCGCTAAAGTATCAACACAAAACTGTTCATCACTTGTTCATCTCCATGTTTCTCTAGGTCATATCTGACCTATCTTGACTTCCGGACTCCATTTTACATCCATATGTGGGTGTCTGGTCTTCTGCATTTTCCTTTTATGTCCCCACCACATCCATCTCTTCAGTTCATAGACAGCTGCTATGAATTTCTGTCTTGAGAGATTGAAAGATTGTTTGATTGACTAATTGATACAACAATCACCATTGCACTTCAGCGAATAACCATGCTTGCACCGATCTCTTTCTTACACAGGAAGATCATAGCAGGTGTGCACGAATTCTGTAACACCGGTAAGTGACCTTGATGTAATTTTGAATATGATTGCATTTCTCGTATCTTCTTTTTCGCACGCTCCATATCAACCACTTGGTAACCCCTCTGTGCGATGTGTATGTGATCTGAGCCTAAGAGCGATTGTATGTTGTGCCAGTTATGCGCCCACAAGTAGGCCAGCACATCCGATTTCTGCGCTGCTTTTTATTTACTGGGTAGCATCCCTAGGGCCTATATCAGTCGTCTCTTACGACATCGATTGTAGGTTGCAGTGGTACTATTCTTTGTTTACCTTGCGGAGACGGCACCACACGGGCGTAATTTGTCGCATACATTTGATTGCAATATGTCTAATATATTTTGCCCGGTCAGTAACTTTGCTGTCTACACTTCTTTATTTCAACTGCGATACGTGAGATACGTTTGTATTTGGTCGTCCATTTGTGTTTCATTTATTTGTCCTCCTGTTTGTTCGTTTGCTGATAAAGGCCTTGTTGGTCGAAACGTTGCTGTTTATCGTCACTGTTTCTGTATTTTGTAAAACTATAGTACTTTGTTTGTACGTGTTTCCCTATTTACCAAGTTTTACTGCAGTCTTCCCCCTATTTCGATATTTCAACTGCCAATGGTTCTTTTACGTTCTCAACTTGAACACTGAATTACACTTTATCGTCCGTCTCCGATAAATTAGAATCTACAAAGAGTGCTGAATAAAACACGAACTTATTCCTAGCAACAATTCTAGGATCAAGAGAAAAATGCACATGCGAACTGAACGACGTGATTTGGATTGGAACCCGCAACCATCAGAACCCAAAGCGAGAGTCTTAACCACTTCGTCACAGACCTCCTTCGGAATGCATAGCACAAAATTAAAGAAAGGGCTCTATATAAAAAGTTATCATATTGACCTATGACTTTGTCACAATGCGTAGTACGTTTGGAATATTTTCTATTGATGAGTTAACCAATGTTTATGATTCTTCAGCTATGAGTTTATGCGTAGTCAGGGAGACTAATATGGCGTTTTTAACTGAATTTTGGATTGAATGATTGGTTTCATCACCATCAGTGTCCCTTGATATTCAGAGAGCTTTGCTTCAACTTCTGAGGTACATGTAATTTAGATCATCAAGTCGTCCAAGTGGTTACCAGGGCACAAATTTGGGGTGTAAAGAATAGAACCACTGTTACCTGTCATGCATGTCGTAAGAGTCGACTAAGGAGTCTGAATTCGATGCACGTGTCCTAAATGTGTAGAAGTCTATGCGTATAGGGGCCTACCAAACCAATGTGCAACGTATACACGTTCTTGGCAAAGATCAAACATATCACAAAGTGATTAAAATTGGTAGTAAATAAAGAACGCAAAGAAGAAGAAGGAGAAAAAATCATCAAGTGAAATATCCTAATACATATAGTACAACCCGTTTTGTCTGCACATCGACATTTGTTTGGGTCCAATCTTGTCTCGAATCCCAGAATTAGCACGGAAAGTAGTTACGATAAAGCGTGTCTTCGATTTCGCTACCGGCGCCCATCTCTCGCTACTTTCGTCCATCATCATCATCAAATAGGTTGCCCTGAGCAGAACTTTGTCACTTTAACAGTCTATCGGAATTTCTCTCTCTCATAGGCCAGATCTCATGCCTCTGGAGCGGTCATGCTGAAACCATCAGTTACATCCTGAATTCATATTCTCCGTGGTCTTCCTCTTCTCCTCTTTGCCGGGATGTCTCCTTCCATGATGATCTTCTCCAGCCCTTCATGTCTCTTTATATGTCCAAAATATTTTAATTTTATCATTCGTATTTGTAGCAACAGTCACAAGTTTCGTCCACTGAACTAAGCTTCGTACATACAATGTAATGCCCGCCTACCCAGCGTGTTCGTATCGCGTTGGACTGCGGGTGACTAGCCGTCTGTGAGTGCGGTTCAATTCCGCGGGCTGGCAGAAAAGCCACAGGTTCCCAGATTCACAGTGTTCGTGGCACCGAACCGAAGGGTTACGATGTCCATGGCACCGAGCCGAAATATATCTTCACCATCTTCAAAATTACACCGAGGACCCTTGCCGGAGCTACGGAGTTCGTGCACTGCAGCTGAGATCTTCTTGTGTAAGAAAGAGATGGGAGCACACATGGTTACTCACAGAAGTGCAATGATGATGGTCCTATCATCAATCAATTCAAACAATCAGTCAATCAATAAATCAATCATTCAATCAGTAATAATGTTACTTCGTACTTTAGGAATAAATGTGCTTGTATTTCTCATGATCGTTCGCGATGTCAAGGTAATCCCATTGTTACATTAAGAAAATTGTTTGCAAACTTCAATGAAAGAAACAGCATCGAATAATTTTTTTTTTTTTTTTTCGTCCGCTTTCAACTCAGACGAAATTTCATCTCTGAAACTGATTTTGCGTGAAAATCCGTTTTTCCAATTTCTTACAATGGCAGCAGCGTGCACATTGTAAATTACTTTACACTGGCAGCCTTTATTACTGCAGTAAATTACTTTACATTGTAAATTACTTTACACCGTGTGCTCAATGTACTCGTAATTAGTATTCCCTCGCCATACAGGCAGATTTTCTCCGACTTCAGAGGTACTCACGTTATCGTCCTGAGTAAGAACAGGGGACTCGAACAAATGCCGGGCAGTTGGTTCGAACCCGAGCTATGAGGCGTCTCACAGCTAGCAGGCCGAGCTACTATCAACTACTCTAGGCAGTCTACCCACAGCATCGATGAAGTATGACACGGAAAACGAGAAACAACAAATATTTAAATATCCACACGCAAAAAAAGTTAAGAACCAGGCAGCTTGTTGTTCGAAATAAATAGAGAAGGGTTGGGGAAATGATGGAGTATCAGGTTTGTGAGATCGGCTAACTGACATTATGTGTGGGTGTGATTGTTTACGTTCAAGAAAGGGACTAGATTTACTGCTGTGCTGAAGGGACTGTTTTGTTCTGTTAAATAAAGATGGAAAAGAATACGAACGAAAAGAAGGTGAAGAAAGGTAAAAGAATAAATAGAACAAGAAAGTAACTTTCTCTTCTTACGTCTTTCTCTCATTTTTTTTTGGCCATTAGGTGTCTCAGGATTAATTGATCGGTTTCGAGATAGTTCGCGCTCGGCCGCTTGATATGCTATGATATTGTGGAGTTTATATGTCTGTGACACCACCAATCCATCTTTTTCTTTGTCTGCCCTCCGAGATAGTACACGCTCGGTCGTTTGATACGCTGTGATATCGTGGAGTTGTAAGATGTCTGTAGCTCCACCAATCCATCTTTTTTCTTGGTTTGCTCCTTCCTCTTGATGATTCCATGTTCAGGTTGCATGCTCATGCAACTGGTGTAGTTGGGTTCATTCGTACTAAGTGGTCATCCCATTTGAGTCTCTGTATTTCAATGAGTCTAACAATATGCAAGTAACAATAGTAGAAAATGGCTGCAGGAAATAGAAACCATTATGTTTTATCAGACATTGTGAGTGACGTACTTCCTCTTCTTTTGACATCACAATGTTTCCGGGCTGTTGTCTAATTTTGTGTTGCCCTGTGTGTGTGTGTGTCTTGTGTTGCTCTAGTGGTTTAGGTGATAGTTATTTTTGCTTGTTGACAGGATTATGCTATGCCATGTATTATTCTTTTCGTTATCTTCCTCTCTCTTTCTTTTTTTCTTAATGTTCTATACTTACCAAACTTTATTTTGCTGGTAATGAAATGAAATATCAAATTAGGTTTCTTCTCTTTCTCTCTCTCCGATACCTGTCTAGACCGATGAACCAAATTTTTCATGAATTACACTGTTGTGTTTAGGGACTCCGTCTCTTCGTACAGCTTCTCGCGAAGTTCTGTGTTATCGGGTCAGGTTTCGTCTCTGAGACCTGCCAACAACTAACAGTCTTGCAGTATGTCTCTGCCGTCATGTCCGCTCTTTTCACAGTAACACAGACAAGTTGTGCAATTTTAAATTTGTGAAAACTTGGTTTCAGAATGACAAAATATAGAAAGTTCAAGATTTTGTATACCTGGGAATCACCACAGAATCGCAAGTGGTGATTCAGAAAATGAAATTCGAAAGAAAATCAAGAAAGCATGTCAAATTGTCGAAATTCTCAACAAGAAAAGTCTGGAAAGTCAAAGGACTGAATCTTAAAACAAAAGGTAAAATATATAAATATATGGGAGTGTTATATACAGTAGTGAGTGCTGGAGAATGATCAACAACATCACAGACAACCTGCAGTCATTCCAAAATAAATGTTTCAGAAGAATTCTGCAATTATTCTGTGGAATACACTAGCAAATGAAAAGCTTTTAAAACGAACAAACTGTTTATCATTGGAGACCATCATTAAAAGATGAAGATAGTGGTAGATTTGTCATGTATGTCGTATGCCAGTCGCCCTTCTGTTGGAACTCGCAGAGGAGCAAAGAATAGTAACACTGCGACCTACAATGATGTGGTAAGAGGCGACTAAGGTAGGAGTCTAGGAAGCTACCTAGTAAATAAAGAAAAGGGTTTAAAAACTCTCAATACTCTCGACAGGTGGCGTGCCAGTTCTGCGGAGAGGAACCGAGTCGTATGGAGTAAAACCCGGTGCAATGAAATCAATTCTTCGACTTCTAAACCCTAGTAAATAAAAAGCATCACTGAAATCGGATGTGCTGGTCTACTTGTAGGCGCATAACTGGCACAAAGTACAATCGCTCTTATTCTCGGATCAATACAAATTATAAAGAATGGTTAACTGGTGGTCAATATGAAGCGTTCCAAGAGGAAGTATGCCAATAGGGACATTGGCTAGGACAGCTTTGGATGGACATCGGATAGGAAAAGAAAGCCTAGGTGTCCACAGAAAACAGGAAAAAATAAACTGTGAAAAGAGAGTTGAAAGATTGTGTCCATACATGGGGAAACAATTGGTATAAAGGCAACAGAACAACAACAATAACAAACTCTCGTGGAATCCTGACGTGTCAAACGAGACATGAAGAGGATATAGATAGATAATAATAAACCGAAAAATAATTAGGTACAAAAATACTCTTACAATCTAGTGACAATGTTTGCTAAGTGTTTAGAAACGCTGCTGTTTTCATTCCCAGGAGGAGAATGAGTTTGTACTCTAGCTACCTGGATCAGGTGAAATGTTTACACTCTTGTTACCTGGGCTAGGTAGTGTTTGTACGCTTGTTACCTCGGCCAGGTAGTGTTTGTACTCTTGTGACATGGGTCAGATATAGTGTTTGTATTTTTCACAAGGTGTTTCACTTGGTAATGGTTATATCATAGCGGTAAACTCAAAAATGCATAAGTAGGATAAGGTAAGATGTTCTAAAATAAGGAAAGCAATTCAAACACCTGGATATAACAGTTACATCTGATGGTAAATGTAGTACAGAAATAAAGAGTAGAATCAACATATATAACACATTTGGGATTCTCGGTGGCGTAGACGTTAGGTACGCCCATGTGGTGCCGGGGCCCGCAAGTGAAGCATATAATCAGTGGCGGATCGTGTGTAACAGAGAGAGGATAGACACAAAGATTGAAATAATGACGATGTTCGTTAGATGGTAAACGAGGTTACGTGACCCCTATTTTGAGTGCTATATTTGAAGAAAAAGTAGTGCTTGAATCAAAAACACGAGTAATAATTTGAAACGGTGCAGAATAGTCAGTGAAATTTTCGCTCACATTTAGCAGTTTGAGACGTTCGAAAGTCTTCTCGAAACCGGAAGTATTGCGTAATCAGGTCGACTTGAGAGAAAATATATTTATTCATCGGGAATTAGGTTAAGTTGTTTTGTAAACACATAATAGTACATTTCTGGAAACTTTGGGAATTCTTGTGGCGAAATTGTTAGACAGTATAAATAAGGCTGAAACCAACAAATCAGGAGAGACAGAACCTTGGGCTGATTCAGGAACGAGCAGAAGCCAGTGACAAGATCTGGTTTCCCCAGAGATCCCTGATCTCAGTGTAGGTGAGATAGAATTGATAGTCATATCGGTGACGGACAATAACACTTAGTTCAATTTGACCACGTAAAAGAACCATTGGCAGTTCAAAATCGAGAAGAGCAGCTGGAAAGCCTCTATCCGGGCAAATTTCATTAGAAAAGGATTCAAAATAAAATTCCTACAAAAATATCTTCACCATCTTCAAAATTACATCCGGGGACCCACGCTAGTTCTACGGAGTTCGCGTACTGCAGCTGAGATCTTTCTGTGTAAGAAATAGATCGGAGTACACATTGCTACTAATGAAGTGAAATGATTGTGGTCCTATCAATCAATCAATCAATCAATCTAAGAAAGATTTATGGAAAATGAAAGAAACAAGCTAACTCTAAAAGTGTGTGAAATAAGTTTATCATGGAAAGTGAAAATGAAAGTACAATAGTTATATGTAGCGCCAGTTCTTACTGCTGATTTTGTGTACCGACAACTGTCCTTTGAACTTTGTGATAGGTTCTTTCTGTAATTTATTAGGGCTCTTTTCTTTTCTCACTTAAGCTCCCGTGTGTTGTTTAATTTTGATCGACACAGTCTTTGTTGGAGAATTTCATGATACTAAAAGAAGAGATGGCACAGATAATCAGCTTAGTTTATAAGGATTCCATTCTTTCTCTATTTCTACGTTTTCTAATTTGTTTTGCAGACAGAGCTGTTAATTCCGTTCTCATTTTCTCCCTATTTTCTGCCATCCCCATTCTAGTGATGTTGATCTTTGGCTTTGATGGTCTTCTTGTTTTATGAGTTTTTCTTCGCAGTGCTTTGACTTCACTGATAACTAGTGCACGATCTGTATCACAGTCTGCGCTGTGGAAAGTGCGTGTGATTTTTACAACTTTGAGGTGTTGTCTGCGTGTGAGTATAAAATCAATCTGATGCCAGTGGTCTGATCTGGGGTGGCACCTCGAAACTATGTGGCTGTATTTTGACATCACAAAACATATTAGTTACACACATCTTGTTGTGGGAGCAGAATTCAAGCAGTCTTTGATCCTTCTCTTTGATATTTCTAATGCCATGATGACCCAGGCATATTGCCATGACTGATGATCAGATCCTATGTTAGAATTCAAATCTTATCTTATCTTAACCACATTTCCCGTGAAGCGCTGTGGGGAGAGTTAGTTTCTATCTTGTGCCAGGTGTGTTGCGCTTGACGTTGTCAGTCCATGCTTTCGCAGGGACTCTGAGATTTTATCTATCCATCGTGTTCTTGGCCTGCCTCGTGCGTTAGCATTTAAGTAACCCATTATATACAGCTGTTCATACAATGGAAATAATATAATAGCGTTCTGTAATGAGTCATATCAAATATTATAAGGAAACGTCGGTGGAAATATTTAGGTCATGTGCTTAGATCAGACGAAAAGAGACTAAATCGACAAGTCTTAGTGGTCCCAGTTGGGAAAAGAAACGGGGAAGACCAAGACCACTCTTCAAGAACCATCCAACAAGAAAGTAAACTATTGGGATGTAAAACCACAGATCTGCAACTGCTAGCAAGAACCGTATCACTGGAGATCTAAACCTCTGCTCTATGTGCCGCCTTTGCACGAAAGGAACAAACTAACTAACTAATGAGTCATAGAATTTGTCTTTATCTTCCGCAGATGCTGCGAGAGTTGGTGTGTAGGCACATATCATGTTTAGGTGTCCATTTGTCTTTATCTTCCGCAGATGCTGCAAGAGTTGGTGTGTAGGCACATATTATGTTTAGGTGTCCATTTGTCTTTATCTTCCGCAGATGCTGCGAGAGTTGGTGTGTAGGCACATATCATGTTTAGGTGTCCATGATTTACTGAGTTGAAGGGATCTTATTCGATCTACAACCCAGTTTCCTAACGTGGGACCAGCCCCACAGGGGGCATTTTCATCGTTAAGGGGGCAATGGATTCGTTCAGAGTTAACTAATGTTCATGATGTTGCAAAACTAATATATCGGCTTTTGTATATCTGTTGAGAAAAATGAATGTTGTTTCACAATCACGTTACTGAAGTTTAAAAATAATTTAAAAGGAGGGGGAGCGTACGAATTTTTGAAAAGATTTGTGGAGCATGGCACAAAAAGGTTTGGGAAACACTGCTTTACAGGGTAATGGAATCATGGGGAAAAAGGGGGCGGATAATTCAGTCAAATGTGAAATCTGTGTTGCTGTATGGCTCGGAAACGTGACGAGTCACCAAGTTAAATACAAATAAGATTCAGACCTTTGTCAATGGATGACTTCTACGAATTCTCAGATTGAGATGGTATAACAGAGTTGCAAACACAGACCTGGGTACAAGAACGGGACAGGAACCTATGATGACCTAGGTTAAGAGGAGAAAATGGCGATAGGTCGGGCATACCTTACGGAAGACACAGCATATCGCATCTTTTACTTTTAATTTTTACTTAGATAAGCACCTTTCATAAGACTTTAAAAACCAAGAAAAAACTGTCGTTACATCCCGTAATACCGCTTTTTTAGCTAATGTAGGCAAGGGAGGACATGAGCCTGTGGAATTTAATGGCTACAATACAGTCACCACGAAACTGTTCAGGTTGTGATTTTCTTTAGGCCTTGACAGACAAAAGCTTCTTGGCCTTACCGTGGATTGAACCCATGTCTCCCGAATAGGAGTCGCACTCCAATCCATTCACCAGACGCTCTACTTATAAGACACTTTGATGGCACTAATTTAACACTCGTTTCACAAAATAAATTTGCCTTGTCTTTTTTAATAAGCCAAAAATTTTAATCAGATTTTTAATTGATTTCCCCCCACTCAAAATTGATGTCACTCAGTTTTTAAACGAAATCAGTGCGCTTGAATTGATCAATGGCCTGCTTTATTAGTCAATTGAAGATGCTCTGAAATCTATATATATATATATATATATATATATATAAACAAACTTAATTAACTTCTAACACAGTAAAGGAATGACGTCAAGAATTGAAAATTAGTTTCGCTGAACATGAAATTCTTTCCATAATAAGCTGTCCACGTTTAATGATTTCAGAGTTTGATGTTAAAAAGTTGTTCCTGCGACACACAAACACACGTACACACGAACACACGCATGCACCCACGCAAAACCACAGACAAACGAACGCACACACGCGCACAAGGACAACGAATTGTAAATTATAACGCATATGTAATGCCGGGTCCCGCAAGGGAGGCAGCGAATAGTACCACTGCAACCTATAATGCATGTCGTAAGAGGCATCTAAACTGAAGTAATGACTCTGAACATAGCAACCCCAGCACCAGTCAAACTAGAAGGTAAAACCCTCCGAGATACAACCGCTTTCACATACCTTGGAAGTGTTATTAGCAATGAAGGAGGCGCTGGATTTGACATTAAAAACAGACTGAGTAAGGCACGAAGTGCATTCATGACCCTTCAGACCGCTGGAAATCTGCCCAATACAGCATCAGAACCAAGACTAGTATCTATAACAGCTGTGTGCTGTCAACATGCTGTACGGATCGGAATGCTGGAGAATGACAGAACAGGATATGTCCAGGCTCTCCGCCTTTCATACAACTTGTCTGCGAAAATTCTTACTCGTGTACTGGCCGACTACTATCTCGAATCAAGAATTGCTTGCACGATGCCAACAAGAGAATATGGGCACTATCTTCCGAAGACGACGCTGGAGATGGATTGGACATGTGATGCGCATGGAGACTGGCTCCGACACGAAAACTGCACTGAGATGGACTCCAGAGGGTAGGCGAAAACGTGGAAGACCCAAGACGACCTGGAGGAGAACGATAGAGCAAGAGCTGAAGGAAATGAATCTTAGCTGGAACACAATACAGAGGAAGGCCATGAACAGGGAAGAATGGTATACGTTTGTTGCTGCCCTAAACGCCAAGGGCGTAACAGGCTAAAGAGAGAAGAGAGAGAGAAGAGGCATCTGATGTAGAACCTAGGGAAGCTACAATAGTAAATAAAAAACATTGTAGAAATCGGATGTGCTTGCCTACTTGTAGGCGCATAACTTGCATAACGTACAATCTCTTTTATGTTCGATCACACACAAATCACAACAAGTGGTTAAGAAGTGATCGATATGGAACGTTCCAAGAAGAAGTTTAAATGATAAGATATCCACATTTATTGTTTTCTGTTCAAACTAATATTTGTAGCTAAAATATTACCCCAACTTCAAGTTCTTATCTTCTATTCGTCATATTCTGCTTAACTTCTTCATAATCTTAGTTCATGGCGAGCCACCAGGTTAAATCATCATAAAGTAGCTTGTCCTGAGCATAACTTTGCCACCCCCCCCAACACTCTTTAGGAATTTAGCTCTCTCAAAGGCCAGATGTCCTGCCTCTACAGCCATCATGTTCAAACCATCAGTTACATCCTGAATCCATCTTTTTCGTGTTCTTCCTCTTCATATATTTGCCGGTATGCCTCCTTCCATGATGGTCTTCTCCAACCCTTGTCTTTTTATATGTCCAAAATATCTCAATTTTCTCTTTCTTTTTGTAGCATTAGCCAGTTTTATTTGATTTTGACTTCTTGATATATCTATTTGTTCTCCTCTCTGTCCATGATATGCGAAGGACACTTCTGTAACACTTATATTCCTCTTCTTCTGCTTTCTCACTAGATTGGGATTTCGGATTCTCTAATAAAGGCAGCCGTTTGCCTCAGATTATCAGCCACGCCATACAGTTTGTCTTGGACGCTGGTGTAAGTGGGCCACCTCTTTCTTCTCAAGTCTGCATTCTGGGGACAGTTCTGTAGAATATAATTCCTATGATTTCTGCTTCCCCGTTTGTGTCGACCTCCTCCCGCAGTAAGTTTTGGCCATCCTCATGATGGTAGATCTGACATTCTTACTGAGTGGCTATATCTCCGAGGCAGATTGGCGACCGAAGAATCCGTTATCACATTCCTCATTGTGAGGGATCGTTGCACCATGTTATGTGCCTTACGGCCTGGTGCATCCGTTTTCTGCAAAGCATTTGTTTCGGGTTAGCATTCAATGGCAGACACATGCATCCGATTTCAGCCAAACCTCCTTACTCGCCTCTTACGACATGCATGGCAGGTAACAGTGGTTCTATTCTTTACACCCCACATTTGGGCCCCGTAAACACTTATTTATTCAAAAGCGCATATATTTTTTTCCTCTGGCAAGGTTAAATACACATAAATTCAGACCTTTTAATGAATTTTGCCCCTGTAGCGCAATTACAGTCTACTCCTGGCTTGGCGATTTGTAACTCATAACAAGGGGTTTCTGTGGCGTAAAGGCTAGGTATCGCCTTTCGTTAAAAGGTACTCGGTTCGCTACCTCGTGGAGCAATCTGGATATTTTTCCAAAGATATTTGATCTTAGAGTAGGTGAGATCAAATTCCTAGTCCTATCGAAGACGGACGATAGAACGAAGGTCCAGTGTTCAATTTGAGCACTTAAAAGAACTCTTGGCAGTTCAAAATTTAGAAAAGTGGGCTGGAACGTCGCTGCCCGGAAAAAATTCAATAGAAACACTGCAAATAAAATTCCTACAAAATACTTCTACCATCTTCAAAATTACATTGGAACCCTCGCCGGTGCTACGTAGTTCGATCATTGCGGCTGAGATCTTCCTGTGCAGAAAAGAGATCGGAACACACATGATTACTCACCGAAGTGCAATGATGATGGTAATATCAATCAAAGTAATCAACTGATAACGACTCTTTTATGCGCGCAACATAAACACATGGTCTTCGTTTTATTGTTCATTTCTTACAGAACTAGGAACATGATCTCACCTACACTAAAATCAGAGATCTCTAGATAAATATCTCCAGCGCTCCATGCGTGGAACAAACTAGTTCACTATGGAACGAGAGGAGAACACCTTATCTCAAAGTCACAGAATCAATCAATCAATCAATCAACAAATCCAGTAGATTAATTAAAAATTCACCAATAAATCATTCAATCGATCAATCATCCAATAACCAATCAACTAATCTCACCTATCAATCGATAAATCAATCAAAGATTTCATCGATCAATCGATCAATTTGTTAAAAGTTAAAAAGTTAATTGCATAACCTTTACAGGACTTTGCGAATCAACCCCAGCTTTTAACGCTGTTTATGATTTTTATAGGCATTATTACGTTCAGTAGTTTGCCATTGTTTTCTGAACGGGTGATGCCATCGTTCTTTTGTAAAAATCCACGCGAAACAATTTGTAAACAAACTGTCCGCAGCGTGATTCGAACTTAGAACGTCGGGTTAATAGACCGAGGCACTATCCCCTAAACCACAGATGCCACCAATAATGTTAAATAACATTATTAAAATGTCGGTTGAGTTATGCTTTCATTGTCTCCGTTTTAGGTTTCATCTAACAACAGCGACAAAACTATAACAATTATTATCTTTGATATTATCATATTCCCTGGCGGTTGCTAAATAGTTCCTCCGACCAACAAAAAAAACCCACTACATCCCTTTTATTCAATTATCAAACAAGGTTGTTAATTAAGAAGTTGCAAGTAGGGAGTGGTTATATTTTAGCACATGGTGTTCTCTACTCATTAGTAAGACGGTTGACATTTTGGCATCGGAAGTGCTTTTGTTCCATGTAATGATCACTCATTTTATTCATTGAATAGTCTGAAAGTGGGATCTGTGTGTGTGCTTAGGTGACTGTCGAGGTTAATCTGGGCTTGGAGTATTATTGAGCATTGTTGACAGGCCATTTTGGCTACTTTAGTTTAAGTGGTAAGGTAAGGTCCTTCCTGGCAACAGCGTAAGTAAGACGGAGATAGGCAGTTGGGAGAACCGGCATTAAGACGGCAAGCAGGGACAAATCGGCAGTTAGACGGCATAGTCAGGAAAATGAGTTGACGGCTAGTAGGAAATCAGTTAGACGCATAGTTAGGAGAAGATGGGCAGTTAGACGGCATAGTTAAGGAAGATGGGCAGTTAGACAGACATAGTTAGAGGAAGATGGGCAGTTAGACGGACATAGTTAGAGGAAGATGGGCAGTTAGACGGACATGGTAGTTAGAGACAGATTAGGGCAGTTAGACAGACATAGTTGAGGAAGATGGTCAGTTAGCTCAGATCATGGGTTAAGAGAAATTGGGCTAGTTAGACAGCATAAGGAAGATGGGCGTGACGGACATGTTGGAAGTGGGTTAGACAGACAAGTTAAGGAGATGGCAGTTAGACGGTGTTTGGGAGATGGGCAGTTGACGACAGTAGGAAGATGGGGTTAGACAGACATAGTTGGGAAGTGCATTGACGGACATGAGGAAGATGGGATTAGACAGACATAGTTAGGAAGTGGGCGTGAAGACATGTTGGAAATGGGCAGTTAGACAGACATGTTAGAGTGGCATTAGACGACATGTTAAAGATGCATTATATCTTAATTCCCTAATTTAATTAATCTGTGGATAAATGACAGAATGTTATGTTAGAGGGATTTGGTAGTTGTTAGAGAGTGCCAAACAAAGATGAAGACGCAGTTAGGAGGAAGAAAAAATGGTATGTTCTGTATCGGGTGTTGAGAATTGTGAAATAATATCTGTTTATATCATACACTTCAAATTGTGTATATCGTGAGAGAATATTAAATGAGAGACATAGACTTAGTTATAAGAAGAAAATTTGATTAATTAAATTTAATTAGATACTTTTAATTGATATTATTTTGACAGAATAGATTCCTAATTAATATCTTATAGTTAGAAGAGAACAATGAGCTTTTTGCAAGAACCCCAGAGGAAGCAACGGAAGCCAAGAATATGATTAACAAATAAACAATGTACAGGTATTAAGAGCTTCCGAAAAAAATAACAAACACAGGATTCGAACCACTTACCCTCATTTCCTACGACAGCCATCGCCTAGCCTAGCAATACGAGCGTCCTTACAAACACAACCAGCGAACCATTCTATCGGATTTAAATAATGGCTTGCTGGTTTTCTGTTGTTTATCAGCCAATTCTCTTTAACATTTAGTTCTTTCAGGACATCAGTATTCTTTCTCCCCCCTTTTTTTCTGTCCATGGTATTCGTAGGATCTTTCTGTAGCATTTCGTTTCGAAGGATTGGATTTTCGTTCTTGTTTTTATTGAGTACTTGATTTATTTAGTTTGTTTCATTTTGGCCTGGAATATTTTCTTTTCTTGAGCTTATCATATATGAGTCTTTTGGGCAGGCGGTGGTCTGGTATGCGGACTACATGTTCTGCTAGCAGATCTCTTACCTCTTTTCTCGCGATACCCTGCCTAGACTGATGAACCAAATTTTATCATGAATTTTACTGTTGCTTTTGATACTCCATCCCTCCTTACAGTTTCTCGTGAAGCTCTGTGTTATCTGGTCAAGCTGGCAGTCTTGCAGTATGTGCTCTGCCCCTCCGTACAGCTTCTCGCGAAGCTCTGTGTTATCGGGTCAAGCTGGCAGTCTTGCAGTATGTGCTCCGTCCCTCCGTACAGCTTCTCGCGAAGCTCTGTGTTATCGGACCAAGTTTCTTTTCTCTGGACTGCTAACAGCTGGCAGTCTTGTAGTCCTCCGTACATCTTCTCGCGAAGCTCTGTGTTATTGGGCCAAGTTTCTTTTCTCTGGACTGCTAACAGCAGGCAGTCTTGCAGTCCTCCGTACAGCTTCTCGCGGAGCTCTGTGTTATCGGGTCAAGTTTCTTTTCTCTGGACTCCTAACAACAGGCAGTCATGCAGTATGTGCTCTGTCCTTTGTACAGCTTCTCGCGAAGCTCTGTGTTATCGGGCCAAGTTTCTTTTCTCTGGACTGCTAACAACACGCAGTCTTCCGTACAGCTTCTCGCGAAGCTCTGTGTTATGGGCCAAGTTTCTTTTCTCTGGGACTGCTAACAGCAGGCAGTCTTGCAGTCCTCCGTACAGCTTCTCGCGAAGCTCTGTGTTATCGGGTCAAGTTTCTTTTCTCTGGACTGCTAACAGATGGCAGTCTTGCAGTATGTGCTCTGCCGTCATGTCCGCCTTTTCACAGTGGCACAGGCTAGTTGTGCCAATTAAAAATTTGTCAAGCATGTGGGCACGGAGTCTGTTATGCCGGTACGGAGGCGGAATATGGCAACTTGTTTACTACAGGATAGACCATAGCACCCATCGTTGCTGTTGTGTTGTAGGTGGTCTTTCGACCATTTTTTTTTATTGTGCTGCTAGCGGATCTAGAACTGCTTCAGAGTTGTTTCGAAAGTAGGTATGTTGGTGGTGTTTTAGATGGACGAGGAAGATATCCTGCACATGATTAGCGATGACTTGTCTGAGAATGACACAACAAATGAAAACGGGTTTATTTTACTAACCACATATATTTATAATAAAACAGTTTTGTAGTGGATTGTAAACATATATGAGCCCACCTGCCCAGCGTGCTCCTAGCGCGTTGGACTACGGGTGACAAGTCCTCTGTGAGTGCGGGTTCAATTCCGCGGACTGGCAGAAAAGCCACAGGTTCTCTAGATTTAAAGTGTTTGTGGCACCGAACCGAAGGTTACGATGTCCATTGCACGAGTCGAAGAGCTTTCAGCTCAAGTGCTTCTGGATCGGAGAAAAACCCACAAAAAACTATGAAGTGACAGCACTTGTTTGGATAGACCCCTCCTACACCTGTTTGAAAGGACTGACATCCACTAAAAACAGCACTGTGCACCTGTTTGAAAGGACTGAGCATCCACTAAACAGCACTGTGCACCTGTTTGAAAGAGAACTGAGCATCCATTAAAGACAGCACTTGCCCGACCTGTTGATCAGCATTGTGGTGAATCATTGTTCATCTGCTGAACAGGAAGGTCCTACTACTGGACATAATTGTACATCTACTGTACAAGACTGTGCACCTACTGGACAGCACTGTACGTCTGATTGACTGGACTGTACACATGCAAGACAGCACTGTATACTTATTTGACAGTACTATAGACCTGTCGGAAAGGCAGTGTGACTATCGGAGAGGACTCGATACCTGAGCTCACACAACTGTACACCTTCGACACATGACTGCACATTTTAGGACAGCACTGTAAACCTTTGACAGCAGTTGCACCTTCAACAGCAGTGCACACTTTTTCGACAGCAGTGTGCACCTTTTCAACAGCAATGTACTCCTTTTCGACAGCAGTGTACACCTTTTCGATAGTATTATCGATATAAAAGAAGCTTGATAAAGGCCATGTGGTCGAAACGTTGCTGTATATTGTTATTGTTTTTGGTAAAACTACAGTACTTTGTTTTTACGTGTTTCACCTTTTCGTTAGCAATGCACACCTTTCCGACATCAATGCACACCTTTTCGTCATCAATATACTCTCTTTCGACATCAATGCACACCTGCTAGATATAACAAAAGGTGTGTTTTACCAATGAAACAGGTGAACAACAATCCTGCGTATAAGTCCATATCTACTTGCGTAACGTGAACACCTTTGGGTCTGTCCGGATGGATACCAAGTCGGGAGAAATAAAAATAAATAACCATCCACCAAAAGATAAAATAACAAACATAGAGAACATATCTTGCGTCAACACTCAACGCAATTTTTAGTTATAAATACAAGCCCCCGCATTTCCCAAAACACTTCAATGCGGTATCCATAAAATATATTCTGAATGTAAACACCAAATAAAAGGTCATGATAATATTACGTTCACATCATGGAAACTGCTTGAGGCCTTGATTGATTTTGGGGAAGCATTATATATTCCAGAAAGTTGATGATTATAAGCTGCGACCTTTAGCAGTTCAAGGATACATAAGTGACAGGTCTCGTGATTGGAGCTGTTTCGGATGAAAGTATGGTGTGCAAAATGATCATATTTTACTTAAATATAAATATATGGCCTTTTTCTTTTTGTTTTTTTGAACCCTTTCATACCTTGTGGTGTTAGGCCTGTATTTTTCATTGACTGTCGGCACTCGATGGGTGATGTCAGCATCACGCCGGCCGCCTTTACTTTCCCAGAGCATGTCTGGTACCCAGTTGAGGCTGGGTCGACCTGAGAGCCGTCGCGGTCGGGAAAAATTCCACGCCCACTGCGGGAGTTGAACCCGGACCACCAGCCTTGAGAAGCGAGTTCACTAACAACTACGCTACCGCGGTTCTCCTTTTTCGTGTTTACAGACGATCAATTGGCAAGTGTTTTACTGTGACAACCTCTGAGTTTTTGCTTTTTTCTCTTGTCTTTCAGCTCATGGTGGCGTCTGTGGCCTAAGGGATAGTGACTCAGTCTATTAATCCCGACGTTCTCAGTTCGAATCACGCTGAGAACAGTTTGGTTGCAAATTGTTTCGCGTAGATGTTTACAAAAGGACGATGGCACTAGCCGTTCGGAAAGCAATGGCAAACTACTGAACGTAGTAATGCCTAGAAAAACCACAAACAGTGTTAAAAAGCTGGGGTTGATTCGCAAAGTCCTGTAAAGGACATGCAATTAATATATCTCTTCTCAAAAGACTCTGTGCACTTGCGCAATATCGCCTTTCTACACAAATATGGAATCAGCAAACATCTCATCAAGGTCTGCAAGAGTTTATACATTTCAAATAAAAGTTACATAAGAACAAAAGCCGGAACATCAAAAACATTCACAGTAAACTCAGGAGTTAGACAGGGATGTGTGCTCTCCTCACTGCTGTTTATAACATACATGGACAACATAAGAAATAGGGGGAAGACTTTGTTTGTACGTGTTTCGCTATGGACAACATAAGTAGAGAGTTTTATCAAATACAAAAACAATCACAATACACAACAACGTTTCGACCAAAAGGCCGTTGTCAAGCAAAGATTACAACAGAAGTGAAGATATTCACTTCTTACATGGCACACTTCATATAGAATCAGACAAAACTTTGTTTTTTTTACTAGTTTCGCCATTGCTACATAGTTTTACTGCAGTCTAAATCGGAAATAATTAATAGAAAAGAGGCAAAATAATAACAATGGAAATCTATTATGAAGCTTGTTTGTCAAATAAGACACGAAGATGATATATGTAAATACTGGTAGCATATGTTTATTTCCTTAGGTAATGACAAACTCGCTATGTTTCAAATGACTGAAAATGTGTCTCTCAGGGAAAATGAAAAGTACTTAGAAGAGTCTCCTAGAGTACAAGGAAATGAATTAGTTCTCTCTCTCTCTCTCTCTCTCTCTCTCTCTCTCTCTCTTTCTCATCCGGTTCACATTTGCCCTTAAGCGTCGTGAGAAACTCGAAATTTCTCTCTCATGCTAGATTCGTTGCTGTTGTTGTTGCGAGCCTATGATGTTTAAGCATTTAAGTGAACAAGTTTTGTCCACTTGTTTTTAAGTCTTCCTCCAATCTTTAATTAGGGCCTCTGTGACGTTGAAATATGATACACTTCTTTCGTTCCAAAAGTACTCTACTATTTTTTCGTTTGAAGCGTTTGGACTATTTTTAAGTAGTCCCTAATCTGAGTATAGGTGAGATCGAGTTTCTAGCCATATCGGAGACTAACGATAAAACTTGAGCCATTTGTTAAAATTGAGCCCTTAAGAGAACCATTCAGTTTCAGTTTGAAATATCTTCATTGCACCCCGGACATGTCCATAGGTGCTCCGATATCCTTCACACTATCACTAACAGCGTCCGGCAACTGGCCGTACCAGTTCGATGTTGATTGATGATCTTACTCATATACCTGTTGTGCGGTTCTTTTCTAACTCCAATTTTCAATCCCAGCTCTTGCAATCTAGTAGATGACATAAATAATAATAATTCCTCTCGTACTGTTATACGTTACAAAGAGCCGGCAAGTAATTTCTCCATACCGCTCTATCCTGGGCAACTCGCTCAATCTCCTCCATGGAACTGAAACCGATATTTCTTGCCTCTCTCAGCAAAGTTCGTTTCAGGGTCTCCTTAGGTCGACCTCTCTTTCTTGAACCCTTTGCATCCCACTTCAATGCCTGCTTTGATATTCGTTGATCATTTCTCCTCAAGGTGGCCCAACATATCTCCATCTTCTCTTTCTTATAACAGTTGTCACTAGTGGTTGACCAGACATGTCTCTGATTTCATCACTTCTCCTGAATTCGTTCCATTTTATATTTATTATTTTTCGCAGACATCTATTTTCAAATGCATTCAACTTGTTTTCTATATCTTTAGTCATTTTCCAAGTCTCGCTGGCATATGTTAGGATTGATACAACATTTGAATTGAAAATTCGTAATTTAGTTTTAATACTATATAACTTGCAGTTCCATATTTTATTTAGACTTTTAAAAGCTGATGTTGCTTTGCCAATTCGTATCATAATTTCTTTTTAACATTTCCCGTGCAATCAAAATTGCTACCTAAATAGGTGAACTGCTCTGTTATTTTTATCATTTTAGATTCCAGTGTGATATCTGCATTACTTGCCATAGGTGTCTTCATTATATTTGTTTTTCATAGCTTATCTGCAGTCCAACTTTTGATGCTATAGATGACAGTAAATGACATGGATTGGTTTAAATGAAAATCCTCTTTGCGGCCACACTCCATGACCGGGTTCAGAATGTCAGCTCTATCCATTGGCAGGCCATCTGATATGGTGGCAGATCCAGCCAGCCTGTCTGCTCTCTCATTTCCAACGACACTCATGTGGCCCAGAACAAAAATAAGTGTATTTCTGCAAATTTCTGACGCTTGTAGTGATTCAGTCCATTGCCTGCGCACCGAACCAGCATCCACCTTTTGGAGCATACTCAATGAATCACTCAGAATGCACGCATGAGTGTAGTTTTGTGACTCCAATCAGAGTAGGGCCTTAGTCACGACCAGTACTTCCATTGTCATGCTACCTGCTGCTATATTAATGCACCATTAGCTTCATTGACATTTCTTCCATATGAGCTTGCAGAGAGGGCCCATGTGGACTTTTAGAACTATCAAACCATCCATGCAAATCACAACGTCATCTTCATTGCAGTTTCCATTAATGATGAGCTTAACCTCTGCATACTGGCTGTGAAGCACTGTTGAAAAATCTCGAAGGATCACCGCCAGGACTCATTGCTAGGCAGGGAGTCCATCTCCAAGTTAGAACCATTGGCAGGGGAAAATCGATAAATGTACATCATAAGGGCCGATGGCAACGTAAACACAATCTAAAATCTCAAGAAAATGACTTAGCTGTTCCCCCCTGAACACGATGGAGTGCAGGGTAACGAGGGTGCTGACTTTCTTGCAAACAATGCCCCGACTCAAGCTGGCGGAAGTATGGACAGAACCGATATCATCAATGCTGTACGCTCTCATTTATGTGATATGTGCGAGTCTCAGATACTGGAACGAGTGTAAGAATTAGAAGTTATGTTTGGACGTGCCAGACAGTGCCGTCTTCGTGGTAGAGAGCGAAGGTATACTAATCAACTTCTCATGGGTACGATGAGCAAATGGACTTTAGTATGGCTGCTTCAGCGGAGGACAGATCGCGAACGGCAATGCCCAAAGTGCCATGACGTCGACCGCATAACATAACATAACATATCAATTTTAAAAAAGTTAACAAATGTTTGCCATCCTTAAAATTATATCTCGAAGACGAAAACACATTATCGTTACAATTGAGCGGGACCTTTCTCAGCGATGGAAGAACCATTCAAAGCCAATATTGCCCTCCAGACAATTTTATGAATCTACAGATTCCAGAATTTATGCCCAGTTGTCTGTTGTTCAAATACGAGCAGGTAGAGTCAATATTTGAAATGGAAATTCAATGATGAACCACTGCATTCTTTAAATAGTATCTAAATAACGTCTATAGCTAATGGCAAATAATCTATTTATAGAGAAAATAACAATCGTGAATGGGCTCTCTTGCGTACTCAATGAACTACACATTAGCCAATCTGATATATTTTATTCAGAGTTAAGATTAGTAAACAATTCGTTGTCATACCGTCTGGTGTATTGGACAACTGGGTGATTATATTATTTTTTGAGGTGTTGGTGTATTGAATGAGGTCAAGACACAGAGAAAGCTTATCATCAATATAGGAAAGAGGCAGTAATCATTTTTCGGGCATGTGATAAGGAGGGGAGGTTTAGAACACATTATGACAACCTGTGAAATCGAGTGTAGACGAGGCAGAGGAAGACAGAGAGGAAGAAAATTTTGGACAACCTGACTTCATAGCACGGTAGAGCATCACCATCTGAGATGATAGCAAACACAGAAGACAGAGATTTGTGGAGATGCATGATCGTCTACGCCAGCAGGCACCGCACCTGATGATGATGATACTATTTTTATTATTATTACGAGCGGCACACGTTAAATGGAGCTTTAAGTTATTCAACTTTAAAACAAAATAACGAATTTTCAATTCCAGTGTTGTATCAATCCTTCCAACCATATGCCAGCGAGAGTTTGAAAATGACTAAAGATATAGAAAATAAGTTGCATGTATTTGAAAATTGAAGTTGGCAAAAAATAGTAAACATAAAAAGGAACTTCTTCTTCTTCTTCAGCGTTCTCTGGTCATGTGCTTAATTTACTGTGGACCACAAACTAGGCAGTCAGCTTTAGGTCTGTCAGGTTTCCCCAAAGCTTAGTTTCCAGTTAAACTGTGTGCGGCTTCTCATGTTGCTTCTCAGCTCACCCAGGAGAGGGCAGTCTTACTTGACAAGCTCTGGTGTTTCTTCCGCCTGCTGACACTGGCAGAGAGCTGTTTGACTTATTCCTAGTCTATATAAGTGTATGTTGAGTCTGCAGTGTCCGGTACGTAGTCCAAATACAATGACGAATTCGGAAGAACTGATGCAATCAAAGAAATATCACTAGCAACAATTGTTATAAGGAAGAGAAAATTGAGATATGCTGAGCATACTCTGAAGTATCACTAGCAACAATTGTTATAAGGAAGAGAAAATTGAGATATGCTGAGCATACTCTGAAGTATCACTAGCAACAATTGTTATAAGGAAGAGAAAATTGGAGCATATAGTTAGGAAAGTAGTACTCCTGAAGTATCACTAGCAACAATTGTTATAAGGAAGAGAATATTGAGAAACTTCATGAAACGGATGAGCGTCAACATCTGAGATGATAGCAAACACCAGAGATAGAGATTTTGGGAGATCCAGGCTCGTTTACACCAGTCGACAACGGCACCTGATGATGATATATATATATATATAAAATTATTCATTATTTTATAAGTCTGTAGATTACAAATACCTCTTTGAGTTCTATAATTCTGCGTGTTCTTTTTCTTTAGGTTCGATTTAGGTTCTCTATGTTTCTAAATTATTCTACTCACCCAAACCGTAGCCTTCAATAATCATACGGCCAGCGGACCCAGGTAAGAATTCTAGGAAATAAGACCCAACTGTCGCGTGACCCAGCATTCCAGTATTGTAGTATATAGAAGAATTCATTTGAAAATCAACGCAGCATGCTAAATCAAGGTTATGTTATGATACAAGTTAAGTTTAACAATAAGGAATTTCAGCATTATTTATATTTTTTATCAATAAATAACCATTGTCTCATAGAATTGAGTAAAATTGCAAAGAGAAGCTTGCAGTGTTCTAGCAAACATATACAAAATCCAGCCCCCAACAAAAAATTAGGGTATGGTTTCCCGGTCAGTTATGTGGCCCAATTTAGAGTTGATTGTGCCGAAACCTATACTAGAATTGTCGCCATAGGGCCTATAGCTAGTTAATCAAGTGTCATACATGCTGGTGTAGACGATCATGTCTCAACACAACTCCCTCTTTCCCTGGAGCAGTTAATCAGTTCTCACATCGATATTTTGTCGAACCACGATTTAGATAGAACAACATACAATCATTGCTCTATGTTTATCAAACATACAATTAAAGCAGATTAAGCAATGTGTTTGTGTTGTAAAGTTGATTAAACAGATCTGTAACATTTTACTGTCTGGATTAGGATGGACAGTTAGTTATGTTTAGCTGACATCCAACAAGTAGGATAATTTGATTATGTAATCTTATTGTTCCTTTCTTAATAACAACTATATATTCAACAAAATCGGAAATGCTGAACGATTAACCCATTCGCCGTTCCGTGTCGATATAATGGCTTGCATTATTATTATTATTTTTTTTCCGATCCAGAAGCACTTGAGCTTTTCAGCTCTTCGGCTCGGTGCGATGGACATCGTAACCCTTCGGTTCGGTTCCACGAACACCGTAAATCTGGGGAATCTGTGACTTTTTCTGCCATCCCGCGGAATTGAACCCGCACACACAGAGGGATAGTCACCCGTAGTCCAACGCGCTACGAACACACGCTGGGCAGACGGGCTGCATTATTTTTTAAGATGATACTAAAATAGCATTGAAATCAATTTGCTCAGGTACCACAACATTTCGTTTATTATTGTTGAAATCCATCACAACTGACTGCATTAATATCCGTCTAGCCAAATTGTTTGATGTGGAGATACTGAACACTGTTAAATCCTTGAGCAATGCGTTGGCTGTCTTTGTGTGCATTTTCAACATCTTCTTTTATTATGAAAATATATTTGAAACAGTATTTGAAATTGATGCAGTCAAGATGAAAAGGCGATGAAATGCTCAAAGACTATACTCTGTTACCGGATTTTCCCACTTTGTATAGGGGAATACCCAATACATGAAAGTATTGTGATGTTGGATCATTACATCAAAGATCTCCATTAGTTAATTTCTTAAGAAAATAACTCGTCTTACAGGTAACATTAATCTTACATTATGTCGTGTCAGTCATTAAAACGTTGTCTTTAATTTTCAAGTTATATTATTTTTTCAGAAAATATCATGTAACTTCATGCTTTCAAATTGATTGATTTAAAAAAAAAATATTTCCATAAATAATATTTTTATTGACGCTGAATTTATTTTTGAAGTTTAATATTCGCATCTATTCGTGATCAGTTATGTCGAAATCATAATGTGGGCACATAATGCGCTCATGTGGACAAATTCCATATTTCAGATAACTGGGGTTGTATTGAGAAGTGTTCGGGTGTTCCGGCCTAACCGATTCGTATAGTTGATGCTTTCAACTCTCGATCGAAGTAGTGGAGAAATGCTTCTGAAAATAGACAACATATCGCTCATGTTCTCCACTTTTCCAGATCTCTGGCTGTTTTCGTTATGACTTCCCATGATAGTCCATCATCTTTCACTTCCTAAAGGAAAACTCTCTGTTTTCAGGTTTGTTTACGGCGTCTCCTTTCAAGTATCCCTTGCGGGTTCCACTTAAGAACTTTTCTAGTGATACTGGACTGCATTTTCCGCAGGATATACCCTACACACAGGGCCGTGTTGTGTTATGATATAGAGAGGCGGCCGCATCAGGCGACACCATAAGGAGGTATCAGAAGTAGCAAATGAAAATACAATTTAAATCATTCAATAATTAAAATCTTCACGCAACGGGTTTCTATATCGGTCTATACTATTCCGATATTGATGCATGCGATTTTTGATTGATCCCACGCCTCTGCTTAAGCGCTTTCAGTACCCTTTGATTTCTGTTTCTGGTGCAAGTGCATCGTTGACGTTCGCTCGTCGAAAGACTTTAAAGAAACAACATTTAAGGGGTGGCATTTCGAAGACTTGCATCCCACTTAGAAAATATACGGCACGGCCGGCCTACCCATCACAATGTTCTCCTGATTTGAGCCATCATGAGCTCCTGCTATGCTCTTATCCCCATATCTGTATTTACAGCTCTGTCATATAATATTAGTCTAAGAATGAGCTGGAGACATTTGTTGATAATGGTGGGAATCTTACGTGCATTTAACATGGTCTAAAGGGGGTCTAAAACCGAATGATTTACTTCATTGTACCGGGTTTTACCCAATATGGCTTGGTCCCTATCCGCAGAAATGTCCCTCCACCTGGCGAGAGTATTGCACAAAGCACGAACTCCGTAGCTCCGGCAACAATCCTAGGGGTCTCTGAAAAAAATAAACTCGTGAACAACGTCGCAGCCCCGGATTCGAACCCACGACCTTAGGAATGAGAGGTGCGGGCTTAAACACTTAACCACTTAGTCACTTAACCACTTAACCACTTAGTCACTTAAACACTTAACCACTTAGTCACTTAACCACTTAGTCACTTAACCACTTAGTCACTTAACCACTTATCACTTAACCACTGTCACAACCACTTAGTCCACTTAACCACTTAAACACTTAACCACTTAGTCACTTAACCACTTAGTCACTTAACCACTTAGTCACTTAACCACTTAACCACTTAGCCCATTTAAAACCCACTTAGTCACTTAACCACTTAGTCACTTAACCACTTAGTCACAAACACTTAACCACTTAACCAAGTCACTTAACCACTTAGTCACAGAGACCCCTATGTTTAACTTGGTGACTTGTCATGTTTTCGAGCAAAGAAAACAAAACAAATTTGACAACTGTGCTGAATACTTAACTGATCATTAAGTTATTGTCATCATTGCTCGAAATGTACTTCTTTTCTCGTTACACTGCTACCTGGTTGTTGCCCAGTGTCATCACACTGCTACCGGGTTGTTGCCAAGTGTTGTGGTTTTCTGTTTTTCTCTTGCGCTGTTTTAGTGGGCTTGGGTGATTGTTATTTTTACACTTTGACAGGATTCTGCTGCTATGTCATCTAAATATCTTTTGGTGGTCTCCTCTCGCCTTCTTTTCTGATGTTCTGTTGTAGAAGACTCTGTATACTGTGGAGTTTGGATGCATTCATATTAATGGCCAACCACTCTATTCTTTGTTTCTCAATGTAATTAATTGGCGACTCGATATGGACGACTGTTCTTATTCTTTCGTTTTTCTATTCTCCATTTATGGTTTGCTTAACAGCTTTAGAATAAGACGAGATTTCTTGAAGTTTGCTTTTGTGAGCAATTCATAAATAGTGCTTTTCATTCACTCTGTTTTTTCTGAGGTCCACATTTTGCTTATCCCATTTTGCTTGGACATTTCTCTGTCTGCTCTGTATCCACTGTATCCACTGTATCACCAGTGTGGTGCTAGAGCCCGCAAGGGAAGCAAACAATAGTACAACTGCTACCTACGAGGCATGTTGTAAGAGATGACTGATGTAGGACCTAGGGAAGCTATCGTAGTAAATAAAACAGCAGAAATAGGATGTGCTGGCATACTTGTAGGCGCATAACTGGCACAAAGTACAATCGCTCTTAGGCTCAGATCACATACAAATCACAAAGAGGGTTAACAAATGGTCCATATGGAACATTCGAAGAAGAAGAAGTATGCACTGTATCGCAGTACCATTGATCTTTGAGTCACACTGTCTGTTGGTAATCTGCTTATGTGATCTAGTCATTTAATTTGTTGTTTCTTGATGAAGTTCAGTACTGATGTTGTACCCACTTTTTTCATGAAAACTTCCTTTTAAACCGGTCTCTTCTTGAACATGCCATCATTCTGCGTAGACACTTTATCCCTGCTGTGACTAGCTTTCTTCTATCATTTGATGTTATCGTCAATGTTTGGCCCTGATAGCAAAATGTTGGGAAAAGATTGTTTTCAGCAATGCTCTTTTAGCATTGTTTTCATTTGCTTTAATTTTATCAGTGTGTGTTGGACAGTAACCATAAAAAAACACGCCAAAAAGTACAGTGCAGTTTTTAACACGGTAGCCAATGACTGTAGTACATAAATAGAAAGAAAACAAGTATTACAGGCACTGTTTTGGAACCCACAGGGAAAGAGGAGTAGGGGAAGGTCTAGACGGACCTGGAGAATAGGGCTGGAGGTTGAAATTAAAAGAATAGGTAAAACCTGGAAAGAATTGGAAGGTATGACAAAAGAGAGGAAGAGCTGGAAGAGGTTTGTTGAAGACCTGTGCTCCGTTGGGAGTTGAAAGATGTGAAGAGAAAGATTTTACAAATATTAAAGGCCATCGGAATTTGTATTTACCAAACTTAGGATTTGAACCACAACTGTACATTTTTCGGTACAATTGTCCAGCGATGCAGATAAGCGTTTTCAGAGCACAGCCGTCCAGCTCTCCACGAACAAGAGCTTCACTTAGTCATGTCTTTTCAAATAGAGTAATGGAAAATGAAAATCATGGCATATCCGTTACATGACCTCGCCATCAACCACCGTAAACTAATCATCAATTTTATGGGTACTACTTATACGCTCAGTAGTTTGTCATTACTTTCTGAACGGGGAGGTCTATTTTTATCGTTCATACAAATTCACAGGGACAAATTTGCTTCCAAACTGCCCGCCACAGAGTTCGAACCACGTAGCCTGGGTTGTGATCGAGCTCACTACCTCTTAAGCTACAGACGCCCACAGAGCTCTTATCTTGCTCTAAAAGACACATAAACTGTAAGAAGGATTTGCAACCAGATTAAGTCGTTTGCGAAAATGTGTCTTCGTAATCAGTGAATTTAATCATCACAAATTATTCCCACATTCGCAGTATTTATCTGCAGATGCTATAGCCATTACGTTTCTTTCGTCTTCTCAAAAAAAAATATAAAGTCAAAATCTATATTGTCATCATTTACATGGATTTGCCCATGCACGCATTGTGTTCTGTTTCCGTTAAAATTGAATATCCGGTCAAGCAGTTAAAAATAAAACTCTAATTTGGGAGAAAATACGAAACAATGACCGAAATTTGTATGTAAATGTATATGTGTGTGTGTGTGTGTGTGTGGTGGTGTGCGCGCGTGTGTGTGCTTTTCTAACAAACACAGAACTAAGTGAACTTAGATCAACAATAGCCCAGTTGTCCCATGATTCTGTGAGGGTAGTAATCCAGTGGATATCCCCACACTGCAAAATCATGGGGAATGAAGATGCTGACAGGCTGGCTATGAAGGGAGCAGGAATGCCTCAAGATGACAACCTGGTCAGCTATGAAGAAGCAAAACCATCGCCAAAGGACACTACAAAGCAAAGTGGGATGAAGAACACGCAAAACACTACAAGGACGATGGATATTACCAACTGTCCAGAAGGGACCAGAAAGTCAAACTTCGCCTCCGGACGTGTCACAACAGAATGAGACAACACATGTACACTAAATTCAAGATAGGCGCCAACGACCTGTGCCCTGAGGCTTAGCGAGTATGACAACGGAGCATATCCTACAGAACTACCCCCAATATGCAGACATGAGAAGAAATAATTGGCCCACTTACACCAGCGTCCAAGACAAACTGTATGACATGGCTGATAATCTGAAGCAGACGGCTGCCTTTATTAGATAATCCGAAATCCCAATCTAGTGAGAACGCAGAAGAAGAAGAAGAAGTAGTAGTATGTAGATTTTACTGCGTAGATGTAAAATAACAAAAACCCAACTACATTGATATATAAATAGAATTCCTCTTTTTCGATTTTCTCCTATCCTGTTTTATCTCACAGCTTCAGGTTAGGATGAGATTTCTAGAATGAGTTTTGTGAGAATTTAATATAGAGTGTCTTTCACTGCCTCTGTTATTTCTGAGGTCGATTTTTGTGTGGGCGACCTTTCCCTTTTGTCTACGGTATCTGAATAGTATTGCTCATTAAAGCCCGCTGTCTGTTGGCAATCTGTTCATGTGACCGAACCATTTAATTTGTCGGTTTCTTGATGAAGTTCAGTATTGATTTTGTTCTCACTTTTCCACTGAGCTGTGACCAAACAATTTATCTTTTTGCTTTGCTTGTCAAAATTTATAAGTACAACAGCTTGCCCGTATGTTGATGGGGCTCACAAGGGGAGCAAAGAATAGTACGGTAATGTTGTAAGAGGCGACTGAGATATGGACCTCGGGAAGCTACCCTAATAAATAAAAAGGATCCAATAAATCTGATTTGCTGGCCTACTTGTTGGCGCATTACTGACACAACGTATAATCGCTCTTAGAACAATCACATTCAAATCCCAAAGAGTGGTTTAACAAGTGGTGCATAAGGAGGGTAAGAAGAAGACGAAGAAGAAGAAGAAGAGGAAGAAGTACAGCAGCTGAAACTTCCTAAACAGAACAAATCACGGACTCGTACTTTGTTGCTCTAATCCATGGGTTCCCAAAGTGGACTGGACCGCCCCCCAGTGGGTGCTGAAGCCTTCCAGAAGGGGGCGATAGTGGGTACAGAAGAAGTTGGGAGTGTTCAGGAGATTAGGAGTCGGTGGCTCCTTAAAGAATAAATTAATAATAAATATTTTAAATAAATTGTTTTCGTAATTTTGCCATTGAATAATCATTTACAATTTGAATACTGCATTTAAATTCATCCTATGCCCATCTTACACGATCCATTTTTCCATCAATTTTCTATTTCGTGTATATAATCACTTGAAATTGACCATTATGACAGAAATATACATCAATGTTCTATGTCAAAGTGAAAATAAAGCATGTATATGTATATATATGTGGGGGGGGGTGGGTGGCGTTGACAAGCTGTTATTATGGGGAAGGATGCGTTATAAAGTTTATGTCGTACACAGAGGGCGTTGGGCCGAAAAAGATTAGGAATCTATGCTCTAATCACTCATCGAATGTCCTTGTTCAAAGAAAAATAAAAGCGACACAACCGTCTTCCCCCTCACTTACATCATGGCATAAAAACACATACCGACTATTTACTAACTGAACTTAACCAAAACAAATAAAAAGAAGGGAATTTACCTTTGTCAGGAACTCTAGCTCTGCCATGTGTTCAGTGCTCAGATTGAAAATGCCTTGAGCTTCACTACTCCCCAGGTGTGATGTCATTATATGCTGTCATGTGTTTAGATACTGAACTAGTAAACATTACCTGAATAAATAAGATGTAAATTCAAGATAAAAACAGAGATAACATACAAGAACTCATCATTAGAAGAAAAAACTGATTGATAAGCCAAAAAATATTACGAAAAGTGAAATAATTTTTGGTCTGAAAGATTAGTGTAATAAATAAACGTTCACTTATCGACTAGTACACAAGATAGTTGTGGCTTTAAACCCTTTCGCTGCTACATACTTTCCGAAGACGGAGCTAAAAATAGCTACTATTTGTTTTTAGGTCACAAACGTGAATGTACGTACGCCTGTAGCAGTGACAGTAGAAATGTATAACGTGTTAACACGTCTTTAGCCCACAGAGGAGAGATAATAACAGACGTGTTAATGCGTCTTTAGCAGTGAATGGGAAAACGTCTATACACGTCCTTAGCAGCTAAAGGGTTCGACCTTCCACGCGTGAGGAAAGGAGTAAACCCTTCTACCTCCTGCATACAATGGTTAAAAAATGTGATGGGACAGGCACGTTATATCTTAATGTCTGAAAAGGCTGCCGGTAATTTTGTATATTTATATCTAAAGGGACTAAAGACAAAGAATGGACTTCATTGCCCCGGGTTTTATTCGATATGGCCGCCCACATGCCCAGCTTGTTCGTAGCGCGTTGGACGACGGGTGACAAGCCCCCTGTAAGTGCGGTTCAATTCCGCGGACTGGCAGAAAGTCCACAGGTTCTCCAGATTTACGGTGTTCGTGGCACCTAAGGGTTACGATGTCCATGGCACTGAGCCGAAGAGCTAAAAGCTCAAGTGCTTCTGGATCAGAAAAAAATTCGATATGGTTCGGTTCCTTTCCGAAGAAATAGCACGCCAAATGCCTAGAGTATTGCACATAGCACGAACTCCGTAGCTCCGGCAACAATCCTAGGTAAGGCAAAGACGTAACCATTTAGCCCCAGAGACCCATATATATAATATTTAAATATTATTCTGAAGTACGTTTGATCCACAAATAGACATAACCGTACGGAACGACAATTTATTGGGGATGCATTACAGGAAAAGGGGAAAAGAGAAAGATTAAGAAAATGATGAATAAAGATGTAATAGATTGCTTTAACATGTGAACAAAAGAGGCTGGACATTTGGTGCATGGTTGTCTCACCCGTGTGTTGGTGGGGCTCGCAAGGGGAGTAAAGAATAGTTACACTGCTGCCTACAAGGCATGTCGTAAGAGGCGATTGAGGTAGGGGTCTGGGGAAGCTATCCAAGTAAATAAAGAGCGTCGTATAAATCGGATGTGCTGGCTTACTTGTAGGCACATAGCTGCCACAATCGCTCTTAGGCTCTGATCACATACAAATCACAAATAGTGGTTAACAAGTGGTCGATAGTGAGCGTTCGAAGAAGAAGAAGAAAAAAGTGCATAGTTGAAAGATAATTTGAAGAACTGTGAAAGTGACAAAATTTATCTTTATCACTCCAAAATTTCTTTCTACCTCCTAACGTGTTCATATTGCAATGTATACTGAATTAGGCAGTAGAGCGGTTTTACGTCATCGCTAAAATTAGTCCGAGCCGATATATCGGCCCAGACGGACGAAGAGGTTAAAGATTCTAAGTTGAAAGGTTGACATCTTTGCACAGGCATTCCCATATGACTCGTTGATCTGGACAGAAAGTTAGAAAGTAGGCACAGTACACGCTACTGGATGATGGTGCTCTGATTGCTAACACATTTTCTTCTTCAACGCTCCATATCGACCACTTCTTAAACAACTTTGTGTGATCTGTATGTAATCTGACACTAAGAGCGATTGTACGTTGTGCCAGTTATGCGCCTACAAGTAGGCCAGCACTTCGATATCTGCAACGCTTTTTATTTACTAGGGTAGCTTCCCTAGACCCCTACACCAGTTGCCTCTTAGGACATGCCTTGTAGGTCGCAGTGGTACTACTCTTTGCTTCCTTGAGGCCCAGAAACCACACTGGTGATTGTTGACACCGAATGTATTTAAACTTCTAAACTATAAATTATAATAATTAAACCTTGACCTGTTTACCTGCTAGGACGTGATTAAAAAACATGAAATAGATCTGCCTTCCTCTGGGGCGTTTACACATGCACATAACAGTATCCTAAGTTAGAAGATTTTAAGATAACGTACACGGTTGCATGTCTAACCGCTTAGTATAATGTCTTCACAACCCACATTTATTTTAATTGTAAATCGATACTCGATACAGTTGACCAACTAAAGTTTAGTAGAGATCGCAAGTTGTTGTCCTTAAAAAATGTTTGTTTTCACAATGGGTGATGAGAGAATTATGTTTTTTTATTAAATTTTGCCCCAGTGGTTACCGGGGCCCAAACTAGGGGTGTAAAGAATAGAACCACTGTTATCTGCCACGCATGTCGTAAGACCTATGTAACGTATAACTGTACGAGAGGAATTATTATTAAGAGGCGACTAAGGAGGTTTGGCTGAAATCGGATGCACATCTCCTAAATATGTAGAAGTCAACCTGCTGCCTTGCAGGACTGCTGGGGACAGCCAAAGGCTAACGGAGAGCGAACCCAGTAAACGCTGGCTGAATCCGGACACATCGCGAGAGGATAAGCACCAGAGCTCCAAATGGCGCTGAAGATGTGACGAAACCCACCATGCTAAGTCTGCATGAATCATATTTCCACATGAATGAATTTATGGAGAGATCTGGTACATCGGTCTTTTAGGTTATCGTAAGAGAGAGGGAGAGATTACATTTCAGTGTTTGACATTTGTGTTTTCCGGAAGACACATATAACTGTTTGTGTTTTTGTACTGTACTCATTGACTCTGGTGCTTCCCAGTGAAGTCTTACAAGTCTTTATTCAACAGTTTTGGGTCTCTGTAACAAGTAGTTACACTGTATTCTTTACTAGAAAGGGGGAAGACTGCAGTAAAACTTGGTAATATAGCGAAACTCGTACAAACAAAGTACTATAGTTTTATAAAATACAGAAACAGTAACGATATACAGCAACGTTTCGACCAAAAGGCCTTTATCAAGCAAACGATACAACAGGAGTGAGAATTTCAAAGAACACCTACAAATGGACGATTACAGAAACATTTAAACGTATCTCCTTATGGTATAATATGAGATATGTTTAAATGTTTCTGTAATAATTCTTCGTCATTATACTATTATTAAGACTCTCCTTAGTCAGTGGCGCTTAGGACGGCCAACTCAAAAACCCCGTCATTCTTCTCTTTTTTTCAGTTCTCCGTATTGTGTTTCAGTTGCGATTCATTTCTTTCAGTTGCTGTTCCAATGTTCTATTCCTTCCAGCCTGTTTTGAAATTATTTTGTGTCCTTTGGTTTACTCCTTTTTGATGTCCTATCTCTCAGTGGCAGTTTTTGTGACAGAGTTAATGTCCTGCTTATTACATGACGTCCATCTCTCATGACTTGTATCTTATCATATGCACGATCCATCTCCAAACTTTCTTTTAAATGATGATGTCACCCGTGTGGTACCGGGCCTACAAGAGAAGCAAAGAATAGTACCTCTGCGACCTACAAGACATGACGTAAGAGGCGACTAATGTAGGAGCCTAGGGAAGATTTCCTAGTAAGTAAAAAGCAGCGCAGAAATCAGATGTGCTGGTCTATTTGTGGCGCATAACTGGCACAACGTACAATCGCTCTTAGGCTCAGATCACATACAAATCAGACAGAGTGGTTAACAAGTAATTGATATGGAGCATTCGAAGAAGAAGATTATGGTGCTCATATTCTCTTGCTGACACTGTGTAAGCAGTTATTGGTTAGTGTAGCATAATGCTGCCGTCTGACATATTTTGTTAATGTTTACTTCAGTGTTTATTATTCTCTTAAGTGTTTCTGCATGAAAGGACCTTCTTCTGTTTCTATTTAAAATATACTAGAATCGATGTCTCAAAGACAGCTGCATAGTAGCTATTGGGGGACTGAGTACTTATGGACTTGTTCGATGTGAACGTATGTCGAACAGGAAAGCAGAACTGAACTGAATGTCTTTATTGCATGTGGCTTTATATATGAAAACGGGGCCTCTGATAACATACGGCCGGCGGCGTCAGGTAAAAATTCTAGAAATTAAGACCACAACCGTGCGTGACCCGTTTTCAGTAGTGTTGAATAAAATCGAATTCATTTTTAAAACAACTCAAGGTTATATTATGTAACACGTTAAGTTTCGAACGCTCCATAATGAGAACCATTTGGTAAATCACTCTTTGTAATTTGATCTGAGCCTAAGAGCGATTGTATGTTCTGCCAGTTATGCGCTTACAAATAGGCCAGTACATCAGATGTCTGCGATGTTTTTTATTTACTAGGGTAGCTGTCCTAGACCTCTACCGTAGTCGCTACTACGACATGCCTTGTAGGTCACAGTGTTACTATTCTTTGCTCCCTTTTTGTTCCCGTCAACACAAGAGCGAAACAAAACTATATGTTTCCATTCTTCAAACATTGAACATATCAGTACAGAAAGAGAAATTGGAAAGGACTGTTCTTAAAGATTGACAAAGTTCTTCTCATGACAAGCTCTTTGATGGTGATGTATTTTCTTAGAGTTTATGTATCCACTATTCATGAACCTCTGTATTGAAACACAATAAAAGGTGTTAACATACAAGAAATATTGCATCCTTTCAACAGCAAACTACAACATTAACCTACACTAAACTTGAAATTGCCGATAAGCTGGCATATATGGCTGCTGTTAAAGCCAGCGTGCAATGGGTCAGACTGATATTAAACCTGCTCTAAGGGAGAGATGACGTGTACATATTCAAGTAATAGTGGTGAATCTACAACATTAACAAGACTGCAAGAATTCCAAATTAAATGTGGTGTAGCTAGACAATAACACTATAATGGTAGCCAAAGAAGAATAGTAAACCAATAAAGAACGGTGTCGTTAGTTGCCACATACTGAGGATGGGATCGGAACACTTATAGACTCATTTGTTCGATGTGTAGCAATGATCCGACGACTAAACGAAAATAATTGTCCAATATTTAAGAATTATTATAACCTCTCCTTCTTCTTCTTCTTCTTTGTGTTCGTTCTTTACGACCAATTTTAATCACTCTTTGTGATATGTTTGATCTTTGCCAAGAACGTGTATACGTTACACATTGGTTTGGTAGGCCCCTAAACGCATAGACTTCTACACGTTTAGGACACATGTCCGATTTCATCCAAACCTCCTTAGTCGCTTCTTACAACATGCATGGCAGGTAACAGTGGTTCTATTCTTTACACCCCAAATTTGTGCCCCGGTAACCACTCGGGCGTATTATATCCTAATATATAAGATAAAAAGCAGTCTATGCAATAGGTGGACCTCATAGATAAGAGAGGCGACAAAAACACTGTTTACGAAGCTCACACAAAAAGCATGCTTAAGAAATCTCTTCTTATCCTGACGCTGTGGAACGACCTCACATAGTCAGAAAGGGCGTGCAGTGTAGACATACTCTTAAGTGAAGATCATAAAGCCCAAATATACAGCAAAAAAGATCGTTAAAGAGCAATGAAGACACGAAGTAGCCGGCAAGTGACTGTTCCAATGACTAGTCCTAGAAGGGATGTGAATGTTCCTAAACCGGAATGACTTCACCCAGTCAGAAAATATGCAAAGTAGTAAATGCTCTTTGGCGTAGATCTAAGCCAAAATATAAGGCATTAAAAAGATTATTAAAGAGGTTTATCATACGAAGCGAAAGATACGCCGCACTCAGTTAGAAAGGTTGCAAAGTACAAAAGGCTCTTTGGCGTAGATCCAAGCTCAAATATACGGCTTTAAACGGATCATTAAAGAGAACTTGTTCACACGAAGGAAAGGAAAGTGTGGGGATCTGACTGGAAACGAGGCAGACTCAAAACATTTTCCGTAATAACGGAAACCCTCACCTACATGTGTATGGTACCATCCACAAGTAGGGACCTATAAACAGAGGTTCAACGTTAGTCGTTCTTGTCAAAGATCAATTATATATCAAAATAAAAATGATAAAATGGGTAGCGAAGAACGAACGCGAAGAAGAAGAAGATTCTGACGATGTGAAACAAAATCAGTTTAGAGAAAAAATAAATCAATGATCCAACAACTGGCTAGACGGCAGATATAAATGACGCATCCTAAAACTCTATTATATATTTATAAATCAATGAGAAAAATGGATAAGAATAAACAACAGATTAATAAGAATAAACGAAAGATAAAAACTGTCTCGAATATTTTCAAACTAAATTATGAAAAACGGCCAACTCAAATTTATTCTGCTCGCAATATGTAAACATCTTGCATCTGTCTTTTACTCATTGCTCACTCTCTCAAAACCCTTATCTCTCTATCTCTATCCCACTCATTCTCTCATTCTAACAATAAATCTGTTTCTATTTTGTTCAGCTCAAGTTATTCTCCTGCATATTGATATATTAGGACTCCCGTATGTTGCGTGGCCCACACGGGAAGCAAAGAATAATACCACTGCGGTCTACACGGAATGTTGTAAGAGGCGACTGAGATAGGATGCCTAGGGAAGCTACCTTAGTAAATAAAAGCGTCGCAGAAATCGGATGTGCTGGCCTACTTGTAGAAGCATAACTGGCAGAACGTACAATCGCTCTTAGTCTCAGATCACATACAAATCATAAAGAGTGGTTAACAAGTGGTCAATATGGAGTGTTCGAAGAAGTATTATCGATTTAAGGGAAGACTGCAGTAAAACTATGTAGAAATGGCGATACACTTGAAAACAAAGTACTGTAGTTTTACAAAATACAAAAACAATACACATCAACGTTTCGACCAAAAGGCATTTATCAAGCAAAGGATACTTAAGAAGTGAAGATTCGACATGTTGTGTGCTGTGCGAGAAGTGAATTTCATTCACTTCTCTTGTTCAGTTGAAAGATAAGACAAAGTAAAGCTATTTGTCCAAGAGCTAGCTGGTTTTGGTCTAAAAAACGCTCGTTTTCAGAGCTAGACAATGAGCGCTGAAATAAATACGGTTTGTGGTTCTATGTATATTTAGTCTAATTGTTTTGAAGGGGTTGGGCCAGTGGCGGCTCGTCATTAAGGACCAGTGAGGCCGGGCCCCACCAAAAATAATGTGTAACGTGTATTTATTATTTTATAAATTAAAATATAGCAACCAAAAACCATGGTTTATCCGGAAAAAAAAGTCTGGCCCCACCAACACAAATGATTACGATCCGCCACTGGGTTGGGCCATACTTAATATGAATGCCACCAAAATCCATTGTATACAGCGTCTTCTACAACAGAACATCAGGAAAAAAACGGCGAAAGGAAAAACATGAAAAAAAAATATTTAAATAACAGCAGAATCCTGTGGAAAAGCAAAAAATAACTTTCACGCAAGCCACTAAAGCAGCTCAAGACAAAAAAAAACAGAAAACTACTTAACAGGCAAAACCTGATAACAGCTTTAGTTTCAGTATGGAATATCTTCAATGCACTCTGGGCATGCCCATAGGTACTCTGACCTCCATAGCAATATCTCGAAGAACTTCCAGCAACTGACCGTACCATTTCAATTTTGATTGATGAACATACTCATTTACCTATTATGCTGTTATTTTCTGGCCACTCCTTGGGATCCAATCTTAAATCCCAGCTCTTGCAATCTAATAGTTGACGTGGATTTGTTTAAATGAAAATCTTTGCGGTCTCACTCTATGAGGACGTTCAACAAGTCAGCTCTACCCATTTGCTTGCCCCTGATATGGGGACAGAGTCTGCTCTCTCATTGTCAACGACACCAATGTGCACCGGAACGAAGATACTCGATAACAGTATGATGACAGAAGCAAAATAAGTAACTTTCACCCCTGAAGCTATATATACATATATACATAGAATCAACAGCATCGATTGTTGGAGAGATGAAGATGGATAAGGGGGACGTTCTTCGGTCTCTTCGCGGCGACTGTCTGGTAGATGAAAAAAAAATCGTGGCATATCCTTTACGTTGATTTTCTAGGCACCACTTATAAGTTCAGTGGTTTGCCATTACTTTCAGAACGGTGAGGTCTATTTTTACCTTTTGTAAAATTCCAACGGAAACGAATTTGCTTCCAAACTTGCCCACCGAGGATTTAACCAGAACGCTTGGGTTTGTGATCGAGCTCACTACCGCTTGAGCTACAGAGCTCACTGATGAGCTGGTGGATGAGGAAACTAAAATAGATGTTGAATCAATCCAGCGATTTAGAGTTACCCGGTGTACAATTGAATGCCTTAGGAGCAGAGTTAGGAGTGTGTTTAATCAGAGAGCCACGGGAACCATCAGTATGCATACTCTTCGATATCAGTTGGGGAGACTGAGCCCTATGTGTCTGTCCGGAGTGCAAAGACATTAGTTTAGTAACCAATAACCAATTTCTAATATTTTTCTTATTTATTTTATTTTAACTCGAACTTCTTGAAAAAAAAATTGTATCGCTTCCCTAACCTTCAGCATCAAAGACCTATATAAGACGAATATAAACAAATTATATTGTAGTTTTATAATGTAGTTTAACTATATTCATATTTGATGTTTAACATCCTTATGACTGGTAATGAAATCTGGGTATGTCTACACACGATACCTTGTCATTTTCTTGAATTTCTAACTAATTGGACTGGTGATATAGTCTGTCTGATTATCTATCTACACGGTACCTTGTCATTATTATTATCTTGTTTAGACAAAAGATTGGTGGTAAGGTTAGATGATCCACGATATATTTTAAGAATATCGTTATCATCATCATCCTCCTCCTCCTCATCATCATTATTATCGTCATCATTAACATCATCATCATCACCATCATAATCATCATCATCGTCGCCATCATCACCACCATCATCATCATCATCATTACCATCTTCCTCATCACAATCATCATCATCATTATAATCCCAAACTGGTTAATTTCCAGAGATCCGTAATCTCAGTGTAGGTGAGCTCGAATCCTAGTCCTATCATAGACATACAATAAAACGTAGGTCCCGTGTTATAAATTAGCACGTAAAAGAACCCTTGGCAGTTCAAAATCGAGAAGAGCAGGATGGAAAGCCGCTGCCTGGGCACAATTCATAAGAAAAGATTTAAATTAAAATTTCTACAAAAATATCTTCACCATCTTTAAAATTACACCGTGCACCCTCGTTGGTGCAACGGAGATCGTACACTGTCGTAGATTTCTTCGTGTGTAAGAAAGAGATCGGAGCACATATGGTAACTCCCCGAAGTGCAATGAGGATGGTCCTATGAATCAATTAATCCATCAATCAATAACTTCACCTAATGTCTGGGAGTTATAACACAGTGCAAGGCTGCTGGACTCTAATAAAATATATCTTTCTCTTGTCCCTACCATCCTCTTTTCCTAGTATATCCTCACCAACCACCAGAAAACTGCAGACTTTCATAAATGGATGATTACGTAGAATAGAGGGACTGAGATGGTATAATAAGATTAACTCAAGGAAGATTAACAACGAGGAACTCAAGAGAAAGAATTAAGGAAGAGACGCTGGCGATGGATAGGACACACATTGAGAAGACCGACCGGAAACATAGCAAGTCAGGCACTGTTTTGGAACCCGCAGGGAAAGAGAAGTAGAGGAAGGCCTAGACAGACCTGGAGAAGAGAGCTGGATTCTCATATTAAAAGGATAGGTAAAACATGGAACGAATTGGAAGTTATGCAAGAGAGAGGAAGAGCTGGAAGAAGTTTATTGAAGACCTGTCTTCCGTTGGGAGTTGAAACGTGAAAAAGAAGATATCCTCACTAGAGTGTCATTTATTTTAATTCTTTCCCATTATTTCAGTTGTCCTTTGTTGTTCTATATATGTAACTTGTTCTGTTCTTGTTAATAATTGTTCCATCATTTCTTGACTTGATTATCGTTGTTTGCTCAAGCAATAGTGCACCTTTTTAGTTCCCATTCATAACCTGAGGATTAAATGAATCATCTAAATAGATCCGTACTAATGAAGTTTTCACATCAAGACATAAATAATGGAGGTATGTTAAGCTTGATCACATTCATTTGAGGTGGTCTCTGTGGCTAAGTAGGACCTTGGCTTGAGTCGAACGTCATCGGTTCGAATGCGTACCGCGTCGTTTTATTCAAGAGTGCTTTTTTTCCCAGAACCCACTAGGATTGTTACCGGTGCTACGAAGTTTGTGCTTCGTGCACTACTCTCTGCAGGTGGCGTTCTTCAAATGGCACAGCAGGCTTACACGCAAAAATCAGTCAGAAGCGCCAAACCAGGCGGCATGGCTAACGCCCGAATTCACAGTGGGCGAACGAAGAAGAGAAGGTAGCGTTCTGCGGAGAGCGATCGAGCCAGATGGGATAAAACCCAGTTTAAAACATTCATTTGATATTTATTTCTTTTTATTGCAATTGATTACAAAAAGAGGGGGACGGGTGGATGCGTGTTGGCGTTGGCGTATCGTTGTGTATCATTATTAACAGTCTTTCTCATGTTGGAAAAAAGTATTTATATTTTTTTTTCATTAGTTTTCTAGTTTAAACTTCTGTTTCAATTTATTCTTAATTAGTCCTTCACGTTGCAGTGATGAGACATTTCCAACTGTAACATATATCTCATAAGTCGTTGTTATTTTTGTTACATTCTCTGTAGAATTTGTTACTTTTGAGAAGCAATCAGTAGCGGATCGTGATCGTAGATTGGAAATGTGATCGAGCCCGATCAAAAATAATTTGTAATCTGTACTTATTTATTTTTCATAAAATATTTTGTTCATAATTATTACTTTTAACGACATACTAATTAGCTTTGAAAGTTGAATATATCACTCTAAAATATACAGTCTGAAATAGATCGTATTTCCTATTTAATTAGTATTCTTTACGGATTTCCAGCGCACACATTTTTTCGGGCCATTAGAAATGTGGTCTAATTAGACCGTCTGTTCACATAACGATCTCTGACCTCTCTTTCGACTGGTTGCTTAGCACAGCCAAATACGCGATTTTCATTCATTCAGTAGGTAAATTCTTACTAGGCTAATCCAGTTCACAGCTAAACGGTGTAATTAGGCACACATTTGTCCAGGTGCGTAAATACCAAATGATATATTAAAAAATAGAAAATGATTGAAATAATTAATCGCCCGTTCCATCAATATACATATAGGTACGATAATTTACGTTTAGACAAATTGACGAGCTGTGAATTACTTTCTGAAGTGGTAACTGTTGTATTAAAAATAAACAGAATAGATTATTTATTTGAAAATCCGTTTAATTCTTTAAAGATAGAAGAACAGTTTGAAATTAAACGGTTAGGTGCGCATTTTTGTCGAAAATCTTTATCTTTATCTGGCCCCACTAAAACAAATGATCACAAGCCGCCACTGGAAACAATAAATGAGTTTGTTATGTGTGTTATTATATTATAAAGTACAAAATGTAAATTGTGAATATATAAAGTACATTTAACGATGTCGGATTCTTGAACGTAATCGACCAAGATAACAAACGAAGCTAATGATTAGCTTTATGAAGCACTATATTTACTCTGTCGTATGTTATGTTTCAGAAATATGGACAGTACACTAGCAACTTGGATGACAGAGTTAATGCTTTTGAAGTGGGGATATATAGACAGTGGGCGTCTCTAGCTCAAGCGGTAGTGAGCTCGATCACAAACCCAAGAGTACCTGGTTCAAACCACACGGTGGGCAATTTGGGAAGCGAATTCGTTTCCGCAGGATTTTCACAAAATGAAAAGAAAGATAAAAAATAGACCTCACCGTTCAGAAAGCAATGACAAACTACTGGACGTATAAGTGGTGCCTAGAAAATCAAATCAATGACTCATTTACTGTGATTGATGGCTACGTCCTGTAAAGGATATGTCATGATTTTCATTTTCATGTATAGAACAATAGGTCGTATTTCAGTGCTATATTGATCCAATACTTATGTATGTCAGCCAATCATGGACAATGAACAAACAATCAATAAGGTCACTGGAGGCCAAAGAGGTCTGGATTTACAGAAGAATGCTTAAAATTCCATGAACAGCGAAGAAAACAAATGATGAGGTTTTAAAACAGGCCTGCACAGAAGGAAACCTTATCAAAAGAATACGAATCAGACAATCACGGTTCTTCGCGCATATAATGCGAAGAGGAGATTTAGAACATTTGGTGCGTGATAACAGGTAAGATTCAGGGAAGGAGAGATCGGTGGAAGACGGGGGTAGAAGATGTTGAATGGTCTAACATCTTGGGTGAACAAATGATTGAACTGATTACCTGACGAGAGAGAGAGAGAGTTGTGGAGAGACATGAATGCCTATGTCAGCAGACATAACACTTGTTTGATTGATTTTATGGACAGAAAATCCGAAACAAGAAGTTATAGTAAAATAAGAAGTTATAGTAAAACAAGAAGTTATAGTAAAACAAGAAGTTATAGTAAAATAAGAAGTTATAGTAAAACAAGAAGTTATAGTAAAACAAGAAGTTATAGTAAAATAAGAAGTTATAGTAAAACAAGAAGTTATAGTAAAATAAGAAGTTATAGTAAAACAAGAAGTTATAGTAAAACAAGAAGTTATAGTAAAACTAAGAATGAAGAAAGAATTACTACTGAAAATTAAAAAAAGAGAAATAAAATATGTCGGATGCGTCGATCAAAGTCTTGTTATAATGGAAAGTTGAAGGGCCGCAAGCAAGTGGCCAAGGCCGAGACAAAAGGAAGAGGGAAACATGAAGAGATTGACTAATTACAGTCTGGCAGAGTGCCACATCAAAGCAAGAGATAAGAGCCTTGGTACCTGTTGAACGTTTATTGCAGTTAACCTTCAATTTATAGCCATTGCACCTATTGGAGGTTTATTGCAGTCAACCATAGCCATTGCACCTGTTGGAGGTTTATTGCAGTCAACCTTCAATTTGTAGCCATTGCACCTGTTGAACGTTTATTGCAGTCAACCTTCAATTTATAGCCATTGCACCTGTTAGAGGTTTATTGCAGTCAACCATAGCCATTGCACCTGTTGGAGGTTTATTGCAGTCAACCATAGCCATTGCACCTGTTGGAGGTTTATTACAGTCAACCTTCAATTTGACGCCGTGACACTTGTTGGAGGTTTGTTGAGGTCAACATTCGACTCGAAAACGTGGCAACTGTTGGAGGTTTGTTGAGGTCAACATTCGACTCGAAAACGTGGCAACTGTTGGAGGTTTGTTGAGGTCAACATTCAACTCGAAAACGTGGCAACTGTTGGAGGTTTGTTGAGGTCAACATTCGACTCGAAAACGTGGCAACTGTTGGAGGTTTGTTGAGGTCAACATTCGACTCGAAAACGTGGCAACTGTTGGAGGTTTGTTGAGGTCAACATTCGACTCGAAAACGTGGCAACTGTTGGAGGTTTGTTGAGGTCAACATTCGACTCGAAGACGCGGCATCTGTTGGAGGTTTGTTGAGGTCAACATTCGATGCGTAGCCGTGACACCTGTTGGAGGTTTATTGAGGTCAAAATTCGACTCGAAGACTCGGCAACTGTTGGAGGTTTATTGAGGTCAAAATTCGACTCGAAGACTCGGCAACTGTTGGAGGTTTATTGAGGTCAAAATTCGACTCGAAGACTCGGCAACTGTTGGAGGTTTATTGAGGTCAAAATTCGACTCGAAGACTCGGCAACTGTTGGATGTCTATTGCTGTCAATATTTTGATCTGAACGTAAATGATCTTTGATGAGAATATCTTTTGGTTCTGATCTGAAATGGCTTTTGATGGGAACATATCTTTGTAATCTGATATGAGATGACGTTTGGTCTGATCTAAGCTGACCATTGATCTGGTCTGAAATGAATTTTCCTCTATCGCATCTAAGCTGATCTTTGATCTCAGCTGACTTTTGATCTTGTCGTAGATGATCTTTGATTTGATCTAAGTTGACCCATGATCTGTCTCATCTGAGCAGGCCTTTGATCTGATCTGTGCTGACATCTGATCTGATCTCTGATCTGATCTTAGCTGATCTTTGATCTGGTCTGAGCTGGCCTTTGATCTCATTCGAGCTGACCTTTGATTTTATAATTAATGCTGTTAATGCAATCGTGTCGGCATCTCATTGATGCAAAAACACGCATTACAGTATATCCACGTACGTCTCTGACAGTTAGAAACTTCAACAGACGAAATTAAATTATAAAACTTCCAGTTCGAATCTTCTGAAGCATTAACTGAGAGTCAGATACAACAATATCAAGGGTAAAAGGAGAGCAAAGAGCTAATGGAAGGCAGCAGTAACGACCTCAACCTCCATCCGCGTACTGTGAGTTGTTGTTTTGTATTCCCTACTTCGTTCTACAACAACTCTATCATGCGCATTAGCCAAGAACCACCAGCCTGACTTCTCACCGCAATGCAAATACCGATATGTATAAACAACAACAGCATTGTTATTTGCATTACTTTCTTCTGCTACTTCATTGCGAGTTCAGTCTTTATGTTGCCCTATTTTCTACATCCCCTTTCAAGAGTAACGATAACGTTGCGATAGTTGGTCATGCTACCATCTGTTGGGATCCATTCTTCTTCTTTTCGCAGAGTTGCAACTCTGGTCACTGACTAATTGTTCTCTCAGCTTGGGCCATCCACTACATGTCACGCTTGATTCTCGTGTCCTTAACATCATTAGTGTTTTTGTGTAGTGGATGTCTCTTATCCACAGTAACCCGCATATATGCTTTAGATGGGTGATAGCATGAAGGGAAAGTAGTGACAGAAGGCCAATCACATATCTATTAGTGTGTGTATCTAGTGCAGCCAAGGATTGATTTGATAAGATTATCATCATTGTACTCGCCTGAGTTGTTACCGGGGCCCAAATTTGGGGTGTAAAGAATAGAACCAATGTTACCTTCCATGCATGTTGTAAGAGGCGACTAAGGAGGTTTGGCTGAAATCGGATGCATGTGTCCTAAACGTGTAGAAGTCTTATGCGTTTAGGGGCCTACCTAACCAATGTGCAACGTACACACGTTCTTGGCAAAGATCAAATATATCACAAAGAGTGATTAAAATTGGTCGTAAAGAACGAACGCAAAGAAGAAGAAGATCATTGTACTTTGGTGAGTAACCATGTGTGCTCCGATCTTTTTCTTACATAGGATGAACTCCGTAGCACCGGCGAGGGTAACCAATGTAATTTTGAAGATGGTGAAGATATGATTGTAGGAATTTTATTTTAAAACTTTTCTAATGAATTTTGCCAGGGCAGCAGCTTTCCAGCCTGCTCTTCTGGATTTTGAACTGGCATGGATTCATTAACGTGCTCAAATTGAACATGGGACCTACGTTTTATTGTCAGTCTCTGATAAGACTAGGAACACGATCACACCTACATTGAGATCAAGGATCTCTGGAAAAAATATCCAGATTGCTCCACGAGAGACGACCTCTACACCCCAGAGATCCCTAGCGTGCAGGCAAGGAGTATAAGGGTGCTTTTTTTTTGGTATACGTTAGAACCGTTCACATTATGAATGTGATATCGTGAGGATGCCGAGTTCGTTACCTACCACGGACATAACCAGTTGACGGAACAGAACAACAAGTTTCAGCGCAAGGTATAAACCAGCGTTTCCCAAAGTGGGCGGTACCTCCCCCCAGTGGGCGCTGAATCGTTCTAGAGGGGCGATAGTGGGTTGAGAAGAATTTTTTTTTGGGGCTCTTAAAGAATAATAAATATTTTAACATAAATTATTTTCGTGATTTTGAAATTGAATAATCATTTAAAATTTGAATGCTGCATTTAAATTCATCTTATGCCCGCCTTACACGATCCATTTTTTCATCAATTTTCTATTTCATGCATATAATCATTTGAAAATTAACCATAATGACAGAAATATATATCAATTTTCTATGTGAAAGAGAAAATAGAGCATGTGTATATGTGGGGGGTTGATAAACTGTTATAATGTCGAGGGCGTTACACGGTGTATGTTCTGCAAAGTGGGCGGTGGGCCGAAAAAGTTTGGGAATCTATGGTATAAGGCTACCCTAACATTAAGCGCTACAAGATCACGCTAGCAACGTTTTATCGTTTGTTCAAAGTGATGTTTGAAAGACTACGAATAAAGGTTATTCCAAAATAGCGCAGCTTGTCATGAAGCTCGATGGCTTGCACATCAACGGTGACTCCGGGTAAGGCAGCCAGTGACATCCGGGAAACAGAAGGTCGACTAGTTCAGACAGGAAATCGAAGATTCCTGTTTAATAGGGGCTGGCTGGTTGTTAAATATGTTTGATAGAACACTAGGATTTTATGCAATGAGTCCATAGTTATTTATTGTTGAAAAATGTTAATACTATTTATATCCCTTAGCTTTAAATCTTCTTCTTCTTCTCGTTCTCACTAGATTGGGATTTCGGATTCTCTAATAAAGGCAGCCGTCTGTCTCAGATTATCAGCCACGCATACAGTTTGTCTTGGACGCTAGTGTAAGTGGCCACCTCTTTCTTCTCAAGTCTGTACACTGGGGGCATTTATGTAGGATATAATTCCTATGATTTCTGCTTCCCCGATTGTGCCGACCTCTTCCCGCAGTAAGTTTTGGCCACCCTCATGATGGAGTGTCTGACATTCTTACTGCGTGGCTAAATCTTCGAGGCAGATTGGTGGCCGTAGAATCCGTTATCCCATTCCTCATAGTGAGGGGTGGTTGCACCATGTTATGCGCCTTACGGCCTGGTGCATCCGTTTTCTGCAAGCATTTGTTTCGGGTTAGCATTCCCTAGCGGACACGTACATCCGATTTCACCCAAACCTCCTTAGTCGCCTCTTACGACATGCGTGGCAGGTAACAGTGGTTCTATTCTTTACACCCCAAATTTGGGCCCAGTAACCACTCGGGCGAGCTTTAAATCTAACATATTACATAATAAACCTTGGTTTAGCACGTTGTATTGTTTTTAAAGTGAATTAGTCTATATACAACAACACTGGAATGCGAGGATCACGCTACAGTTGTGGTTTTATTTCCTAAAATATTTACCTGAGCCCGCCGGCCGTATATTATCGGAGACCACGGTCAACCTTACGTAATTATTCAAAGGCATCACAGCATACCTACCTTTGTCAGTATTGACCTGAGAGCGAGAATCTCTACAGATACAGTGTTCACAAAATAGATGAGACTGCAGTAAAACTTTGATTGGCAAAACACGTAATCACAAATACTGTAGTACTTACAACTTACAAAAACAATAACAAAATACAGCAACGTTTCGACCAACAAGGCCTTTATCAAGCAAACGAATAACAGAAGTGACAAATTTAAAAAAACATATGGACGACTACATACAAACGTTTGTAATGAAAATCTGGGAATAAAAACGAATAACGAAATAAATGTAACACAAAAACACATAAAAACTAGAAATAAAAAAGAAGAGAAACAAAGAAACACCTAGTAAATATATAACTTGAATACATGCAACATATACACATATAGACTACAAGGCATGAGAAGAGAAAGCACTAAGAAGCATAGGAATGTAATACATTGAGCCCACGTGGTCGCAAGGTACCATACAACGAAATCAACCGATTCTCCAGAGCAAATCGACTGCGATCATCCGAGGAACAGGATCTGATGGCTGTGACCTGGACATCGTGAGCTCCTAAATGGCCAGTATCATTGAAATGGGTGGCTACAAGGATCACAGAGCATTGACGTATGTCGCGCAAGTGTTGGATGAATCGGTCACTGAGCGTCTTGCCTATCTCGCCGATATAAGCCTTGTTACATCGCTTACAGATAATGGCATAGATAAGATTACGAGTCTCGCATGTGATTACGTGTTAAATACGTTTGTTGGATTCAGTACTGTGATTACGTGTTTACAGATATAGTGGGTAGAAAGCAAAAGTTTGACAACGTAAAATGTGACCTACGGTAATACCAGAGGCCGTGAAAGACACCGCGCAGAAGACGCATATAACAGCCCGGTTTTGAAGTCTCTTTTATTACTCGCTTTTAGAAACCAGATGACATCTTGTTTTTTTTAGTAATTACATGACATCTTGTTTTTTTACTAATCACATGACATCTTATTTTTAGTAATCACATGACATATCGTTATTACTAATCACATGACATGTCATTATGAAAAACGAAAAACAAATATAATGAAGACACCTATGGCAAGTAATGCAGATATCACACTGGAATCTAAAATGATAAAAATAACAGAGCAGTTCACCTATTTAGGTAGCAATTTTGATTGAACAGGAAATGTTAAAAAAGAAATTATGATACGAATTGGCAAAGCAACATCAGCTTTTAAAAGTCGAAATAAAATATGGAACTGTAAGTTATATAGTATTGAAACTAAATTACGAATTTTCAATTCAAATGTTGTATCAATCCTAACATATGCCAGCGAGAGTTGGAAAATGACTTAACCCTTTAGCTGCTAAGGACGTATATATACGTTTTCCCATTCACTTCTAAAAACGCATTAACACGTCTGTTATTATATCTCCTCTGTGGGCTAAAGACGTGTTAACACGCTATACATTGCTACTGTCACTGCAAAAATGCGTACATTCACGTTTGTGGACCTAGAAACAAGAGTAGCTATTTTTAGCTCAGCCTTCAGAAAAGTATGTAGCAGCGAAAGGGTTAAGATATAGAAAGCAAGTTGAATGCATTTGAAAATAGATGTCTGCGAAAAATAATGAATATAAAATGGAACGAATTCAGGAGAAATGATGAAATCAGAGATATGTCTGGTCAACCACTAGTGACAACTGTTATAAGAAAGAGAAGATGGAGATATGTTGGGCACACCTTGAGGAGAAATGATCAACGAATATCAAAGCAGGCAATGAAGTGGGATGCAAAGGGTTCAAGAAAGAGAGGTCGACCTAAATAGACTCTGAAACGAACTTTGCTGAGAGAGGCAGGAAATATCGGTCTCAGTTCCATGGAGGATATTGAGCGAGTTGCCAAGGATAGAGCGGTATGGAGAAATTACTTGCAGGCCCGATGTAACGTATAACGTTACGAGAGGAATTATTATTAATCACATGACATCTCCTTTTTTGTAATCACATGACATCTCGTATTGTTGTAATCACATGACATTTCGTTTTAAAAAAAAAGTAGATTACATATCGTTTCAGAACTGGACACAAAAGACTGAACAGACATTTACACAGACTAAAACTAGTTCCATCACCCACATGTGCACGTGGACATTCAGCATAGACAGCTGGACACATCCTGCAAGATTGTCACCTGATGAATCAATTGCGGAAAGAACACTGGCCAACAGTGACAGCCATCAACAGAAAACTGTTTGGAAACCTTGATGAACTAACAAACACAACAACATACATCAAGAAAATCAAACCAATGTGCAACGTATACACGTTCTTGACAAAGATCAAACATATCACAAAGAGTGATTAAAATTGGTTGTAAAGAATGAACGCAAAGAAGAAGAAGGAAAGAGAAGATCAAGAGAATCGGACACATTGTATAGACATTGAACATCAGCGTACGAGAAGAAGAAGAAGAAGAAGACGATCTCGTTATATTGAAATCAGACTATTTCTTGTGTTTAGAAATAAAACTACATCTGTACGTTAAAAATCGTATCATCTCTAGTTTGTAATGAAGATTCTTTTGTATTTCTTGTGGAAGTTGAGATAATTTGTGTACATAAAGCTCTCTCTCTCTCTCTCTCTCTCTCTCTCGCGATCCCGGTCTAGACTGATGAACCAGCTTTTTTCATGAATTTTACCGTGTTTTAAGGGACTCCGTTCCTCCGTACAGCTTCTTGCGAAGCTCTGTGTATTGGGGCCAGGTTTCTTTTCTTATACCTGCTATCAGTTGACAATCTTGCAGAACGTGTTCTGCCGTCATGTCCGCCTTTTTTCAGGGGCACAGGCTAGTTGTGCCAATACAAAGCTTTCAAAATCCTTTGTTTGGCGTCTCATGTCTAGCAAACAGAATAAGACAAAATTAGTTCCCCAAACTTGGTATAAGTGATATCTACTGCATAGTAAAATAATTCCTCCGTACAGTTATACGTTAAATAGGGCCTTCAATAAATTCTCCATACCGCTCTATCCTGGACAACTAGCTCAATCTCTTCCATGGAACTGAGACCGATATTTCTTGCCTTTCTCAGTAAAGCTCGTTTCAGGGTCTCCTTAGGTAGTCCTCTCTTTCTTGCACCCTTTACATTCCACTTCAATGCCTGCTTCGATATTCTTTTATCATTTCTTCTCAAGGTCTGTCCAACATCTCTCCATCTTCACCTTCTTATAACAGTTGATACTAGTGGTTGACCAGACATTTCTCTGATTTCATCACTGAATTCGTTCAAATTTATGTTCATTATTTTTCGCAGACATTTATTATCAAATGCATATAAGTTACTTTTTATTTCATTAGTCATTTTCCAACTCTCGCAGGCATATGTTAGAATTGTTACTGCATCGATGGCATATGTTAGAATTGTTACTACATAGTCATAAAGTATAACAATGATAAATACAAGTATATCTTGTGTTTAACGAGCACGCACGCAGTAGACCCCAGCCGGGAAGTTGATAATCGATAACTGTAATCTGAAATACAGTGGTCCAAAAAAAAATTAATTAGTACATTCTGTCTTTTCTCTATTCCTGTTTTGCCTCCCAGCGTCGTGGTAATTAGTATCAACATAACGAGATGAGTATACAAACATCAATCATTCTAAAAAGTACACCAGGGAACGTTTTTTACTTTCGGGTCTAATTTATAAGTAAAAGGGAAGACTGAGTAAACCTTGTAAATAGTGAAACACGTACAAACAAAGTAATATAGTTTTACAAAATACATAAACAGTGACGATAAACAGCAACGTTTCGACCAACAAGGCCTTTATCAAGCAAACGAACACACAGGAGTGACAAATTAAAATGAAACACAAATGGACGACCAAATACAAACGTATCTAAGGAAAATCTGGAATAAAAACGAATAACGACGGGAAATGCACATACACAACAAATATAACTATTTCGAAATGTTGTTGTTTATCGTCACTGTTTATGTATTTTGTAAAACTATAGTACTTTGTACGTGTTTCACTAATTTATAAGTACATCCAGATGGGCTTCAGACAAAACGCGTCTAGCGGTATAATTAACAAATCAGTGATCTCAAAGAAGAAGACGAAGATAAATACGTCTGAAGCTGGAGTATGCCTCGGCTTAATGGTCATAGACACTGGTGATAAGATAACCAAGTCTTCACGCAAAAATCAGAGGCGTCATATGACTACAACTGAAATCATTGTAAGCGAACGTAAGAATAACATCGGAACCCTTGCCTATGCTGAGAAGTCCCTCCACTGCCACTGAGAAGTCCCCCCACTGCCACTGGAGAGAAGTCCCTCCACTGCCACTGAGAAGTCCCTCCACTGCCACTGAGAAGTCCCTCCACTGCCACTGAGAAGTCCTTCCACTGCCACTGAGAAGTCCCTCCACTGCCACTGAGAAGTCCCTCCACTGCCACTGAGAAGTCCCTCCACTGCCACTGAGAAGTCCCTCCACTGCCACTGAGAAGTCCCTCCACTGCCACTGAGAAGTCCCTCCACTGCCACTGAGAAGTCCCTCCACTGCCACTGAGAAGTCCTTCCACTGCCACTGAGAAGTCCCTCCACTGCCACTGAGAAGTTCCTCCACTGCCACTGAGAAGTCCCTCCACTGCCACTGAGAAGTCCTTCCACTGCCACTGAGAAGTCCCTCCACTGCCACTGAGAAGTCCCTCCACTGCCACTGAGAAGTCCCTCCACTGCCACTGAGAAGTCCCTCCACTGCCACTGAGAAGTTCCTCCACTGCCACTGAGAAGTTCCTCCACTGCCACTGAGAAGTCCCTCCACTGCCACTGAGAAGTCCCTCCACTGCCACTGAGAAGTCCCTCCACTGCCACTGAGAAGTTCCTCCACTGCCACTGAGAAGTTCCTCCACTGCCACTGAGAAGTCCCTCCACTGCCACTGAGAAGTCCCTCCACTGCCACTGAGAAGTCCCCTCCATGCCACTTCTTCTTCTTCGACCGCTTCATATCGACCACTTGTTATCCACTCTAGTGATGTGTATGTAATCTGAGTCAATGAGCGATTGTACGTCGTGCTAGTTATGCACCTACAAGTAGGCCAGTACATCCGATTTCTGCTGCTTTTTTTTACTAGGTAGCTTCCCTAGGTACTACATCAGTCGCCCTTACGACATGCATTGTAGGTTGCAGTGGTACTATTCTTTGCTTCCCTTGCAGGCAACGGCAACGCACGGCGAGATAACATATGATTATTAACCAAGTATACCCACTACACAACGTTTGATTTTATATGCTTGCAATCTCTTGATTAGCAATCGATGCACAAAAGTTAACCAGGTACTGGGATAGTTAACATCAATGTTGTCACATAAAGATTTACCTCTAAAAACTAAAGCACATCTTATAAGAGCTATTTTGTGGCCACCACTATGTTACCAGTGTCAATCATGGCCAATAACATCAGCTAATGAACGGAAAATCATAACGACAGAGATGAGGTATCTTAGAACAGCTGCAATTGTGACAATAAGATACAAAATTAGAAATGAAGAAAAAAGAAGACGATGTGAAATAAGTCATGCAATTCATAAAAGAACAACAGATTAAATGACCTGGACACCGGACAAGAATGCCCTGCTATCGTCTACCACAGAGTGTCGAACTAGAAAAGTATAACGAGTACAAAGGAAGACCACGTAAAAGATGGAACGACGGCATCAAGAACAGCCTTAAGGAAATGAATAACAGCTTACAAAGTGCATTAAAACAAGCACACACAAGATCACTACATCCCCCTCCCACCCCAACCCCTTCTATAAAGAAGTAAATAGTGGAAGAGAAGAAGAAGAAGCAGTCTGTTGAGGATCTGAAATTCCTTGAAATCCATTTGGGAAATCCACCATTCCTTGGATCGTTTACAAACCCTCTCGCCTTCAGAGCTCTCAAATCAGCCAGGTTCATTGCTCGCCCACTTCCTACAATAGCCATACCCGCACGTACATCGGAGCATTCCTTTCCTTTCAAGCCTGCGTGTCTTGATACAAAACTCACAAGAAATGTTTTTGAACCTAGTATTTGTTATCTTCTTCTTCTTTGCGTTCGTTCTTTCGACCAATTTTAATCACTTTGTGATATGTTTGATATTTGCCAAGAACGTGTATACGTTGCACATTGGTTTGGTAGGTCCCTAAACGCATAGACTTCCACACGTTTAGGACATGTGCATCCGATTTCACCCAAACCTCCTTAATCGCCTCTTACGACATGCGTGGCAGTAACAGTGGTTCTATTCTTTACACCCTAAATTTGGACCTCGGTAACCACTCGGCGGTATTTGTTATAAGAAACAGAGTTCTCCATTGAAACAGTATCAATAGACCGAATCAATTACATTTCTCCGTTGAAAAAAGAAGAAAAGAAACGCAGTGAAAACGATACTATTTTTTGTTGTATTGAAAGCACCAGTGTGTTGTCAGGCTCACAAGGGAGCAAAGTGTAGTACTACTTCGATATACAAAATATTTTGTAAGAGGCGACTGTGGTAGGGGCCTAAGAAAGCTACCATATTAAATAAAATGCGTCTCAGAAACCGGATGTGGCGACCTACTTGTAGATGCATAACTGGTACAATGTACAATCGCTCTTAAGCTCTGATCACATACAGATCACAAATAGTGGTTTAACAAGTCGTCGATAGCCCGCCTGCTCAGCGTGTTCGTAGCGCGTTGGCATTGACCGGGTGACAAGCTACCTGTGAGTGCGGGTTAAATTCCGCGGGCTGGCAGAGCAGAAGAGCCACAGATTCACGTGTTCATGGCACCGAAAGCTGAAAGAGCCGAAAGCTCAAGTGCTTTGGATCGGTTTAAAAAAAAAAAAAGTCGTCTTTTGAAAAGAAGAAGAAGGAAATATAAATGAAATCTAGGATTATGTCCCTTGACAAGCAAGACGTCAACACAAAACTAACATCAATAACGAAGACATATGAAATCTTTTAGATATCTCCAAGTCGTAATTAACAACATTGTTGCCTGCAGAAAAGAAATCGGAAACTTGACATGTCAATTAAGAGTGCCGAAGTATGAATAGACTATTGCAAAGAAAACAAGCAAAGAAACGCAATTAAAACTATTGATTTTCATTTTGTCCGTTACAAAATATGGTTGTAAATCATAGACCACAAGGAAGTAAATATCTAAAAAAAATTGCCAGTGTTGTGTCGGGGCTCGCATGGGGAGTAAAGAATAGTAGCACTGCAATCTACAAGGCATGTCGTAAGAGGCGATTGAGGTATTGGTCTAGGAAGCTACCCTAGTAAATAAAAAGTATCCCAGAAATCAGATGAGCTAGCCTACTTGTAGGCGCATAAATGGCTCTTGGGCTTTGATCACATATAAATCACGAAGAGGGGTTAATAAGTGATCGATATGGAGCATTCGAAGAAGAAGATATCTAAAAAAAAACTACCTGAATTCGCAGAAAGTTCATTCTTATTTTTCATTTTTGTTGGTTTACCAACTCTGATATAACCAATGAAAGGCTCGTCCATGGAGTGAAATGGCGTGCCTCTGATTAAAGAGGTTTTAGCCCCTTACATAACAAACAATGACGAAACACGTAAAAAATGTACCGTATTTTACCAAATACAAAAACAATAACAATACACAACAACGTTTCGACCAAAAGACTTTATTATGCAAAGGATTTTAGGGGCGTCAGAAATGTATTGATCATTCTATATGTAGTGTTTCTTATAAGATGTGAATTTTTTCACTTCTGTTGTATCCCTTGATTAATAAAAGCATTTTGATTCAAACGTTGCTGAGTATTGGTGTTATGTTTGTATTTTGTAAAACTACAGTACTTTGTTTTTACGTGTTTCGCCATTACTACATAGTTTTACTGCAGTCTTCCCTTATATAGAGAATACATAATAAATAAACACAGCTAGACCATAAGGCAAGCATTAACACGTTTTACTACAGTTTTCTCTTATACAGAAAATACACAATAAACAAACAAAACTAGACCATAAGGAAAGCATTAACAAGTTTTACTACAGTTTTCTCTTATACAGAAAATACACAATAAATAAACAAAACTAGACCATAAGGCAAGCATTAACAAGTTTTACTACAGTTTTCTCTTATACAGAAAATACACAATAAACAAACAAAACTAGACCATAAGGAAAGCATTAACAAGTTTTACTGCAATCTTCCCTTATATCGAGAATACATAATAAACAAACAAAACTAGACCATAAGGCAAGCATTAACAAGTTTTACTACAGTTTTCTCTTATACCGAGAATACATAATAAATAAACAAAACTAGATCATAAGGAAAGCATTAACAAGTTTTACTGCAGTTTTCACTTATACCGAGAATACATAATAAATAAACAAAACTAGACCATAAGGAAAGCATTAACATGTTTTACTTCAGTCTTCACTTATACCGAGAATACATAATAAACAAACAAAACTAGACCATAAGGCAAGCATTAACAAGTTTTACTACAGTCTTCACTTATACCGAGAATACATAATAAACAAACAAAACTAGACCATAAGGCAAGCATTAACAAGTTTTACTACAGTCTTCACTTATACCGAGAATACATAATAAATAAACAAAACTAGACCATAAGGCAAGCATTAACAAGTTTTACTACAGTTTTCTCTTATACGAGAATACATAAAAATAAACAAACTAGACCATAAGGAAAGCATTAACAAGTTTTACTGCAGTTTTCTCTTATACCGAGAATACATAATAATAAACAAACTAGACATAAGGAAGCATTAACAAGTTTACACAGTTTTCTTATAGAGAATACACAATAAAAAACAAACTAGACCATAAGAAGCATTAACAAGTTTTACTGCAGTCTTCTCATATACGAGAATACATAATACATAAAACACAGCTAGACCATAAGGCAAACATTAACAAGTTAGGCTACCATCCTATTTTTTTTTAATCAAGTAAGTTAGATTAATTATTCAAAACTGATCATGTTAAGTCACAAATGTAGATATATTCTCATTAAAATCGAAAATCGTGTCATATCCTTTACAGGACGTAGTCTTCAACCACGTAAACGGTCGTGGACTTTCTATGTACCACTTAGCGTTTAGTAGTTGCATTGCTTTCTGAACGGTGAGGTCTATTTTTAACTATTGTAAAAATCCACGGAAACGAATTTGCTTCCAAATTGCTTGACGTGGAGTTTGAACCAGGTACGCTTGGGTTTGTGATAGAGCTCACTTCCGCTTGAGCTACAAATGCTCACTCATATTCTCGTACTTACATAAAAAAAAAAACATTGCATGGTTGCCATGACAATGGTAGTCATCTTGAAAAAAAACCCACCTCATGTAACTAGAATCCTCGCCCGTGTGGTGTATGGGGACCGCAAGGGAAAGGGAAGCGAAGAGTAGTTGAATAGTACCACTACGACCTACAAGGCATTTCGTAAGAGGCGACTGATGTAGGCCCTAGGGATGCTATCCTAGTAAATAAAAAGCGTGCAGAAATCGAGCGTGCATTGGCTAACATCTTAGGCTGGGCGCATAACTGCACAACGTTACAAATCGATCTTAAAGGAAAAGATCAAAACTTTTTGTCCCTTTTATTTCATCTTCCCTAATCTTCTCCCTGTCTGCCTCGATCTTCTCCTACATACAAAATCTTCATCCTCCTCCTCAGTCTTCTCCTCTCTTCCTCATCTTCTCCTCCTCCTCATCTTCTCCTCCTCCTCTTCTTCTCCTCTCTTCCTCTCTCTCCTCCTCATCTTCTCCTCCTCCCATCTCCTCTTCATCTTCTCTCTCCTCTCCTCATCATCTTCTCCTCCTCATCTCTCCTCCTGCTCATCTTAACCCGATATTATATTGCCTCTCATCTTCACGTTCCTAAACTGATAAAACGTGCAATCGCTATTAGGCTCAGATCACATAGAAACTACACAGAGTAGTTAACAAGTGATCGATATGGAACGTCGAAGAATAGAATCATGTCATAGTTCATTGACGTCGTGAAAAGAACAATCAATATTACGATGGCAGCAAAATGTTAACCCGAGAACCCGTGACCGTGATATTTCGGTATTGAATGTAAACATCGAATATCCCGACATCCCGAAATATCGGTTTGAAAGACATATCGTTACTTCATCGTGTTTATAATATCACTTGATATTTGATGGGTTTATAGGAAACTTAAAGAATTGGTGTTTAGGGTATATGTGGCCAGGGTTCAAAGAAACATTGAACATGACGTTGGAGAAGGTGGGAGAACATGCTAGTTATGAAGAGTTTAAGACAATTTGTGGTGAGGGTTATATTACATAAAGGGCATGCTATATGATAACGAATATATTTTGCATGCATGTTGCATATGTTCTGGTATGTATATTCAGATCACGGTATCTGTTATCATATTATAGTAGACGTAGCAATCTCCAACTGTTAAACTGAAAGCCTTGTGGAGGAGTGCTCAGTGGCGATAAAGTCTAGGGAGAACCCTGTTAGAAAATCCCCACTGTCCTGTGGGTCACACGGTAATGGAGAAGGTTAGAGGAGTAAACCTTGACCACAAATCAGGAGGAAGATATCCTGATGTTATTGAAGTTACATATGTATTATTTCATCTTCTTCTTCTTCGCGTTCGTTCTTTACGACCAATTTAAATCACTCTTTGTGATATGTTTGATCTTTGCCAAGAACGTGTATACGTTGCACATTAGTTTGATAGGCCCTAAACGCATAGAACTTCTACACGTTTAGGACACGTGCATCTGATTTCACCAAAACCTCCTTAGTCACCTCTTACGACATGCATGGCAGGTAACAGTGGTTCTATTCTTTACACCCCAAATTTGGGACCAGGAAACGAATCAGGTGGTATTATTTTATATCTTATGGTATCTTCTCCAAACTTTGCTTGATTCCATAAGTATGGACTTTGTCTTTCCAATTTTTTTATATATCAAAAATATTTCGGACTTTGTCTTTCCCTTTTTTATATATACAAAATATGTCAATGTCTAAATTCTGATATAGTAGAATTAGTTAGATAGCTTAGTTTGTTCTTTTCATGACAAAGATGGCACATAGAGCAGATGTTTTAGATCTCCATGTAATGCGGTTCGTTGCTAGCAGTTGGAGATCTCGTGTGGTTTACATCCAATAGTTTACTTTCTTGTAGGATTGTTCTTCGAAGAGGGGTCCTAGGTCTTCCACGTTTTCTTTTCCCAACTGAAGGACTTGTTGATTTAGTCTCTTTTCGTCTGATCTGAGAACATGAACTAAATATTTCCACCTTCGTTTCCTTATAATATTTGATTCGGATTGTTGTTGTTTTCTATCTCTGACTTCTAACCTCCAGAGCCTTGCGTGGATATACTGTCCTGGGCATGCGAGTGTTTGCGGCAATGAGAGAGCGAACAGGCTTGCATCAACAGAATCGATTGTTGGGGAGTTGAAGATGGATAAGGGGATATTCTTCGGTCTCTTCGCGACTGTCTGTTGGATGAGGACACTAAAATCGATGTTGAATCGATCAAGCGATTTAAGCAGCTTGGAGTTACCCGTTGTATAAGTCCTGAGAGGCAGAGTGAGATGTGTGTTTAATCAGCGAGCCACGGGAACCATCAGTATGCATACTCTTCGATATCTGTTGGGGGAGACTGAACACCTATGTGTCTGCCCGGAGTGCGATGACGTTAGTTTAGTAACCAATAACCAATAACCAATCTATCTCTCAATACGTAGAATACAGAAAGTTATTTGTTCACATTCAGTATTAACAGAATTGTGAATGTCTTTAACAATTAAATAACAAATTCCAATGAAATAAAAACACGAAAATACATTTAGGAAAAGCTGAACATATAAGTAACAAATCATATCAAATTTACCTCAGCAACGAAGAAAACTGCAACTTTTCTGCAAAAGTGTCTGAATTAATAAAAACAATATAAGCACTTTCCTTGAATTGGATATAAATGTCCGTCTATTGTCATTCTTCGCAAAATCCCTTACTTTGTAAACATGATTATCACAGGATTATCACAGGATTATCAAAGGATATAAACTTTCAAATATGTAACATGAAATTTTAAAAGGAAAGTTCAAATTCTAACTCAAGCGAGAAAATAGAATTTGTTGTATTAAAATGTAATTGATTGATTCAAAAAGGAATAGTTTCAAGATTTATTATCTAAAACACAAAACTTTCTTTTCATTTGTATTCATTATATTCATTAAATAAACAATGAGAACTGTAGCTAAATGCTTCGCGTCTATTTGGCTCACTTTCAGATTTGTGAAAGTTATGGGGGAAATGTCACGTGCCAGCGGTGACAGAAAGCAGCGCGTGAGAGTACGTACGATATGGTGGACTGGCAAAACATTTTGTCTCGTTATTGTTTGCTTACGTATCAATAAACGTGGACTGGATTATGGATCTGATGAGTTCTACAATAATATATACGTTATTGGTTGCTGATGAATGTCATATCATTCAGGATACACCCATAAATATTTAGTCTTCGCCGACATTGTATAAGGATAATGCTTACTGATGAGTCCGGTGGCTCACTGGTTAAACACGCTCCTCACTCTGTCTCTCAGTCATCATTGTAGAACTGTTTGCATACTTATGGTTCCTGTGGCTCACTGGTTAATTAAGCACACTCCTCACTCTGTCCTTCAGTCATCATTGTAGAACTGTTTGCATGCTTATGGTTCTTGTGGCTCACTGGTTAATTAAGCACACTCCTCACTCTGTCCTTCAGTCATCATTGTAGAACTGTTTGCATACTTATGGTTCCTGTAGCTCACTGGTTAATTAAGCACACTCCTCACTCTGTCCTTCAGTCATCATTGTAGAACTGTTTGCATACTTATGATTCTTGTGGCTCACTGGTTAAACACACTCCTCAATCTGTCCTTCAGGCATCCAGTTCTAGTCACAAAGTTTGAATTTCAAACTCCTGACATAATTGAATACATCAGTTTTAGTATAATCCACCATGTGGACGAGAAGAGACAGAAGAACGTTCCACTTATTCATCATATACTTACCAACAATAATGCTCCTGATCCAAACCTGTCCACTCCCTCATTGCCTCTAACTACCGCATGCCCAGAACAGTAGATTTAGGTAAAGCTCTGAAGGTTAAAATCCTCTATTCACGGTATAGAACACATTGATAAAAACATTAGAAGGGAGATTTAGAACACATTGTGACAACCGTTAAAATCGATGGTAGACGAGACAGAGGAAGACAATTTTGGATAGCCTGACTTCATGGCACGGTAGAGCGTCAACATCTGAGATCATAGCAAACAATACAGAGATTTGTGGAGATCCATGATTGCCTACGCCAGCCGGCACGGTACCTGATGAAGATGATGATATACGATATCCACTCATATCATAATCTGCCATTTTGGAACTTCTAAATCATCGACTTATAATAAGATACCACAACGACTAGTGTAAGCGAAGTCCCTGAGAGCCACTGGAGGGCGGCAGTCTTCTTCTACAAGTGCTCCATGTTGACCACTTTTTAACCACTCTGTCTGATCTGTATGTGATCTGAACCTAAGAGCGATTGGACGTTTTTCCATTTATGCGCCTACAAGTAGGCCACCACATCCAATTTCTGTGACGTTTTCATTTATTACGGTATCATCTCTAGATCTCTACCTCAGTCGCCTCCTACGACATACATTGAAAGTCGCAGTGATACTATTCTTTGCTATCCTTCCGACCCCGTCAACACACGGGCAGAGTGCAGCAATAACAACCTCAATCTCCTTCAATAATAGTTATAAAGGTTAATTAAGTCGATGTTCAAATAGAACATACGCATATATAAAAGCATATCACACGTGCCTGACAACAACATATGTTCTGAATAGAATAAATTTACCCTTGAGATGAAAAAATCGTTACATACGTGCATATGTTATCAGTTTTGTTCGCACTTTCTGAAAGCATTTTAGGAGACAAGTAACAGAGTGGAAAATATAGAAACCGCTTTCATACAATGCGGCGTATTGGATAATACGTGGCATGTCTGTCCGGTGGTCGAATGCGTTAGATTTTTGCCTACTATGCTGGAGACCCATGTTGAATTCACGGGAAAGGGAACAATTTGTTTAAACATTTTATTCCAGAGACCCCTAGGGTTGTTACTGGAGCTACGGAGTACATGCTTTGTGCAATACTCTCGGCAGGCAGCGTGCCATTTCTACGAGAGGACTGAGCCATATGGGTAAAACCCGGTGCAAAGAAGTCAATTATTCGGCTTAAAAACCCTTTAAACGGGGCATGTTCTACATTTTTCTTTGATTAAAGGCGCACAATAGGTGCACCACCATGGTGTTGGATCACATTACAACATTTGCCTTTAATTCTCAGCTGTACACAATAATGATGAAGATGCTGGATGAAGATCCTACTAGTTGGCATTAATATACGCGGCTATCAAGTCAATATATAAATGTGAACAAGTGGTGCCATGGTCAGTGAGCTGGTACTGACCAATTGCTCACTTAACCTTCAAGTGGTGGTCATAGATGCAGATTGCAGCACTGACAAAGCGGATAGGAATCGTATGATAAATATTCATTACATTAGGTATTACTATAAGCGCAGCTGCAATTTGGATGGGTATGATAACTCAAACAGATAGACAATATTTCAAAGTTGCTTCTCGTACACGACGGTAGACGTCTACTAGAGATTGATAACTGGCACAGAAACCGTCCAAGTGTCAGACAGGTTGACGGATTGAGAGCAGACAAGATGTGACCTCTTGGTCATCCATGTTGAGGGTTGTACAAATAGAACAACAACCCATTCCAGTAAAAAACAATACGAAAATGATAACAAGAGATACCTTTGGTGCATCGGGTGAAGAGAACGGGGTCATTCAGGCAATTGGTTTCATGGAGGAGGAAGAAAGTTGAAGGATTGTGGTGGGACATAAGAACAAATTGGTAGAAATGCGGCAGAACGGCAGCAATGGAAATCTCTCGTGGAAGACTTGTCAACCAGGACACGCAGAGGATGTAGATAGATTAGATAGACAGATCGCCGAGTGGTTACGGCCCAAATTTGGGGTGTAAAGAATAGAACCACTGTTACCTGCACGCATGTCGTAAGAAGGTTTGCTGAAATCGGATGCATGTCCTAAAGTGTAGAAGTCTTATGCTGTAGGACCTACCAACCAATGTGCAACGTATACACGTTCTTGGCAAAGATCAAACATATCACAAAGAGTGATTAAAATTGGTCGTAAAGAACGAACGCAAAGAAGAAGAGAAGAGATAGACAGATAAATAGATAAGATTAGATAAGAATAGATAGATAGATAGATAAATAGATAAATAGACAGACAGACAGACAGACAGACAGACAGACAGACAGGCAGGCAGTGCAGGCAGAAGCAGGCAGACAGACAGACAGACAGAAGACAGACAGACAGACAGACAGACAGACAGACAGATAGATAGATAGATAGACAAATAAAGAACACTAATTATTAAATCTTACCAAACCTAAACGTTGAAAAATGGCAAAATATATCATTTCTTGAAACATACGCTACATTGTCTTAGGTGAGCAATAACGGAGACATTGCTCCTGTAAAATAACATAGGGAACGACCATTACGACAGTGACAACATGACATTAAAGAAAGGATAAACATGACGATGGAGGAGGTGAGAGAATGACCAGCGAACGAGAGTAGTTACGTTGGCTGTGATGTGAGCGATGTTGTTTAACGCACATGTTTCATAAAGAAGGTCTTTGAAATCTATTTCGAAGCATTTTTTTTTTCTTCTCATAATTTTCCCGTTTGCTGTTTATTTCATTTGTCATTGTACATTCAAGATAGGAACACCACTTAACTCTTCGTTCTCTCTCCATTTATTCTGTGGCGTGGAAGTTCGGTGCTTGCCTCTCTTTCCAAAAGTGCTAAGTTAGTTCGTTGAGGTTAATGGTTCGTCTCAATTCGTGTAGTTCTCTCTGATCTCAATATAGATAGAGCAAGTTTCTAGTCCTCTTTTTTTTTTTTTGCCTGATCCAGAAGCACTTGAGCTTTCAGCTCTTCGGCTCGGTGCCATGGACATCGTAACCCTTCGGTTCGGTGCCACGAACACGTGAATCTGGGGAACCTGTGGCTTTTCTGCCAGCCCGCGGAATTGAACCCGCACTTCACAGAGGGCTAGTCACCCCAGTCCAACGCGCTACGAACACGCTGGGCAGGCGGGTTTCTAGTCTTTTAAGAGACAAATGGACAACATGTTTAGTCTCTAAGCGATTATGCATTAAGACCGTGGCACCGGCGAGTGATCCCTGTGTAATTTATAAGACAGTGAAAATGTTTCTAGGAATTAAACATTAAAAGTTGTTTAATTAATTCCTTGTAATATTTGACGATTCTAATTATTGTGGCCTGCTCTTATCATACATTTTTTCAAGGTATTCTCATCCAGCCCTGCATTTCATAAGGATACTCAAACTGATTGATTGATTTATGAAAACATCATCATTGCACTTCATTGAGTAACAATGTGTGCTCCGATATCATTCTTACACAGGAAGTCCTCAGCGGCAGTACATGAACTCTGTAGCACCGGCGAGGGTCTAGATGTAATTTGAAGATAGCGAAAAAATGTGGTAGGAATTTTATTTTTAATCTTTCTAAATAATTTTCCCCGGGCATCGGCTTTCAGCCTGCTCTTCTCAACTTTGAACATTTGGTTACTTATTCAAATTGAGCACGGGAACTCAATCTTCCCTACACAAGATCAGGGATATTTGAAGAAATATCCCGATCGCTCCACGATGGTGCGAACCGTACATCTTTGGAACTCTCTCTCTCTCTCTCTCTCTTGATCGGTCTTCTTCTGCCATTTTGATCATTCTTATTTTGATATATAAACAGCCTTTGCCAAGAATGTATTTTTATGTCACATCTTCACCATTTTGAACTCTAGTGCTTGTCCTGCGGCGATGTGTCCGATGTCAACCAGCATTTACTGGGTTTGCTCTCCGTTAGCCTTCGATTGTCCCCAACCGACTGCAAGGCAGCAGGTTGCTATTTTCTTTTAGGGTAGCGACCCTTAGACGAAATACACTACCGGGTTGTTGAGCGCCATCTGCCCAGGTTACCTGTCTTTATTTGGACTACCTAGTTTACTTGCCGACCAGTTTTGTGTACGGTTCACTCCGCTAGACTTTGATTGTCCCCAATCAAACTACAAGGCAGTAGTAGTTACATGCTAGCGGAAACGAGCACTGGATTCAAACCTCTGCTGGGTATTCCAGTTTTTCTGCAGATTTGGGTGTGTCCCGCTCACCTCCACGCTTGCCACACCCCTTCTTCGCTCCACCATCAGCGCCGTGCACGTCTTCTCCACCGGTGGGCCCACCCGTGAATCGTTCGTATGCGTGTTCGTTCTGCCCTGGTGCCTGCCCACCGTGTCTATTAGTTCTCACCGTGCACACATTCACCATGTCTCTAGATTGTCCGGATACGGAGCTCAACTCGGGCCCCCACCTAAGGGCACCAAGTTTCGCCCTATTGTGAGCCGGTGTGCAACTCAACTCTGGACGGGAGGTGGGCGCCCGAGTTTCGCCCCACGCGGGCCAATGTCTCTTCTCTGAATGCACCCCTCATCTCTTGATGATTATCCGTTCAGCTTTTCCCATCGACCGGGAGAGATGTGCATTAATAGTCACTCTGGGATACCGCTCGTCTGTGTTGCGAACGGATCTCATCCAACGTGACTAAGTCTGCATCATTACCTATACCAGAGTAGCTATCCCTCGATCCCTACCCGCTTAGCCAGACATGAGCCATTGTCTATTTCCAGGGTCACTACGTGGAGGTGAGGTAGGATCTTGATTAGTGCCAGCTCACTAATCCTGGCGCGGCGTTGTTCCTTTGCGCCTTTGACTCCATCTTGGGAACGAAAGTCAAGTGCCTATCCTCTACGCCACAGCCATCTCAAAACTATCAAATTAAACTGATGTACCATCTGTGCAACAGGTTGCAGATATTGGTTTAAATCGAATCTGGCAAAGAGGTTAGTAACCGTTTCTATCAAAGCTCTGATTAATATGCGCTATTATTCGATGTCTCATGTAACTAGAACATGTAGCAGATGGTATGGGACAGCCATATCACAGTTATGCGATTATGTTTCTGTACAGTGCAGTGCTATTTAACATTTTTACATATTGGTGCATTTCTATCTAATAACTGTGGAGGCGTGGTCTCTATGTCGCAATTTCAATAGTAATCATAAATTAATATTAATAGTAAAATTAGTACAAGTGATAACAAATAGCAACTACCAACTCAATGGAGAAAAACAGGGTGTCATTTTCCCGCTACGAACAGGGCACGATAAGTTGAGGTACCAAATGTTTAACAAGTACACAATAGGCTCTTCTGACATGTATATTTGACACCAGCAAGATGACAGAGACACACATACTGCAAGAATGTCCAACTTACAGTGAACAGAGAGAAAACACATGATCAATCCCCATATCAGTTCAAGACAAGCTATATGGAGATGTACATGGACTCCAGTTGACCACTAACTACATTAGAAGTAAACAAATCGATGTCAGTTCAAGACAAACTATATGAAGATGTCCATGTACTCTGGTAGACTACTAACTACATTAGAAATATATAAATCGATATCAGTTCAAGACAAGCTATATGAAGGTGTACATGGACTCCGGTTGACCACTAACTGCATTAGAAATATATAAATCGATATCAGTTCAAGACAAGCTATATGGAGATGTACATGGACACTGGTAGACTAACTACATTAGAAGTATATAAATCAATGTCTGAAAGCGTTGGAAGAAAAAAGAAAAGAAGGAAACAAACGCTCAACTCTATTTCCACCGTTTTTCTCCATGATTTTTTGAACTTAGTCTTTTTCCCCATCCGTTGTCTATTGGAGAACTGTCCTAACCAATTTCTCTTCTGTCATACTACATACATGCCTAGTCAATCTTAGATGTCATATTTTAATAACGGTATATATATAGTTAGTTTGTTTCTTTCGTGTCAAAGGCGGCACATAGGGCAAAGGTTTTAGATCTCCGTGTGATGCGGTTCGTTGCTAGCAGTTGGAGATCTTGTATGGTTTTACATCCCAGTAGTTTACTTTCTTGTGGGATTGTTCTTCGAAGAGTGGTCTTAAGTCTTCCACGTTTTCAGAGGTATATATATAAGCCAATGAATTTATGGAGAAAACGGTAAAAATAGAGTTGAAAGATTGATGCTTCCTTCTTCTTTTTTTTCTTCCAGCGCTTTCAGACATCGATTTGTATACTTTGTATATATTCATCGGAAGCCACAGAGATGTGGTTTCACAGAAGAATGCTGAAAATTCTATGGACATCGAAGAAAACAAATAAGGAGGTTTTTAATCAGGCCTGCACACAAAGAAACCTTATCAAATGAATAAGAATCCGACAATCAAGGTTCTTCGGGCATATAATGCGAGAGAAGGTTTAGAACATTTGGTAACAATAGGTAAGATTCAGGGAAGGAGAGATCGTGGAAGACAGAGGGAGAAGATACTGGGTGGCCTGACATCATGGTTCGACACTAGATCGACGTCAGAACTGATTACGTGCACCAAGCAGAGAGAGTTGTGGAGAGACATGTTAGCCTACACCGGCAGGCATGACACTTGAGATGAAATATATATAAATATAAATGAGAGAAGAATGAGAGGAAGACATAGAAGACAATGGATGCAAGAAATCATTGACGATCTGAGAATGACTGCTGCTGACGCCGGTCAACTGGCACAGAACAGATCGTTTTTCAGCACTCTGTCATGGGAGCTAAGTTCCGGAATGAATAAGCTATTTGATTATGATATATATATATATATATATATATATATATATTAGAAACAGTAACAGATCTGTCATTATAAATAAAAAAAATAATAATGTTTGTTCTTTATAGACTACACAAAGGGTTCGATAAATTGAATAATCAATTTTGTCGATTATGTGAAAGAGCTTAAACATGGACAGCAAAGATCGAAGACTCATTAAAAAAATATATATATTGCCAGCAAATAGGAGTCATAATTGTAGACTGAAATATGGGAACTTTGAGCAGATCAAAGAAGGTAGCTAAGCGAGGATGTACATTTTTGTCGATCTATTATCTCAGTGCAGAGAACATTATTTGAGAACAATAAACGAGATGATGGGATGTCCGTAGTTAGATATAATTGATTGATTGATTGGACCATTATCTTTGCAAGTCGGTGAGTAATCAGGTATGATCCGATCTCTTTCTTACACTGAAAGATCTCAGCTGTAGTGCACGAACTCCGTAGCACCGGTGAGGTCCCAGTTAGATATAATACCATTAACTTGTAAGATTCTGACCACTCTGGTTTGATAACGAACAATTAAACGAACACCCCTGAACTAATTTATATGACATTGACAGAAAGTAAAAACAAAGGTCCATGTTTGATTAGAAACCAAGACTGAAGTTGCGGCCATCTAAAAAAAATCACAATACATCAAAGTACATAGGGAGTTGCTAATTTCATGAAAATTACTTTATTGGTTATTTGTTAATGAACCGACGTCATTGCAATCCGGACAGACCCATAGGTGTTTAGTATCCCCAACATGTGTCGAAGGGTTTGCATACTGATAATTTTCCGTACCTCGCTATTTCAATAGACTCCTCACTATGTTCCTCAGTCATCCACTTCTTCTTGTACAAAGGGTAACTCCAAACTGCTTAAATCGTTGTATAGATTCAACATCTATGTTAATACCTTCATCTAACAGGCAGTCGTGAAAATATTGAAGATTTCCCTTATCTATTTTCAACTCTCCGAAATAAAGGCAGTAGAGACATGTATGTAGTCTCTCTCTTCGCCGCAAACACCTACATGCACAGGACAGTGAATCCAATTAGACCTCTGAAGGCTATAACCATCAATAGACGATGTACACTCATATCGAAATTAACCATTTTGGATCTTCAGAAGCATCGACTGATAGTTAGATACAACAACGGTTCATGTAAACGGAGTGGAAATAGAATAACAACAGAAGGAAGATGATCGATCAGAAATAAAGAAATGGAATAGACAGCAAATCTTTGTTTATCCAAGTCAGAAAGAGAGTTTTTCAATACTGAAAAGAAATTAAAAGAAGCCCGAGCATTGCTTTGCAAAAACTAAAAGAATGAACTAACTTATAGAAGGGAACTGACATAAGAACAAAAATCAAGTGTTTAAGAGCCTGCGTTTTTCTTTGGCAACATATGGTTGTGAGATATGGAACATTGATAAAGCGGCAGAAGCGATCATTAATACATTAGAATGCAAATGCTACAGAAGAGTACTTAGAATATCATGAACAGATAAAAGAACAAATGCTTCTGTTCTGCAACAGCTTGATATTAAAGAGAGAGAGAGAGAGTTGGCTATTAAAGAGCATAAAATCATGGAAAATCTAATATTTCGGACACATCAAACGACATGAGTGCCTAGAGATGATAATTTTTGGAGGTAATGGTGCCTGGAAGAAGAATGAGAGGAAGACCTAGAAAACGATGCAAAATGGGTGCAAGATGGCATTTACGATCTGAAAATAACTGTTGCTGACCTCAGTCAACTTGCACAGAATAGAGAGTTTTTCAGGACTACTGTCATGAGAGCCAAGTTCCGGATGAGACAAGCTACGTGATGATATATTTAATTCTAACATAAAGTAGCAAAGTGATGGATAAGGAATGAACGAATAATAATATTTCTCGAAGTCACAGAGATGTAGTTTTAATAAATAATGCTGAAAATCCCAGGAGAGTCTATAATTAAAAATGTTGATGTACTGAAAGAAATCAAATTACAAAGTAGAATTCAGCGATAAAAAGAGACAATCATCGTTTCTCTGGTATTTGATGAGAAAGGGAAGCTTAGAACACAAAGTGGAAGTCGACAAAATTGACGATAAACAACACAGGGGGCATAAGTCACGTTTTCGACAAACTAGAGTCATGACAAGGAAAAGTGTCATAACATTCTGAAATAAAATGTTTAAGGTTTATAGCTAAACAATTGACTTCATAGCACTGGATTTTACCCCATTTGTATCGGTTCATCTCCACAGAACTTACAAGCTATAGTCTGTCCATTAATTCGTGAGCACGTTTGAAATTGATTTTCTCGAAAACTACCTGTTGGATCTCAGTGATTTTTGCATGCAGCCTTAGAATATCCATGACGCTAAAATAAAGATAACCAGTAGTTCATAGATGCTACGGATTTTGCACATCGGCGAATTCCTTTGATCTTTTATGACAATTGCAAATACAGGGCTCAAATTTTAGATTTTACAGTAATCCCAGAATTTGTCCATGTCAATTCTATTCATAGGTGTATCTCCATATTAACTTGATAGGTCAAGTAATTAATTGTGTTGCCCTTTATGTGTAATCGTGAACTTGGATACAATATGCAACAGTTAGTCCTCCACTTCGGTCACCATTAGACCCAGGGTGTCTTAACTTCACCACAAATTGTATGATGGTAGACGCATTTGGATATGAAAATGTATACGTTGCTATTTCTCAGTCTGTAATCAAAATATGATTTGTATCATCCCGAATCTGACGATTCCATGAGGTTGATAATTGTTACTGGCTGGACAAATTGTAATCCATCTCGGTGCCAGTACTCGTCTTCCTCTCGGAGCACATGTTCAACACACTTCTTCCAGAACTGCATGTCTATCATTGAGAGGGACTCACGTGTCAGAACTTCAACATCACACATTTTAAAAGTCCTGTTCTGTTCGGCAACTTGCCCTTTACTTTAGCCCAGACAAGCTCTATCGGATTGAGGTGAGCATGATATGGAGGTAGTCTCAAAGACGTGTGACCGTATTCCGCAATGATTTTGTCAATATGAAACACCTTTGTCTTATTTGTCATCCTCACCAGGTGCAACAACTCGGGTTTCAAATATGTATCATCGAAGCTGACATTTTCCTTAGCAAGCCAAGTCCTAATTTGATCTTTTGTATTTGATGCAGTTGGTACTTTGTCTTCCGCTGATACTGCGTTGTGATAGGATGCATTATCCATTACCAAGCATGATGGTCTGTTTAGAATTGGAAGTAGATCTTTCTCCATCCAGTGCCTGAAAATATGTCCATTCATTTCTGTGTGGTAGTCCCTACCGTCGGTACGTTTTGATTGGAAAATAAGTCCAGCGTCATGGACAAGACCTTCTTCACTGCTTCCTGCATGTGTTAGTATAATACGCTGGCCTTTGCTGCTTGGTATTTTTCTTTCTGTTCACCGTCTACTGATTGCCATTCTTTAGCATTGGGGTGGTGAGCATTGACCCAGGATTCGTCCAAATATACAATATCATAGCCTTGCCTCCGCCGCTCACGGATCTGCCTCAGGTATTTACTTCGGGCAGCAATTAAATGTGGCTTTTCACAAATAATATTCCTGCCGCCTATAGTTTTTCTGAAGGTGAAGCCGGCGGCTCTTACAATTTTCCATAGAGTACTTTTAGAAATGTCTATGCTGCAATCTGATTGCAGTTTTAATTTCAGTTTCCTGAGAGTAACAAGTTGATTTGTCGCAAACATTTTCAAGAGCTCCGTCTTATGACATCTATGTCAAAGTCGTCAATTGTTCTTTTCCTTCCTTGCTTTACATTAGTGCACTTTGTGTCCTGTTTAATCCATCGGGAAAAGGATTCTCTATTCAGACCAAGCGCCAGTTGCGTTCGTTTCTCAGGTTATGAATATCGCAATATAGATGACCTCTCTTAGATTCCCTACGGAAGTGTTGGTATAGTAAAACTGTAACCTTCTGCATTGTTATAAATGTGCACTTCAGACTCATTATGAATGTGATATCAATGTCAGTTTTGATAAGCCAACAAATATGATACAATAGCTTCATACAAATAGCGAGATACGCCTATAACTATACAACGGTATCCCAATTTTAACGTCATATGCTTTCCGCGTTCAAAGTCAACTAGGTTAGGTGCACGGGAGTTCGTGAAATTGTTGTTTACTCACGATATTTCAATGTTACCATAATGTATTTTTAGAACAACGCGTCTGTGTACCGTAGATCTGTTACTATTGTGTACAATCCGGTGAGGTTGATTTTAATATAACCTGAAGAAGAAATATTTCAAACTACATCAAATTTTCTTGGAAAAAATATTTCTCTAGCGTCATGGATATTCTAAGGCTGCTTGCAAAAATCACTGAGATCCAACAGGTAGTTTTCGAGAAAATCAATTTCAAACTTGCTCACGAATTAATGGACAGACTATACCTACCGAGAGTATTGCATAAATCACGGACTCCGTAGCCCCTGCAAGAATTATTGGGGATCTCTGGAAAAAATAAACGGCGCGGTCTGGATCCCTCTTTTTCGAAAGTTCCATATTGACCCTTTGCTAATCATTCTTTGTAATTTGTATGTGATCCGAGCTTACGAGCGATTGTACGTTGTGTCACCTATACGCCTGCAAGTAGGTCAGCACATCCGATTTCTATTTACAATGGTAGCTTCCTAGGCCCCTACATCAGTAATCTCTTACGACATGCCTTATAGCTCGCAGTGTTACTATTCTTTGCTCCCCGTGAACCCGACTACACACGGGAGGGTCTGGATCCGAACTGATAGTCAGTATTCAGGACATATTATATCTGCGTAGATTTGTGGTCACCTACGCCTGTCGGAATTGCAACTGATGATGATAATAGAGTAGAAATAATTTAAAAGAATGCTTTCTCTGTTTTCATTAATGATCAACTCTAGCAGCAAAACTAAGAACATTATTTGTAATAAAGATAACATTTTATCATTTATTATCTACTACCTCTGTAGTTTAGACCAGCGGTTCCCAAACTTTGCTTCCGTGGACCCCAACAGTTTCTATATATGAAAATAGACAGGAAGGAATTGTCTGTGTGTTATAATATTAAACAATGTCTGTAATTTAACATTATAATATGCAGGAAGAGGTTTCCTTTGCTTTGAACAAGACGCGGCATCATTAGCATCATCAGTACATTTTAGTTTTAATTTTAACCAGCGATCGATCCTGAAGCTCAGACAAAATGTCTTGTAGCAAAATCCAATGCACGCCAACGTTATTTATCCTATCTTTCCCAAGATCGTTTCAGCCAATTACTTACTTAAATTTCATTCTTCTAGCGATGGAGTTCTTGTTACACCACAACAACAGTCAAGCTGACAACAAATTCTAAAACAGCGGGAAACCAAAAAAATGATCTTTCATTTTGTCCTGTTAGACTTTTAGACTTCGTTTGGTTCGCGCCTTTGATTTCGCAGCGAAACTAGGTTATTACCGTTTTTATAAATGTTTTAAACCCTCCTGCCCAGCATGTTCGTAGCGCGCTGGACGACGGGTGACAAGTTCTCTGTGAGTGCGGGTTCAATTCCGTTGACTGGTAGAAAATCAACAGGTTCTCCAGATTTACGGTATTCGTGGCACCGAACTGAAGGGTTACACGATGTCCATGGCACCGAGCCGAAGCTCAAGTGCTTCTGGGTCGGATTAAAAGAAAAATACATGTTTAAAAAATTTATTTTTCTGTTTGAAATGTCAAAGTTTATAACATTTATTCAAGCGCTTGATGACCATCTGTGAGTACCTCGAGGATCTCAGTTTGGAAAACGCTGGTTTAAACAATCATTTTTGCCTTTTGTCTATTGCAAGACCCCATCACATGAAAAACAAGATTGCATTACATTCCAAAGAAGAACACAAACAGAATAGAATAATTTTCAATTTTGACCAGTGTTTCCTAAAGTGGGCGCCTCCCCAACCCGTGGGCGTTGAGCGTTATAGATGTGCGATAGTGGGTTCAGAAGAAATTGAGGGTGTTCAGGCGATTGAGGTCGTGGTTCCTTAAAGAAGAAATTTGATGCCCTCTGTGAGTACGGGTTCAATTCCGCGGACTGGAAAAAAAGCCACAGGTTCCCCAGATTCACGGTGTTCGTGGCACGAGCCGAAGAGCTGAAAGCTCAAGTGCTTCTGGATCGAAAAAAGAAAAAGAAATTAATAATATATATTTTAAAATAAATTATTTTCGTGATTTTACGAAAGAATAATCATTACAAATTTGAATTCTGCCTTTTAATTCATCTTATGCCTTTCTTATGCGAACCATTTTTTCATCAATTTTCTATTTCATGCATATAATCATTTGAAAATTGACCATGTATTACAGAAATATATATCAATTTTCTATGTCAGAGAAAATAGAGCAATAAGGGGGGCGTTGGCAAACTGTTATAATGTGGAGAGGGCGCTACAAAGTTTATGTTGTGCAAAATGGGCGGTGGGACGAAAAAGTATGGGAATCTATGATTTAGACGAAATGATATCAATAATTAATACAAAAAAAATACACTATACATTACGATAAATGCAACATTGAACTGAAGATTCCATCAAATATATCACATGAAAATTATTTGAAATAATACAATTATTACCAGAAATTACGCAAAGCAAGACACAAATATGTTGAAAGTCAACAGAAATAATGGATTGCAATTATTAAACAACAAATGTCTAATGTTGTTTACGTCCTATTTCTATATTAACTTGTACGCAGACGTTATGGTTGTTGAGTTTAGGGATGGAGAATACAGTACAACTATGTCTGTATTAGCTTGTACGCAGACGTTAGAGTTGTTGAGTTTAGGGATGGAGTGTACAGTACAACTATTTACAGTATGAGCGTGTAGGTTGAAGGCTGAAAACATCGACAAAACAGAAGTATTGACAATCAACAGAGAGGAAAGCACTACCAATATCTGCATCAACAACCGCCCATTAAAACAAGTAAAAGACTTCATATAACTGGGGAGCATTTTGTTAGCAAACGGAAGAATAACTAATGAAACCCAACACAGATGCAACAAAGCAAATCAAATGATAGGAAAATGGCGCCAATTTTAAAATGCAAAAGATGTTATCATGAACACAAAAATAGCAGTGTTCGACACAATCTTTCTCCCCATTATGCTACCGGTGCCAAACCTGGTCATTGACAACAAATGATAGAAGAACGCTAGTCACAACAGAGATGAAGTGTCTACGCAAAATGCTGGGCGTAACAAGAAGAGACCGGTTGAGAAATTAAGACAGGAAAAAGTGGTACAACATCAGTACTAGACTTCATCAAGAAACAACAAATTAAATGCTTCGACCACGTAAGCAGATTACTAACAGACAGTGCACCTCAAAGAGCTGTGCTGCTTTGATCCAATGAGTACAAATCAAAAGGCCGGCCACGCAAAAGATGGACCTCAGAGATAACAGAGGCAATGAAAGACACTATCTACGAAGCGCACACAAGGGCCCGTTTGAGAAATCTCTTCTTGACCTGACGCTGTATTGTAGAAAGGATTGGAATAAAGAAGAAAGACAAGATTGAAGGCTTTACAGCTGCCATCAAGTGACTATATAGGACTCAGGATACTGCGATCTTTGTTTGACTCTGAATCGATGCTTCAGCAGGTCCACAACGAGAGGTAGCGGCATGAGTGAATGTGGTCTATTGAGATTTATAGCCATCAGAAACTTACTGTACTGGACATGCGGGGGTTCACGGTAATTAGAAAACGAAAAGTCTTGTATTAACGTCATCGTATGTTGGTGAGCTGACGATGTCGAAATAGGGGGAAGACTGCAGTAAAACTTGATAAATGAGCTGACTATGGATAAGGGAGAGACATTCTCAGTTACTCTGTCCCTGCTTATTATTAGAAACAAGTATGGTTCCAAATCCTTTACAGAACTTTGCCATTAACAACAGTAAACTAGTCGTTAATTTTATAGGTACCACTTATACATTGAGTAGTTTGCCATTGCTTTCTGAACAGTGAGGTCTTGTTTACCGCTTGCAAAAATCGAAAGACGGACAAATTTGCTTCCAAACTGCTGGAAGCGGAGTTTGAACCATGTAAGTTAAGGTTCTGATCGAGCTAACTACAGCTTAAGCTACAGACGCCCACATTATTAGAATAGCATACTAAAAGTTGTATCAAATCTATAGTACTAAGAAATGGGTTTAACATGACATGTTGTACAAGCTGAACGGAATGACAGAGAGGCAGAATAAGAAATGTGTTTAACCAGAAAGCTATAGAAACCATCACTATGCGTACACTTTGACATCTACTGCGATACACTGAGCACTTATATCTTTAGTAATAATAATAATTCCTCTCGTATCGTTATACGTTACATAGGGTTTGCAAGTCATTTCTCCATACCACTCTATCCTGGGCAACCCTCTCAATATCCTTCATGGAACTGAGACCGATATGTATTTCCTCTCTTAGCAAATTTCGTTTCAGAGTCTCGCTAGGTCGACCTCTCTTTCTTGAACCCTTTGCTTCCCATTTCAATGCCTGCTTTGATATTCGTTGATCATTTCTCTTCAAGGTGTGTCCAACATATCTCCATCTTCTCTTTCTTATAACAGTTGTTACTAGTGGTTGACCAGCCATTTCTCAAATTTCATCATTTCTCCTGAATTCCTTCCATTTTATATTCATTATTTTTCACAGACATCTATTTTCAAATGCATTCAACTTGCTTTCTATATCTTTAGTCATTTTCCAACTCTCGCTAGCATAGGTTAGGATTGATACAAATTCGTAATTTAGTTTTAATACTAAATAACTTGCAGTTCCATATTTTATTTAGACTTTTAAAAGCTGATGTTGCTTTGCCAATTCGTTTCATAATTTCTTTTTCACATTTCCAATGAAATCAAAATTGCTAACTTATGGCTTTCCTGAGTGCTAAACTACTTAACGAGTAATCACTAACTAATTTCTGTCCATTTTCAAGGAAAGGTTGAGCTGCAAATTGTCATTAGCATTTTTATTTTGTTGAAAGTATTTCTAATTCTATTTAAGGATAACACTTTCAAAAAGTGATAAGATTGAAGGGTTAAAGAAAGGAACGTCCTATATCTCAATCCTCGACATTATCCTTCTTGATTGTGGGTTCAAGGTTTGTGTGTCTTGATGCTCCTTTAGGCCATATATTCCCAAACGTTTACCGCCGCCCACTTTGCATGACATAAACTTTGTAAAGCTCCATCCCCATTATAACAGTTTGCCAACGCCCCACCCTCCATATACATTCTCTATTTTCACTTTGACATAGAAAAATGATATATATATTTGTGTCACACATGGTCAATTTTCAAATGATTATATACATGAAATAGAAAATTGATGGAAAAATAGATTGTGTAAGCCGGGCATAAGATGAATTTAAATGCAGAACTCAAATTGTTAATGATTATTCAATCGCAAAATCACGAAAAAACTCCCCCTAAATGCTTCTAAACCCACTATCGCCCCCTGGAAGACTTCAGCGCACACTGGGGGTGGGGGTGGGTACCGCCCACTGTGGAAATCCATTCGTTAGACTATGTACCGTATCGTAATTGCAGAGCTTGTGTGTAGTGATGATCCGTCAGGCTATGTCGACGTGAGTCTAACCCCTGGCAGGTCTAACCAAGCCTAAGAGACTAGTGGTGAAAGCGAAATACATACAAAGTACCGTTGTTTTACAAAATACAAAAACAATAACAATACACAGCAAGGTTTCGAACAAAGGGTCTTTATCAAGCGAAGGAGACAATAGAAGTGAAAAGTTTCACCTCTCACACAGCACACAACACAACCAAACAATAAGTTCCTTACCTATGTGTTTCTATGTGTTTCTATGTCTTTCTATGTGTTTCTATGTCTTTCTATGTCTTTCTATGTGTTTCTATGTGTTTCTATGTGTTTTTATGTCTTTATATGTGTTCTATGTGCTTCTATGTGTTTCTATGTGTTTCTATGTCGTTCTATTTCTTTCTATGTGTTTTTATGTGTTTCTATGTGTTTCTATGTGTTTCTATGTGTTTCATATCTTCATGTGTTCTATATCTTCATGTTTTCATGTTATGTCTTTCATGTGTTTCTATGTGTTTCATGTGTTTCATGTCTTTATGTCTTCTATGTCTTTCTATGTGTTTCTATGTGTTTCTATGTGTTTCATGTGTTATGTCTTTCATGTCTTTCATGTGTTTCATGTGTTTTTATGTCTTTATATGTGTTCTATGTGCTTTCTATGTGTCTATGTGTTTCATGTGTTTATGTGTTTCTATATGTTTCTATGTGTTTCTATGTGCTCATGTGTTTCTATGTGTTTCATGTCTTTCATGTGTTTTATGTGTTTCTATGTGTTTCTATGTGTTTCTATGTGTTTCTATGTGTTTCTATGTCTCATATGTGTTCTATGTGTTCATGTGTTTTTATGTGTTTCTATGTCGTTCTCATTTCTTTCATGTGTTTTTATGTTTCTATGTGTTTCATGTCTTTCTATGCTTTCTATGTGTTTCATGTGTTTATGTCTTTCTATGTCTTTCTATGTGTTTCATGTGTTTTATGTCTTATATGTTTCTATGTGCTTCATGTGTTCTATGTGTTTCATGTGTTTCTATGTGTTTCTATGTGTTTCATTGTTCTATGTGCTTCTATGTGTTTCTATGTGTTTCTATGTCTTTCTATGTGTTTCTATGTGTTTCTATGTGTTTCTATGTGTTTCTATGTGTTTCTATGTGTTTCTATGTCTTTATATGTGTTCTATGTGTTTCTATGTGTTTCTATGTGTTTCTATGTCGTTCTATTTCTTCATGTGTTTCTATGTGTTTCTATGTGTTTCTATGTGTTTCTATGTGTTTCTATTCTTTCTATGTGTTTGTATATCTTTCTATGTGTTTCTATGTGTTTATGTCTTTCTATGTGTTTCTATGTGTTTCTATGTGTTTCTATGTGTTTCTATGTGTTTATGTGTTTCTATGTGTTTCTATGTGTTTCTATGTGTTTCTATGTGTTTCTATGTGTTTCTATGTCTTTCTATGTGTTTCTATGTGTTTCTATGTGTTTCTATGTGTTTATGTCTTTCTATGTGTTTCTATGTGTTTCTATGTGTTTCTATGTGTTTCTATGTGTTTCTATGTGTTTCTATGTCTTTCTATGTGTTTCTATGTGTTTCGTCATTTTTACATAGTTTTACTGCAGTCTTCCCTTATACCTATAGTGGTAAAAGGCCAAATCAAAGGGCGGGAAGCATGATAGAACCCCGTGGGGTAACAGCTCAGATATCACCGGCGAGTGGTAAATGCTCTGGCTGCAACTAACTCATCCCTCCCCCCTCAACCATGAGAAATTTATACTCCGTTCTGATCCAAGTCCTTTGATTTCGCAGCGGAACTAATTTTTCGCTGTTTTTAATCTTTCTTTCTTTCTTTCTCGAATCCTGTATGCCTCACAGCGTCAGGTCAGGAAGAGATTTCTAAAACGGGCCCTAGTATGCGCTTCGTAGATAGTCTCTTTCGTCGCCTCTGTTATCTCTGAGGTCCATCTTTGCGTGGCCGGCCTTTGCTTTGTACCCATTGTATCGGAGCAGCATTGCTCTTTGGGTGCACTGTCTGATGGTAATGACCGTTTTTCGAAATCTCTTCATAATTCTACAAGCACAAATTGGATTATACCACTGTCGGCTTGCTAGGTCTGTCCCAGTGGCTTCAGAATTCCCTAGATGGGTCACACGGTGCACTAGACTATCACATTCAGGCTAGAATACACAAATTCCATCCAAAGAAAACTGAAAATCGACTTCGGTTAGAGGCCGGCAGAAATTCACAACCAGCTTGCCGCGCCATCTTGACCGGAAGCTGTTTTTAATATATGTTTTAAAATGTATTTTTTTCTGTTTGAAATGTCAAAGATCATACTATTTCTTCAAGCGCTTGGTGACCCACCTGTGAGTAAATTGCGGACTCCATTTTGGGAAACGATGGTATAGATTATGAGTTCCCAAAGTGGGTGGTACCACCCTTCAGTGTGCGCTGAAGCCTTCCAGGGGGCGATAGTTGGTTCAAAGCATTGAGGGGGGGGCGGGGATGTTTTTCGTGATTTTGCGTTTGAATAATAATTTAAAGTTTGAATTCTGCATTTTAATTCATCTTATGCTCATCTTACACAATCCATTTTCTCATCAATTTTCTGTTTCATGTATATAATCATTTGAAAATTGACCATGTATGGCAGAAATATATATCAATTTTCTATGTCAAAGTGAAAATAATAATAATAATAATTCCTCTAGTACCGTTATACGTTACATAGAGCCATAAAGTAATTTCTCCATACCGCTCTATCCTGGGCAACTCGCTCAATCTCCTCCATGGAACTGAGACCGATATTTCTTGCCTCTCTCAGCAATGTTCGTTTCAGGGTCTCTTTAGGTCGACCTCTCTTTCTTGAACCCTTTGCATCCCACTTCAATACCTGCTTGATATTCGTTGATCATTTCTCCTCAAGGTGTGTCCAACATATCTCCATCTTCTCTTTCTTATAACAGTTGTCACTAGTGGTTGACCAGACATGTCTCTGATTTCATCACTTCTTCTGAACTCGTTGCATTTTATATTCATTATTTTTCGCAGACATCTATTTTCAAATGCATTCAACTTGCTTTCTATATCTTTAGTCATTTTCCAACTCTCGCTGGCATATGTTAGGATTGATACAACATTTGAATTGAAAATTCGTAATTTAGTTTTAATACTATATAACTTGCAGTTCCATATTTTATTTAGACTTTTAAAAGTTGATGTTGCTTTGCCAATTTTTATCATAATTTCTTTTTAACATTTCCTGTGCAATCAAAATTGCTACCTAAATAGGTGAACTGCTCTGTTATTTTTATCATTTTAGATTCCAGAGTGATATCTGCATTACTTGCCATAGGTGTCTTCATTATATTTGTTTTTTCATAGCTTATCTGCAGTTCAACTTTTGATGCTATAGATAACAAGTTGTCTGTTTTTCTTTGCATATCTTGGTTGTTTCTACTTAACAAGGCAATATCATCTGCAAAATCCAAATCTTCTAGTTGACTATTTTCTACTCAATCGATGCCAGTTTCGCCCCTGCAACATTTTCGCATCACCCAGTCAATGGCCACTCCAAACAATAACGGAGATAGAATACAGCCTCGCTTTACTTCGGTTTCAACCATAAACCAGTCGCTGTGTCCACCATCAGTGCGAACTGCACACTGTGAACCATCATAGAGGCTTTTAATAATGTTTATTATTTTGTCTGGTATTCCATAGCATCTCAGAATATTAAACAGAGAGATTCTGTGTAGACTATCAAAGGCTTTTTAAAATCAATGAAATTTAGTATGAGTGGTTGTTGCTTCTCAATATGTTCCTCCAAAATTAGTCGTAGGGTAATTATTTAGTCTAAGCAGCTTCTTCCAGGTCTAAAACCAGCTTGTTCTTCTCTCAGGGTTGTGTCCACTGCTCCTTTGATTCTATTAAGAATGATTTTGCAAAAAGTCTTGGTCATTACTGATAATAGTGTGATCCCTCTCCAGTTGTTGCAATCTTGGAGATCACCTTTCCTGGGGATCTTAACAATTATTCCCTTTTTCCATTGATCTGGGACAATTTCTTCTTCCCATACTTTATTAAATAGTTCTTGCACCTGTCTAATAGTTGTATCATCAGCCGCTTTGAGCATTTCTGCAGTAATGTTGTCATCACCCGCTGCCTTATTGTTTATCAAGGAATGGATTGCTTCCTTGACCTCAGCTACACTTATCATTTCTTCGTTAATTGGTAGGAGCTGTTTCTTGCCTCTTCGTCAAACTTGAGTAGTACTGGTGGATCAGGTCTATTTAATATTTCTTCAAAATGTTCTGCCCATCTTTTCTTCTGCTCGGTATCTGATGTTAGAACTTTACCATCTTTTGATTGGGCCACCCTATGAAACAAAAGTTCCAGTAAGTTGTGTTAGTGTATTGTATAGCATTTTACTGTTTCCAGTCTTAGCTGCCTTTTCCCTTCTTCAGCCAGTCGATTGACATATGCTCTTTTATCTCTTCTAGCCGCTCTTTTCACTTCCTTGTCTTTTAGTCTATATTCCTCTTTAGCTTGAATTTCATCTGTTGCATCCTTAGTATTAAATATCGCTAGTTTCATCTTTCTTCTTTCTTGAATACATTTCCAGGTGTCATCACTTATCCAGGGTTTTCTGTCTTTTGTGAAAATAGAGCATGTAAATATATATGTGGGGGGTGTGGGGTGTTGGTAAACTGTTATAATGAGTAGGGGGTGTTGCAAATTTTTGTCCTGCAAAGTGGGCGGTGGGCCGAAAATTTTGGGAATCTATGGTATAGATGATTTGACAAAAGAACATATAATTCTGCATCTCTATCAAGGTGATGGAGATGGGGTGGGAGTGGGACTTGTCAAATACGAGCACTTTGTTAAAGTTACGAGATCTTTAAATAATACACATCGAACAGGTTTATTCACCGTTATACGCTTGTAAATATATTGATGAGGAGATGAAATAGTCTATAGTCCTGTACGGATTGCTGTAATGACGAACTTCGCCAATCAATAATCACTGAATGAAAACACAACGCCATCAGTTCCGAAAATTCTAAACTACTGGCCCATTCTTTGATTCTGATCTGCGCAGTATACCTCTTTCATAACATCATTCCTAGCATTGTCATCAACCAGCGGTTGCTAAGCAACTGCAATACGTTTGTCATATCTATCTTCAACATCCCGACCTTGACACGGGAATGTCTTTATAAACTTTACTATTCTCCAATTACAACAAAAACAAGTCCCGTAACTCTATGCTTCATTTACATTCTGCGTCATTATCAAACATACAATCTCGAATGTCCTCAGATTACTTGCCTTATACATATTCAATGTTCCAAAAGTGTTTTCTGAACTAATCATCCATTCATTTAATTACCGTGGACACCTGTATATTTACTAATGTACATGAATGAGATGAGCAAATGAACTGTGTTATAGACACACTTATCATGTAATCAAACTAGTTATAATTCTTTCAAAGTTAGCAATGTCAATTTTAATTCCGTGTAACCAAAATAGAACATGTATTTCAGTTAATGTAATTCACAACAAGAATTATATTTTCTAGTTCGTCCGCTTTGAATTCAGGAGCAGTGATAGTAAGATAACATCTCTGACAGGGCCGTACGGTATTTTTTTTTCAGTATGATGCAAATCTTCAAAATGCCGCCCCTTAAATGTTTTCTCCTTAAAATAACCCTCAATTGTAATTTTGATTTTGTTGCTTATGCCGCCCCCTTTATGGTTCCGCACTATGCGACCGCCTCTCTGTATCATAACACGGCGCGACCCTGATCTCCGACGTCTCCAACTTGTGAATGCTGTTGTGAATCAGTTTTCAATAATAACGACTTTATATTACCACTTCCAGAACACTGTTTCTATATATTTTACATTTTGTTTCAATAATAAATCCCTTCGATTTTCAGATTGTGTTGAGCTTTGCGAAAGTTTGCCTTTCAAATGATATTCTTTACTGAATCTCGCTTGCTGCGATACTGTACTTTCCAGGTATGCAAAATTCTGAACCTCTTCTATGATTTCATTTTACAAAATAAGTTTGTTTATTTTTAGTTATTTCTCACTATTTGTGTGATATTAGCTACAAGTTCTATTGTTTGACATGTTCTGCATAGAGCATGTATTCTTGTATAAGCATCCTCGTATTGACTGGCCCGCCCGAGTGATTACCGGGACCAAATTGGGGTGGAAAGAATAGAACTACTGTTACCTGCCACGCATGTCGTAAGAGGCGACTGAGGAGGTAGGTCGTGGTGCTAGCTACACCACACCGTGAAAACACACTAGATGACTACAGGACGAAGAGCGAACCGAGAAAACGCTGGCTGAAACCGGACACATCGCCGAAGGATAAGCACCACAGAGCTCCAAATGGTGCTGAAGATGTGACGTAAAACACACCAATGCCAAGGCTGCATGAAGCAGATTTCCAAATGAATAGAATGTATGGGGAGGTCTTATACATCCGTCCGGACGGTGATCGCGAGAGAGAGAGAGAGAGAGAGTATCGACTGGCCAAAATATTAATATCGTATACATAATCCAAATTTTCAAGTACTGTGGTACATGTCCATAAAAGCTGACCTTATGGCGGGGGTCTCTGTGGCTAAGTAGTTACGCCCTTTGCCTTGTGAGTGGGTCGTGGGTTAGAATCCGTGCTGCGTCGTTCTGTTGAGGAGTGCAGTTATTTTCCAGAGATCCCTAGGATTGTTGCTGGAGCACGGAGTTCGTGCTTTGTGCAGTACTCCCGGCAAGTGGAGTGTCATTTCTGCGGAGAGGGACCGAGTCATACGGGGTAAAATCCGGTTCAATGAAGTCAATCCTTCGGCTTTAAAACTCTTTTGAAAAGCTGGCGTTAAACCCCGGAATTTCCACAACAGTACTACAAATGCAAAGCGTTATTAATTTTGCTAATAGGGACCAGAAACCAGAATATGTTTAAAACCTGTTTTTAAATTTGCTATATCATTAATATAGCAATCAAGAAGTTAAACACAATGAAGAACATGTGGCAAAGCAACAGCAAAATATTAAAATTAAAAATATTGAGAGCATGCATTTTCCCAGTGGCTACATATGGTTGTGAATCATGTTAAACACAAAAAAAACAGGAGCGAATATCCAGTCCTTCGAAACTAAATGCTACAGAAAGATTCTACGAATACCATGGACAGAAAAAGAAAGAACACTGATGTCCTGAAAGAACTAAATGTTAAAGAGAATTGGCTGATAAACAACATACTATACAGAAAAATTACATACTTTGGTCACATCAAGCGTCACGATGGCCTGGAAAGAACAATACTAGAGGACAGGGTCCTAGAACGCAGAGATAGAGGCAGACCAAGAAGAAGATGGCTACAAGATATTAAAAAACCATGAATATGACCATCGATGAAGTGAGTGGAACTGGCTAGAGACAGAGTGAATTTCAGATGCGCTGCTAAGAGAGCAACGTCCTATAAAAGATACGCACCTTGATAATATAAGATATCATTAATATACCTTCCTTCCTCATCACATATCCGAAAAATGCTGACTGCCTCTTTCTTATATTGATAATAAGATTTCTCTCTGTATTGACTTCATTCAATATTGGATGAAAGTTTTATTTATAGGTTTCCTGTCTATACTCTTTAAGGGGTGTCTGTGCTTGCCTGCCCAGCGTGTTCGTAGCGCGTTGGACGATAGGTGACAAGCTCCCTGTGAGTGCGATTCAATTCCGCGGGTTGGTAAAAAGCCACAGGTTCTCCAGATTTACGGTGTTCGTGGCAGCGAACCGAAGGGTTACTATGTCCATGGCACCGAGCCGAAGAGCTGAAAGCTCAAGTGCTTCTGGATCGAAGGGTTACGATGTCCATGGCACCGAGCCGAAGAGATTAAATCTAAAGTGCTTCTGGATCGAAGCGTTACGATGTCCATGGCACCGAGCCAAGAGTGAAGCTCACGTGCTTCTGGATCGAAGGGTTAGATGTCCATGGCACCGAGCCGAAGAGCTGAAAGCTCAATGCTTCTGGATCGAAGGTTACGATGTCCATGGCACCGAGCCGAAGAGATGAAAGCTCATGTGCTTCTGGATCGAAGGGTTACGATGTCCATGGCACCGAGCCGAAGAGATGAAAGCTCACGTGCTTCTGGATCGAAGGGTTACGATGTCCATGGCACCGAGCCGAAGAGCTGAAAGCTCAGTGCTTCTGGATCGAAGGGTTACGATGTCCATGGCACCGAGCCGAAGAGATGAAAGCTCAAGTGCTTCTGGACCGAAGGGCTACGATGTCCATGGCACCGAGCCGAAGAGCTGAAATCTCAAGTGCTTCTGGATCGAAGGGTTACGATGTCCATGGCACCGAGCCGAAGAGCTGAAAGCTCAGTGCTTCTGGACCGAAGGGTACGATGTCCATGGCACCGAGCCGAAGAGCTGAAAGCTCAAGTGCTTCTGGATTCAGAAAATAAGAGGTATCTGTCCCTAGGTTAGTATCTGCCCCTCTAGGTTAGTCTCTAGCCTGCCTCTATGGTTAGTATCTGCCTCCCAGGTTAGTATCTGCCTCTAGGTTGCTATCTGCCTCCCAGGTTAGATTCTGCCCCTCTAGGCTAGATCTGCCTCCTCTAGGTTAGTATCTGCCTCCTCTAGGTTAGGTGTTCGTCTCCCGTTCCAAATGTACTTGGTTCGCTCTCTTGTAGAGCCATGGAGATACTTCCCCCAGAAGTCTATGATATCATTGTAGGTCAGTACTGGTTCCTAGTCCTATCGGAGGCGAACGATAACTCTTAGGTCTCGTGTTAAATTTGAGCATGTAAAAGTAACATTGGCAGTTCAAAATCGAGAAGAATACCCTGGAAAGCTGTTGTCCAGGCAAAACTCATTCGAAAAGATTACAAATAAATTCCTACCAAAATATCTTCATCTTCAAAATTACAACTGGACCCTTGCTGGATGCTACGGAGTTCGTGCACTGCAGCTGAGATCTTCCTGTGTAAGAAATATATCGGAGCACACATGGTTACTCACCAAAGTGCATTGATGATGGTCCTATCAATCAATCAATCATATCTATACTCGTTTCGTTAATGTTGTTGTGCCCTAACCCCTTCCGTGTGAATCTAACAAGTTGTTTTTATTAACGATCCTTTATTTCAATGTAGAGGAGATCGAGTTTCTTGTCCTATGAGAGATAGCGATAAATATAAATCTTATTTGCAATTTTACCATTTAAAAGAGTCTTTGACATCTGAAAATTAATGACTGGGCTGTAATTCAGCTGCCTGGACAAAAATGATTTAAAAAATACAATTTACGTTCCTGCAGCTTTTCTCTATCCTTAATATTACAACTAGGAACTCGCCGGTGCTACATCGTTCATACACTGTTGCAGATATCTTATTGTGTAAGGAAGAGATCAGAGCACACATTGGGATTCATGAAAGTGCAATAACAATGTTTAAATTAATCAATCGAGGCAGGCCAAGAACACGATGGATAGATAACATCCCTGCGAAAGCATAGACTGACAGCGTCAAGCGCAACACACCTGGCACAAGATAGAAAACTAACTTTCCCCACGCCGCTTCACGGCAAATGTGGTTAAGATAAGATCTTCTTCTTCTTTCTCGAATCCTGTATGCCTCACAGCGTCAGGTCAGGAAGAGATTTCTAAAACGGGCCTAGTATGCGCTTCGTAGATAGTCTCTTTCGTCGCCTCTGTTATCTCTGAGGTCCATCTTTTGCGTGGCCGGCCTTTGCTTTGTACCCATTGTATCGGAGCAGCATTGCTCTTTGGGTGCACTGTCTGATGGTAATCTGCTTACGTGACCGAACCATTTAATTTGTTGTTTCTTGATGAAGTCTAGTACTGATGTTGTACCCACTTTTTTCCTGATGTCTTCATTTCTCAACCGGTCTCTTCTTGTCACACCCAGCATTCTGCGTAGACACTTCATCTCTGTTGTGACTAGTTTTCTTCTATCGTTTGTTGTCAGCGTCCAGGTTTGGCACTGGTAACATAATGTGGGGAGAAAGATTGTGTTGAACATTGCTCTTTTTGTGTTCATGGTGACGTGTTTGCATCTTAAAATTGGCGCCATTTGCCCTATCATTTGATTTGCTTTGTTGCATCTGTGTTGAATTTCATTAGTTATTCTTCCATTTGCTGAAAAAATGCTCCCCAGGTATGTGAAATCTTTTGCTTGATTTAGTAGATGATTATCGAGATAAGATAAGAGAAGGTAAGATAATTCATCAATCAATCAATAGTTAGTTAGTTTGTTCCTTTCGTGCCAAAGGCGACACATAGGGCATATGTTTTAGATCTCCATGTGATGCGGTTCTTTGCTAGCAGTTGGAGATCTCATATGGTTTTACATCCCAATAGTTTACTTTCTTGTGGGATTGTTCTTCGAAGACTGATCTTAGGTCTTCCACGTTTTCTTTTCCCAACTGGTGACCACATAATGACTTGTCGAGTTAGTCTCTTTTCGTCTGATCTAAGAACATGACCTAAATATTTCCACCTTCGTTTCCTTATAATATTTGATATGGGTTGTTGGTGTGTTCTATCTCTCACTGTGTTGTTAGAAACGAAATCATTCCATTTTACTTTTAATAATTTTCGGAGACATCTATTCTCAAAGCTGTCCAGTTTCTTATCAATTTTCTTTGTTGATTTCCAACTTTCACAACCGTAGGTCAGTACAGGAATCACACATGACCTAAACAGTTTAACTTCTGTACATATACTCAGGTCTTGAGATTGCCAGATATTTGTTAACTTAGTAACTAGTTGCTATAGCAATACGAGAGTTTATTTCTTTCATCGTGTCTCCGTTGTTTGACACTTTACTACCCAAATATGTAAAATGTTTAACTTTCTCCAGTGTTTGGCCATTTATTACGATGTTGTCTGTCGAGTTTTGAAGTCAATAATGTTGGTCTTGGCAGAATCAATACTTCTTTACTAATTACCTGATGGCGTGTCGGAACTTGTAGGTGGCACGTGCAGATGAGTCGTGAAAAATAAATAGAAGAAGCAGGTGTATGCTAAATATATTGTGTGTGGAAATTGGATAGCGAAAATATATACGTACAGATTGGAATTAAATACAAATAAAGAACAGGGAACTATTCGCTTTGGGAATTTGTGATTGAATAGATACATCAATAAAAAATAGATATCTTATCAGATTTAGGAGAAATGATGTCGGATAGTCGCTCTATGAGGTGAAATACACATTCTGTCGATCAGAAAACGTTACAAAGATTGTAGATTTTCTCATGAAATACACTCATTCTGTGGATCAGAAAACGTTTTAAAGATTATCGGTTATATCAGAATTTTGGGTTCAAAGGCGCATAGGCACAACGTCACGCCAGGATTAGTGAGCTGGAACTAATCAAGATCCTACACCACCTCCACGCGGTGACCCTGGTAACAGACAACGGTTCCTGTCTGGCTAAGCGAGTAGGGATGGAGGGAGAGCTACAGGTAGTGGTAGTAGTGCAAGCACGGTAACGTAATGCAGGTACAAAAGAAATAAACAAAATATACGCATCTCCTTGTCGATGTTCGATAAAAATCTGTCCAAATATTTAATGAAACGTTAGAAACAACAGTGTAGGAGTTGTCTGCGAACAAATCAAAACTCCCCCGGAGTAAAGGACCGCACATAAATTACCAGCTGGGGAGCAAGAATCAATGAGATCGATATGTAACAAATCAAAGGTCTCGGCGAGTGTCTCTGCACACACTGTTACGTATCATGTCGACACATGGGAGGATTTCGGCAAACATCATTGTGTGTTACTCTGACGACCGGACTGAAAATCGTTGTATTTGTTTATAGTATATTGCACTCAACCTTCTTACGCTTATTGATACTGTCTTGTCCTATAATCCTTAGCATTTTCTTATTCATGTTAGTATTTCTACTTTCTTCACCATTTACTTTGTTTTCCGTATCTAGTCACACATTATAATTCATGATCAACAAATAAACGATGTACAGGTATTAAGAGCTTCCGAAAAACAAATAGACAAACACTGGATTCGAACCACTTACCCTCATTTCTTATGACACCCATCGCTCCTAGCAATCTGTCCTAGACACATCGCAGCCAGCAATGGTGTCCTTACGACACCCATCGCCTAGTCTAGCAATACGAGTGTCCTTACGACACCCATCGCCTAGCCTAGAAATATGAGCATCCTTACGAACACAACCAGCAAGCTATTCTAAAAAAATGGCTCACTGAGGAGTGTCGTTCTCAAACGCTTCGTTACAACTAGACACAGAATAATCAGGTAAGGTTCGAGCGAATAGTGTGAGGGTAAGTGGTTCGAATCCTGTGTTTGTTTATTTGTTTTTCGGAAGCTCTTAATATATGTACATTGTTTATTTGTTGATCATATTCTTCGCTTCCGTTGCTTCCTCTGGGGTTCTTGCAAAAAAACCTCCATGTTCTCACATTATTATTCACCATCATCAAATAGCTTGTCCTGAGCAGAACTTTACCCCCCCCTTTACAGCCCTTCGGAATTTCTCTTTCTCATAGGTCAGGTGTCCTATGTAGCCTTTGTAGCCGTCATGTTTAAACCATCAGTTACATCCTGAATCCATTTCCGTCGTAGTCTTCTTCAATTATAATTAGTGTTACTATCAAATTGGTTGTTATTCCTCGTCACCTCTACGAGCACATAACGCAGAGAAAAATTAATTCCAATCAATGAAATATTGTTATCGGTTATTGGTTATTGAACTGACGTCACATAACTCTGTGCAGACCATATGTGCTCAGCCCCCCCCACCCCTTTCCTCCCAACAGATATGGACGGGAATGAATACTGATGATTCCTGTAGCTCGCTGGAACACACTACTCTCTGCCCATCAAGTATCCAGCTCAAAATTCAATATTGTGACTATTTCTACCTCAAGATTTCGTACTTGGTTCAAACCCCACGGTGAGTAAGTTTGGAAGCAATTTCTATGGGGTGTTTACAAAAGATAAAAATAGACCTCACCGCTCAGAAAGCAATGACAAACTACTGCTATGGGGTGTTTACAAAAGATAAAAATAGACTCTTCACCGCTCAGAAGCAATGACAACTACTGAACGTTAGTGATGACTAGAAAATCAACGACTTTTATTATTGATGGCTACGTCCTAATTGCCGATTTTCATTTCATTGATTACATACCGTATCGATTATTAATCAGATTAAATGTTTTCTTTTCTTTATAATCGAGATGGAGTATTCAACAACTCAAAGAGGAAATAGTTTTAATGTATCTTGGTTTTAGAGTACAACAAATTTAAAGAAAATAAAAGGACTGGTGTAATAACTTGGAGGTGCCGAGAGTGTAAGTCCAGCCGCTGCAAAGCTTTTGCCAAAACACATGATGGCAATATTGTAGGAGCACAATCCTCACACTCTCACGATTCCTGCCCACGAAAGGCCCAAGCAAATATTGTAATGAGAAAAATAAAAGAGTGTTTAAAGCACGTTGGTGCCCCTGCAAGAAATGTGATTGGAAATGAACTGTTTGGTTGAATGTTTTAGCTTACCTTCCAAAGATGTCATCTATTGCAAGAAATCTTCTGAGACATAAAGAAGTTGATCAACCGCCGAATAAAAGCACACTTAATTTTTTTAATTCCAGAAAAGTATGCACATCAAATTCTTCATGATTCAGGTGTAGATGATCTTAACAGAATTTAGGAACTTGGAGACTTGGATTTGATGCAAATATTGGATAAAAACACCACTATCTGTGAAAATGGCACAGAATGTTCCCACAATGTTCTTTCAGTTTTACACCTGGCATGCTAAAGTTAGTAATTTTATCCCCCTTGCCTAGAAAATAAAAAAAACGTAGAAATAAACAAGATCTAACAACTACAATAGCGTAAACAAAACATTGCATCTCGAACCAAAATTATAGCTTTGTCATAGCAACCTGTTGCTAAATTAAAGATGAATAACTTATTTTTTTCTAGCATTTAACAAAATATAACTCATCAACATTGCTAATTTGTTTAACAAGACACCAAGTTATTGTCACAGAATCCCCTACGGTTCCCATAACAAACAATGTTAATTTCAGTTTCAGTTTCACATGTAAGTCTAATGACGAAAAAGTAAATTCATACCAGTTCAATCCGACCGACGATGTTCGGGGGATAATTTATTATATTTAACATCTCCGCTTCAGATATATCATCTTCTGGTGAATATCATTTTTCTAATGGACAATATGGTTAATGTCATATGTCTTTACCGTGCTTCATCTCCTATTAAAACACATTAATATTTTTCTGTGTTCAGTTCTCTATGTTCGCAATTGTCATGTGTTCAATTGTCTATGTGTGCAATTGCCAATATGAACAATTGTATATATGCGCAGTTGTCACGTGTGCAATTGTCATATGAGCAATTGTAATTTTCGCAATTGTCATGTGTGAAATTGTCACGGAACCGGCAAACGGTGCTTCCAAAATCTACAATATAGATGAGACTGCAGTAAAACTATTTTATTGACAAAACACGTAATCACAAAGTACTGTAGTTTTACATATTACAAAAACAATGACAATATACAGCAACGTTTCGACCAACAATGCCTTTATCAAGCAAACGAACAACAGGAGTGACGAATTTTAAAACAAAAACTTATGGAGAACTACATACGGAGACATTCAAACGTTTCTAATGAAAATCTGGGAATAAAACGAATAACGAAATAAATGTAACACAAAAAGCACACATAATAACTAGAAATAGAAAAGAGAGCTATTCCAAACTCTATCACATTGTCACCCTATGCAGACTCTCAAAATACTTTTTTTTTTAAATCTGGGAATCCCATATATACAGTAGCATTTAAATCAAAAGTGTGGTTTATCTTATTGCACACAAAAAGTTATGATTACAGTAGTTCCATTTTCTGAATCCTGGCTGATCCTTTATTATAACTATTTCTAGGAATTGTTCACATTCTATTATATATTTGGTACTTTATACATTTCACTGGATACCGAGTATTCGACTTGACCTAGGTCACGGAACATTACTACTTCCGCCACTTTGACAAACCGTCAACCACTCTGTACACTTTGTGGACCCAAACACAGGCGCATATACATATAACATAAAGCGCCTCTGGAAAACGGCGAAGGAACGAAACATAAAACAAAATGGAACACATCGACATCTGTTACATTCGTACATGAGTGAGTGTATGTGGCGCCGGCGAACAAAATCCTGAGGTTTTGACACCTTTGAAGCAATTAAGGCAGACTTGTAAGCTACTGGCCCCCAGAGTTACCTTAAATCACTCACAGTCCCGTTACCCTGTTTACTCACAGTCCTTTTAGGGCTACACAACTAAATCAAACGTTATACTTCTTATTGAAACCCAAATATTAATATTACACGCAAGGGGTGGCATTTGAACCCGGTCCTATCCTGACCTAGTAACGTTCCATGACATAGGTCAAGTCGAATACTCGAATATCCGGTGAAATTGTATCAAAGTACCAGGATTGTGTTCTAGGACTGGACTCTACAGCCACCTCGGCACACACCAGAAATGTTCAGCAGCACAAGTCTGAGACTGTTCTCATCATCGTTTGCGATGGAGGGCTGTCATTATCATTTGTCATATCTTCTGTCAATGATATTCTCATTATTCCGATGTAAAAGCACATCTCCGTAACCTAAAATAAGTTATCACTGCATGCGTTTATCAGGCCTCCGAGCAACGAGACTGGCTCACCATACCTGGGCTTTCTTCTGAAGACGCTTGGGATATTGGTTCTTATAAGGACATATCGACCACCTGCCCAGCGTTCGTAGCGCGTTGGACAACGGGTGACAAGCCACCAGTGAGTGCGGTTCAATTCCGTGGGCTGGCAGAAAAGCCACAGGTTCGTAGCACCGAACCGAAGGCTTACGATGTCCATGGACCGAAAGAATTAAAAGCTCAAGTGCTTCTAGATTGAAAAAAAAAAAAAAAAATAAGAATATATCACCGGCTATGGAAAACTTGACCATGTAAGTCTGCATATCTTCCTCAGAGTTTGCAAATGATAATGTTCGGGGAAAGGAATCAATCCAAAGCAGATCACTGATTCACATCCGAAATACTAAATTTAAAAAGTTTGTACATCATGGACGCAGCTGAAATTAACGACAAATAATTTAATATGGTAAGTAGATACAGTTGCAGTCTCATGTTCCACAGGGAACAAGTAAGTTTGGAAGTATATTAGTAGTTTATGCATATAGCTGCATCATGCAATTTGTTTTTTCTTCTTCTTCTTTTGTCGTCACACTGCTACCAGGTTGTTGTCAGTGTCGTATTCCAGTTGTTGTCAGTGTCTGGTTTTCTGCTTTTGTCTTGCGATGTTCTGGTAGCTTGGGTGATTGTTAATTTTGCTCTTTGACAGGATTCTGCTATGCCATCTAACCATCATTTTCGTGGTCTTCCTCTTGCCTTCTTTCCCGATGTTCTGTTGTAGAAGACTCTGTATACTGTGGAGTTTGGATGCATTCTTATTAAGTGGCCAAACCACTTCATTCTTTGTTTCTCGATGTAATTCAAGCAAGGTTCTGTGCCAACTTTCTTTCTTATGCTGATGTTGGTGACTCTGTCTTTCTGGTGTTGTTGGTAACTTTTCGCAGGCAACGCATTTCACATGTAGTTATTTTTTGTTACTGCGCTTTGCTCATTGTCCATGTTTGGCTCTGGTAACACAAAGTAGGTATAAAATGCCGTTGATAATTTTTATACCTACTTTGTGTTACCAGAGCCAAACACGGACAAATTGTGTAACCCTTATTCAAATTATCCTTTCTCCATCTAACTCCCTTATTCTACCTATCTCTCTCTCTATTTCTCCCTCTCTCTCTTGTTTTTCTTGGTGGCATGCATAATGTAATTTATAACATATAAGACTTCCTGTTCTGAGTGCTGTAAACAATTCTCAAAAGAGTGGTTGTCCAGGGCATGAGATTAAATAGTCCATTATCCTTCTACTGTCTTGTGTAATGGGATTTGTATCCATTAAATGTCTCTGTAGACAGGATATGCATATACCACATTTACTTCACTAAACGTCCCCAAAGAATGTCTACATTTTGCATTATCAGCCTGACATATCTTTGCTTTTTTCCAATTCCAGAATAATTTCTTTCTATTTTGCATTATCAGCCTGACATATCTTTGCTTTTTCCAATCCCAGAATAATTTCTTTCTATTTTGTGTCTAGCTATTAATGGTATTGCTAAAATTCGTCTGAAATATCACACTAACATGTTTCCACCTGTGACATTTCATGTTTATCAACTTATTCACCGAAGCAAAAATGATATCTTAGTTCTTATAAAGGGTCTAACGCCGAAGGATTGACCTCGTTTCACCCGGTTTTACCACATATGGCTCGGTCCCTCTCCGCAGAAATGTCACACCATCTGCCAAGAGTATTGCACAAAGCACGAACTATGAATTTCCGGAAACAATTCTAGGAGTCTCTAAAAATTCACTCCTGAACAAAACGTCGCAGTCTGGATTCGAACTCACGAGCTTCGGAACATGAGGCGAAGGCTTAACCACTTCAAGAAAGAGAGGTCGACCTAAGGAGACACTGAAACGAACTTTGCTGAGTGAAGCAGGAAATATCGGTCTCAGTTCCATGGAGGAGATTGAGCGAGCTGCCCAGGATAGAGCGGTATGGAGAAATTACTTGCAGGCCCTATGTAACGTATAACGGTACGAGAGGAATTATATATATATATATATATATACATGCTCTATTTTTCTTTGACATTGAAAATTGGTATATACTAGTCACACATGATTAATTTTCAAATGATTATTCATCAAAAGAGGAATTATCAAAAGATTAATTAAAATGCAGAAGATAAATTTAAAATGATTATTCGACGGCAACATCATGGAAATAATTTATTAATAAATATATAGTGTTAATTTCTTCTATAAGGGGCCACTTTGGGAATATATGGTTTAGATCATAGGTTCCCAACGGGGCGTATCGCCCACTGGGGAGGGGGGATGAAGCTTTCAAGGAGCGTTAGTGGTTTCGAAGCGTTTGCCGGGGCGTTCAAGCGATTATGGGTCGATGGAACCTAATAGAAGAAATTAATAATATATATTTAAAAATAAATTTATTTAGTAATTTTGCGATTGAATAATCATTTACAATTTAAATTGTACATTTTACTTCATTTATGCCATCTTACACAATTCATTGTTTTCATCAATTTTCTATTTCAATTATATAATCATTTGTAAATTGACCATGTATGATATCAATATATATCGATTTTCTATGTCAATGAGAAAACAGAACACAACAGAACATCAGGAAAGAAGGCGAGAGACCACGAAAAAGATGGTTAGATGGCATAGCAGAATCCTGTCAAAGAGCAAAATAACAATCACCCAAGCCACCAGAACAGCGCAAGACAAAAACAGAAAACCACAACAATGAGCAACAACCCGATAGCAGTGTGACGACAAACGATGAAGAAGAAGAAGAAGAAAGAGAAAACAGAGCCTGTATATATGGGTGGGGTGGGGGCAGATTGTTATAATTGGGGAGGGGTTTACAAGTTTATGTCGTGCAAAGTGGGCGGTGACAAAAAAATGTTTGGGAACCTACGCTTTTGATGAAAATCATCTTTGCGACTACAGCCACGAGGGAGTCCAGAATTTCAGAAAATCATCTTTGCGACTACACGCCACGAGGGAGTCCAGAATTTCAGAAAATCATCTTTGCGACTACACACAGAGAGTCAAATTTAGAAAATCATCTTGCACTACAGAACGAGGTCAGAATTTCAGAAAATCATTTCGACACACGCACGAATCAATGAAATCATTGACTAACGCCGGGAGCAGAATTTCAGAAAATCATTTTGACTACAGAACGAGAGTAGAATTTCAGAAAATCATCTTGACTAAATCCAGGGGGGGCGAATTCAGAAAATCATTTGACTACATCACGAGGGAGTCCAGTATTTCAGAAAATCATCTTTGCGACTACACGACACGAGGAGTCCAGAATTTCAGAAAATCATCTTTGCGACTACACTCACGAAGGAGTCCAGAATTTCAGAAAATCATCTTTGCGACTACACTCCCAGAGGGAGTCCAGAATTTCAGAAAATCATCTTTACGACTACACTCACGAGGAGTCCAGAATTTCAGAAAATCATCTTTGCGACTACACTCCACGAGGGAGTCCAGAATTTCAGAAAATCATCTTTGCGACTACACGCCACGAGGGAGTCCAGAATTTCAGAAAATCATCTTTGCGACTACACGACACGAGGGAGTCCAGAATTTCAGAAAATCATCTTTGCGACTACACGCCACGAGGGAGTCCAGAATTTCAGAAAATCATCTTTGCGACTACACGACACGAGGGAGTCCAGAATTTCAGAAAATCATCTTTGCGACTACACGACACGAGGGAGTCCAGAATTTCAGAAAATCATCTTTGCGACTACACCACGAGGAGTCCAGAATTTCAGAAAATCATCTTTGCGACTACACTCCCAGAGGGAGTCCAGAATTTCAGAAAATCATCTTTGCGACTACACTCCACGAGGGAGTCCAGAATTTCAGAAAATCATCTTTGCGACTACACTCCACGAGGGAGTCCAGAATTTCAGAAAATCATCTTTGCGACTACACGCCACGAGGGAGTCCAGAATTTCAGAAAATCATCTTTGCGACTACACGACACGAGGGAGTCCAGAATTTCAGAAAATCATCTTTGCGACTACACGCCACGAGGGAGTCCAGAATTTCAGAAAATCATCTTTGCGACTACACGCCACGAGGGAGTCCAGAATTTCAGAAAATCATCTTTGCGACTACACTCCACGAGGGAGTCCAGAATTTCAGAAAATCATCTTTGCGACTACCCCACGAGGGAGTCCAGAATTTCAGAAAATCATCTTTGCGACTACACTCCACGAGGGAGTCCAGAATTTCAGAAAATCATCTTTGCGACTACACTCCCAGAGGAGTCAGAATTTCAGAAAATCATCTTTGCACTACACTCCACGAGGGAGTCCAGAATTTCAGAAAATCATCTTTTCGACTACACCCACGAGGAGTCCAGAATTTCAGAAAATCATCTTTGCGACTACACGCCACGAGGGCGTCTACAATGTCAGATTGTTATCTTTACTACTACACGCCACGTGGGTGATCTAATATCAAAAGTCATTTGTGCTCTACACGCCATGAGGGCGTCCAGAATGTCAGATCTATATATTGGCTTGGGACCGCCCCTTCAGGTGGGATCAAATGGTGACAAGCAAGTCAACATGCCGCTTCATTGCCATCGACTCCAATTTTTCCGGAAAAAGGTTAAATGATATTATGTTAATTGTTAACTTAATGTAGGGATTCAAGCCAGATTATGAACTTGGTCAACACCAGTACCCCAATTTGCATACTACTTGTTGTTATACTAAATGTCTTCCCTGATCTGTCTATTGCAGCGTTTCCAAAGTGGGGGTATCGCCCCCACCCCATTGGGCGCTGAAGAGTTCTAGGGGGCGATAGTGGGTTCAGAAGAATTTGGGGGTGTTCAGACGATTTGGGATCGGTAGCTCATTAAAGAAGAAATTAATAATAAATATTATTAATTAAATTATTTTCATGATTTTGCGATTGAATAATCATTTCAAATTTGAATTCTGCATTTGAATTTTCATCTTATGCTTGTCTTACATGATCCATTTTTTCATCAATTTATTTCTATTTCATGCATATAATCATTTGAAAATTGACCATGCATTACAGAAATATATATCAATTTTCTATGTCAACGTGAAAATATAACATGTATATATGTGGAGGGGCGTTACAAAGTTTATGTTGTGCAAAGTGGGCGGAGGGACGAAAAAGTTTGGAGAGAAGGCACAACCGGACTTTTGGTGGTGAACTACCGATCCAACGTCACTCTCACGATAGTTTCATTAATGATGTCATTGACGTCAGTGTCCACCGCAAAGGGATTCATCTCTTTGCAACCTTTGTCTAATGTGATGAGGGTTAAAAAGTGTTCCCCCTTAGACTCCTTTGTATCTATGGTTAAGTGGTTAAACCTAAGGTTGTTGATTCCAATCTTGACCTCGCCGTTCTGTTCACGAGAGCATTTTCTCAAGACTCGAAGAATGTTTGCTGGAGCTACGGAGTTCTTACTTTGTGCAATACTCTCGGCAGGCGATGTTTCTCTGCTGTGGAGAGGTCCCGAGCTATATGGGGTAAAACTCGGTGAAATGAAGTCAATTCTTAGGCTTTAGACTTTGAAATCCATTTAGACCTTAGGCATCAATAAGGAAATGTGTAAAACTTATTCCTGTTTGAAAGCAAAAACTAGACCTTCCTCAATTGTGTTTGAACATTTTTTAAAACATTCTTCGTTGCAGTATTTTGCAAACATGTTTCCAATACCACTTTGTAATAATACACTTCTATGTGTGTCATATTCTATTGTATTTCTTTTCTTGATCAAAATGACACTATTATTACATTTTTGCCAATAATCAGACACGTTTCTATTCTGACAACGCTGTTGTAAAAATATTTCATTTTCTTCCCGCATTCCCTGACGTTTTTATTACTTCATCTATTATATTATCCATGTCTGTAGATTTATGTTGAGAAATATTACTCCTTATTACTAGTTCGATTTTGCAGAATTAGTATTTCTGATTGTTTTTCTTCGCATTATGGGATATGTATATATGTTCTCAGAGAACCTATTGGATTGAGAGAACCTGGAAGTGTTCTGTTCATTTATTTCCCTCGGCATTGGATTAAATACTGGTCTCATGTAAATGTCTTTACTTATGTTTGTATGATTGAAGTATAATCCTACACTCTATACCAGTGGCGGCTCGTGATTATTTTTATTGTTGGGGCTAGACAAAGATTTTCTGAAAATCATTGTTTTGAGTTTAGTTTTATTTTAATTTTTAAAATAATAAATACACGTTACATATTGCTTTTGGTGGGTATGACCCCACAGGCCCTTAATGACGAGCCGCCACTGCTCAATACTCGTTGATGTAACTTTTTTGTAGAAAATATATTTTAAAAAAAACAGAGCTAACTGGTTGTGGTCGGAAAAACGCTCGTCTTCAATGCTAAAAACGCTCGTCTTCAATGCTAGACGAAAACGCTCGTCTTCCGACGAAACGCTTCGCACGAATAGCGCTCGTCTTCAATGCTAGACGAAAAACGCTCGTCTTCAATGCTAAACGAAAAGCGCTCGTCTTCAATGCTAGACGAAAAACGCTCTTCTTCAATGCTAGACGATTGGAGACGAGAGAAATTAAGTTTGTGTTTCGAGTTCAGTGTTTTGTAATTACTTTTCACAAAGCCCTAAATACTTGTTTAATGTATATTTATTTTATCTCTAATAATCTTGGCCGATTCTTGTATAACTGTGCTATGTTGTTCTACGTTTTTGTCGATAAATCGTCTTTTGTAATATCCATTATTCTTGCCGTATTTATTATTTCTATTTGATACTTAACCAATCTTTGAATAATTTCGATTTAATCAAGTACTTAAAAACAAATGTTTTTGTTTTGTAAAGCTTCTGCTATTTCTTTATTACATCACTTTCTTTTTTGTTTATTCGTTGATTATATTGTTCTCAATGACCTCCTTTTCGCTGACGATGCTGCCTTAGTCACCCACAGTGAGACTACACTGCAATGCCTAATCAATAAATTGTCAAAGGCATGCGACCTATTTTCTCTGACTATAAGTGTCTCCAAAACAGTTGTACTATGTCAGGAAGGTAACACAACAAATATCACTTTACATGGTAACCATCTAACACAGTTCAAAAATTTTTCATCTCGGGTCCATGGTCACTGCCAGCCTTTCTCTTGATGAAGAAATCAACGCTCGTGTAGGGAGTGCGGCTACTATATTTGGCAAACTATCAAAGCGAGCGTGGGACAAGACAAAACTGACATTGCAGACGAAGATTCAAATATATCAAGCCTGTGTAATTAGTTCTTTACTATATGGCTCAGAAACATGGACAGCCAACTCAAGACACGAGAGGAGACTTAACATCTTTCACCTTCGCTGTCTCCGCAAGATTATGAACATCAGGTGGTACGACAAGATAACCAACTCTGAAATACTGCAACGTGCAAACCTGCCTACCATCATGAGCATGCTCGGCAGTAGACGACTAAGATGGTTGGGGCATGTGAGAAGAATGGAAACTTATCGCATACCAAAACAAATGTTGTTCTGTGAACTTTCGGAGGAAAAGAGGCACCAGGGCAGACCACTGCTCAGATATAAAGATGTCTGCAAAGCCTCAAAGAAAAACTTTTCTATAGGTCCCAGCACATGGGAAAGACTAGCTGATGACAGAGTTGTATGGAAAGCCAAATTACAAAAGGGTGCAGAGTCTTTTGAGAAGAGACTTATGTATGAGCTGAACGACAAGAGAAAAAGCGAAAACTCAGAAGTTGTCACAGTAAAACACTTGCCAATTGACCTTCTGTAAAGACGACAAAGGCCACATATATTGTTCTGTTTCAGCATGGCGCATTATTATATCTCCTGCACAGTAGTTTTGAAAATAATCCATTCTCTGTTCTTGTTTTTGTTCGCATTTATTGTAGATCTTTGTCACGTCAAGATAGATATTAGTTCCAGTTTTACTATCAGTTTATTTTATTAATTTTATGGTGTATCTTTGTTTCTGTTGTTTTTACTGTTATTGTTTGTCTTTTCTACTGTTGGAATCATAATGATCGGCCCTGTGTACATTATCAATACAGATGTTAGGAATATACCCGTTGTTCAAGTCGAACTGATGCCTGAGAGGCAGAGTGAGAGGTGTGTTTAATCAGCGAGCCACAGGAACCATCAGTATGCATACTTCGATATCTGTTGGGAGACTGAGCAACTAGTGTCTGCCCAGAGTGCAATGACGTCAGTTTAGTAACCAATAACCAAAACCAATGTTAGAATAGCTAGTGTGTGATATTTTAATTTTATTTTCGTCAGTGTGGTAGCGGGGCCCGCAAGGGAAGCAAAGAATAGTACCACTGCAACCTACAATGCGTATCGTAAGAGGCGACTAATGTAGGTCCTAGGTATGCTACCCGTGTAAATAAAAAGCACCGCAGAAATCGGATGTGCTGGCCTACTTGTAGGTGCATAACTGGCATAACGTACAATCGCTCTTAGGCTCAGATCACATACAAATCCCACAGAGTGGATGACAAGTGGTCAATATGTAGCGTTTGAAGAAGAAGAAGATTTTGATTTTGCTTTACGAAAATGAAGATAAAAAAACAGGTCTACCGTCGAAATAATTTGACTTCATTGCACCGAATTTTTAGTCCTTATAGCTTGGTCCCCCTTAGCTGAAATAGCACGCCAGCTGCAGAGAATATTGTACAAAGCACGAACTTCGAAGTACTGGCAACAATCTTTGGGCTCTCATGATAAAATGCAATCGGGAACAGAACAGCACTATCTCGATTCGAACCCACGATTTTCGGAGCCTGAGGCAACGCATAGTCTCTTAGGGACAGAGAACCCTAAAAAATAATTATGGAATTGATAAGGGATGCTTGTTCTATCTTGTTCCATTTGTACCATGTTTGTTTAATATGTATACTACGTTGAAATTAGTGTTAATTATTAGACACTGAATACCAGGATATGGAACAACAGGAGAGCAACCGGATGTGCCAGTTACCTACCACCAACAGAAAAGGATGATTAAATCAGTCAGAAAGCCACAAATACCAACACAGCCAACTACTATAATATGAGCAGATTGGAACAAGTTGTCATGCTGTTCCTTAGAACAGGACACAATCGACATCTATACAAAATTAAAGATTGGCAATTCAGCCATGTGTACAGGCACACCAGACTGCAGAGCACATACTTCAAGACTGCCTCGAATATGATACACTGAGGCAAACTCACTGGCCTAACGAAACAACACTGACAGAAAACTACATGGACCTCTGTGTGAGCTACAAAAGACAGTAAGTTCATACAAGAGACAACATTGAATATATAGACAATATTTCAAGAACGAAAAGAAGGATACAAGAGACAACATTGAATATATATATAATATTTCAAGCGAACGAAAAGAAGGATACAAGAGACAACATTGAATATATAGACAATATTTCAAGCGCAGAAAGAAAGAAGGAAAATACTAGACGCCCTTACTGATACAAAAACATTTATACGTTTTTCATCGTTACTATTCCATCCTGCACTAATGGCGCTGTACATCTCTATACATTTTATTTGTATCTGATGTCCTCTTTCTTCCCACTCTACCATTGAAATAAACAAATCACAACCAAGTCCATTTTATTATTAACACCCAACACTTGTTCCAAAAGTACACCTTCTACCTTCGACAGATCTGTCGTGAAAGGATCATACACTTGCACTTATTCCTCACCTTTTCGTTCTCATACTCCCGCTAGTTATAGCAAGATGTACTCAGGAGAAATAAATTATTTGTGTCGAAGTTTTAAGAGCGAGCTGTTGTATCTGAGTATGTCTTTAACGTACATTTGAGGTGTGAAGCATTGGCATTTAACAAGGCAGTGGAAAAAAACATACATCTGCTTTTGAATATGTTACAGAAAAGTGCTTCGTACATTATGGACAGATAAGAGAACAAATAGATCTATGCAGAAAGAACTCAAAATCAAAGAATACTGACTGATGCTACAAATCATAATGAGAAATTTCAAGTATTTTGGACATATAAAGAGACATGAAGGGCTGGAGAAGACCATCATGGAAAGAGGCATTCCAGCAACGAGGGAAGAAAAGACCACGAGAAGACGGATTCAGGATGTAACAGATGGTTTGAGCATGACGGCTGCAGCTGGCTATCTGGCTTGGAAAGAGAACTTGCGAAGGACTGTTGGGTGGCAAAGTTCTGCTCCAGGATACGCATTTGATGATGACATCTGACTTCAGTATAGCAGTTTTTGGTGCCAGGTTAGTGCTTCTTTGATCTCACAAACTTTGTCACACTTCTTGGTAGACGTTTGTTTCAGGTGCCGCCACTGGAAGCTGAAGCAATTTAACGCTGACCCTGACGCTAGCTGGAAGTCACTGACAGTTCAGCTTGGCGTAGTGGTTAGGTGCTTGTCGCTCTTACCAAAGATACCAGGTTCGCTCAATCGTAAAGACACCTGGATATTTTCCAGAGAACCTGATCTCAGTGTAGTGAGATCAAGTTCCTAGTCGTATCTTAAACGGACGATAAATCGTAGATCCCATGTTCAATTTTGAAGTAAAGAACCCTTAGTTCAAAATTGAGAAGAGCAGGCTGAAAGCGCTGCCTGGGACAAATTTATTTGAAATTGTTACAATAAAATTCCTAAAAATATCTTCACCATCTTCAAAATTACATCGGGGACACTTTGTTGGTGCTACTGAGTTCTGCACTATCGCTGAGATCTTCCTGTGTAAGAAAGAGATCAGAGCACACATGTTTACTCACTGAAGTGCAATGATGATGGTCTATCAAATTTTGCACACATCATCTTCTCGGTCTTCCTCTCATTCTTCCTCCAGGCACAATTCCCTTCATAATTATCTTCTCTATGCACTCATGTCGTTTGATGTGTCCAAAATATTACTTTTCCTGATGTTATGCTCTTAATAGCCAACTCTCTCTAATATCAAGCTGTTGCAGAACAGAAAAAAAATTGTTCTTTGCTCTGTGAATGATATTCTAAGTACTCTTCTGTAGCATTTGCATTCTTTTTTTTCCAACGCCCCACATCGACCACTTGTTTACCACTCTGTGTGATTTGTATGTTATCTGAGCCTAAGAGCGATTGTACGTCATGATAGTTATGCGCCTACAAGTAGGCTAGCTTATACGATTTCTGCGATGCGTTTTATTTACTAGATTAGCTTACTTATATTTAAATGGGATGCAAAGGGTTCAAGAAAGAGATGAAAACATAGGGAGACCTTAAAACGAACTTTGCTGAGAGAGGCAAGAAATATCGCTCTCAGTTCTATGGAGGAGATTGGGCGAATTGCCTAGGATAAAGCGGTATGAAGAAATTACGTGCAGGACCTATGTAACGTATAACGGTACGAGAGCAATTATTTATTATTATTTATTGCCAAACTCACACAAATTCAAAGTTTCTATTCTTATCATGCTTATCTTCTGTTGCTTATCATGCTTATCTTCTGTTGCTTATCATGCTTATCTTCTGTTGTGAAACTATCACAAACGATTCTGGCAAAACATGTATGTAAGTACTAGAGCGTAAGGTGCACAAAACATGTTGTAAATATCTAGAGACAGAGAATGTACGCACAAAACATGTATGTAAAGTACTAGAGACAGTGAGAAGGTACGGCACAAAACATGATATAAAGACTAGAGACAGTAGAAGGTTGGCACAAAACATGTATGTAAAGTACTAGAGACAGTGAGAAGGTACGGCACAAAACATGTATGTAAAGTACTAGAGACAGTGAGAAGGTACGGCACAAAACGATATAAGACTGTGGTAAACTGGTTAACTGTGGTTACTGTCTGTAGTACCGCTTTTGTTTAGGCGGATGTAGGACAGGTAGAACGTTAGTCTGAAGAATTTAATGGCCTCATGACAAGTACAGTCGCCGCGAACCTGTTCAGGTTAGGATTTTTCATTTATGCCACAACAGAAAAAAATCCTTGATCTTTCTGTGAATTGAACACGGGTCTCCCTATTTGGAGTCGCGTTGTAATACACGGGTCTCCCTATTTGGAGTCGCGTTGTAATACACGGGTCTCCCTATTTGGAGTCGCGTTGTAATACACGGTCTCCTTATTGAGTCGCGCTGTAATACACGGGTCTCCCTATTTGGAGTCGCGCTGACTTCAATACACGGGTCTCCCTATTTGGAGTCGCGTTGTAATACACGGGTCTCCCTATTTGGAGTCGCGCTGTAATACACGGGTCTCCCTATTTGGAGTCGCGCTGTAATACACGGGTCTCCTATTTGGAGCCTGTTAATTAGAGCCCCGCCTACACATGGGTCTCCGTATGGGAGCCACGATTAATACATGGGTCTCCGTATGTGAACCGCGCACATTAACGCGAGTCTCCTGATTGTTGATACTTGGTACAGGTATGGTTAAGTAGTATACATATCGAGCGTAATGTTTATGTATAACAGGAGATATTGTCGATATACAACATAAACAGTTTAACCTACACGGGCAGAGGGGAAAATGATGGCTTTGATCGAAGATAGCACCAATGAAGATCACCGTGTTGATGTTAAGCTGTTGTTTTTGGTTTTTTGGAGGGAGTGGCAGAGTACTGCCAAATATATTTAGATGGAAATTCTGCTGTCTGTGGTTGCAGCTGTTAAAACGATGTACAACTTAGTAGATACATTCTCTGAATGACGTTGTTTGACAGAATAATCACGGACGCTCAACGTAATAACTATAATTGAAGCGCACGGTTTTTGAAAGAAAGAGATTCGTGACTTTAATTGATATTATATTGACAGAATGGATACCTAATTACTATCTTATAGTTATATCTTCCAATTAGAGATGTATTATCAATTGAATATTAAATAGGTATGCTTTTGTTGGCATCAAAGAAAATTTAAATAATCTTATGTTTTCGCTGTATTTTCATGTATGTTGACAATATTTGACTAATCTTGTGTTTTTCTCTATATTTCCTGATTCGTAATAACATGGAGTACAAGAAAAATGAGAAGCCTATTATAACAAGTCACAAGATAAAGAGTCATGACGGTTATATTCGAACAGTGGTGATAGAGATCGACCTGGTTGACATATTCAGATTTCGACTGAAGTATCTGTGTGACGGGTCTGGGATATCATTCAAGCTGAACGACGGTTAGCTGATTCAGTACCAAGCGACACTCAAGTGTCAATATATCTCATCGTATGGAAGCTTACTATTTAGTTTACGTTTTTATTACTTTTCGTTCCGATTAGAGCTTTATATTAATCGGAAACTACGTAAAAGTGAAGTATAAACGATAGCAAATACAAAACATCGTGGCTTATGCTAGAAGTAGAAGTGAAACAGAGTTTGCCAGTCATTCTAGGATACCATGTGACCATAAAAAATTAGCAATTTATATGAATGGTCATGATGCTAGTTTGTGAACAGTTAATAAACCATACATTCCGTCACTATTTTCTTAATGTTTGTGTATTCATAAATGTATTACCTATATAAAGAGAGCAATTAGACTGATTTATTCAACATATTGTTCATCAAGGCCCTTGGCAAGTTGGATTTTTATTCTCACAATTTCAATTAGTTTTTTTGAATTCATGTTAATATTTTGTATGCATAGTAAACACATTATATTTTCGGCTACAATAATATTTTATGAAAGTACATTCATCAGTACTAGACTTCATCAAGAAACAACAAATTAAATGGTTCGGCCACGTAAGCAGATTACCATCAGACAGTGCACCCCAAAGAGCAATGCTGCTCCGATACAATGGGTACAAAGCAAAGGCTGGCCACGCAAAAGATGGACCTCAGAGATAACAGAGGCGACGAAAGAGACTATCTACGAAGCGCATACTAGGGCCCGTTTTAGAAATCTCTTCTGACCTGACGCTGTGAGGCATACAGGATTCGAGAAAGAAAGAAAGAAAGATTCATTTATCTTTAATTTGATATATATAATAAGTTCAACTTTAAATCATATTTAGACACAATATTTTAGTTTAGCTAAAGTGTGTGTGCAATATTTTGAAGCTAGAAAAGTAATTCCGTCCAGAGGCGAAAAAACCCGGTAGTGAATCAGGATACACCTGCTTTATGATTTTCTCATGATTTAGCCTACATCATAATGCAAGGTAATCACATAAATATCTGGTCAACCATTAGTAACAACTGTTATAAGAAGGAGAAGATGGAGATATGTTGGACATACCTTGAGAAGAAGACATCTGCTGTGTTTTGATCTCATTCAACATCTCAACATTAGTTATTTTAGCAGTTCATGAGATTCGCATCATTCATCTGTTTTTTTTGTATGTTTTTTTTCCGATCCAGAAGCACTTGAGCTTTTCAGCTCTTCGGCTCGGTGCCATGGACATCGTAACCTTCGGTTCGGTGCCACGAACACCGTAAATCTGGGGAATCTGGGGCTTTTTCTGCCATCCCGCTGAATTGAACACGCACACACAGAGGGATAGTCACCGTAGTCCAACGTGCTACGAACACGCTGGGCAGACGGGCATCATTCATCTGTAAAACCACATTTCTGTATCTTGATCTCATTCAACACCTCACCATTAGTTATTTCAGCAGTCCATGGGATTCGCATCATTCGTCTGTAAAACCACACCTCTGTGGCCCTCAGAGATATTTCGATTGGTGTGTTCAATGTCCATGACTTCTCGCATCTGTATGTCAGTATTGGTTCTATGTAGCACTGAAAATCTACCATTGTATTCACCAAGTAATGATAGCAGAAAACGAAGAATCTCTCCATAACCATTTGAGCTTAGCTAACATCAAGGGTGAGGAGTACAACATGAAAATAAATATAATAAAGACAGAGACAATGGCAATAAGTAGACAACCAGAAAACCTTACAATAAAACTCCAGAACGTAGACATAAAATAAACCATTGAGGCCAAATACTTAGGAGCAATTTTCACAGCAGATGGAAGTATCGATAGCGAAATCAGCAATCGTTGCACAAAAGCTAACCAAGTACTGGGACAGTTAACACCACTGTTGTCACATAAAGAGATACCGCTAACAACTAAAGCAAATCTCATAAGAACGATTTTCTGTCCAACACTATGTTACCAGTGTCAAACATGGACAATAACAGCAGCCAATGAGCGGAAAATCATAACAACAGAGTTGAGGTGTCTTAGAAGAGCTGCAGGTGTGACAATAAGAGACAAAATTAGAAATGAAGAAATCAGAAGAAGACTGGGTGTGAAACCAGTCATGGAATTCATAAAAGAACAACATATTAAATGGCTTGGGCATCTGACAAGAATGCCCTGGTATCGCCTACGACCGAGAGCCACACAGAAAAGTATAACGAGTATAAAGAAAGAAGAAGACCACGCAAAAAATGGAGCGAAGGCATCAAGAACAGACTTACGAAAATGAAAATCAGCTTACAAAATGTCTTAAAACAAGCACACATAAATAGCTATGTTTCCTCCCTAACACTTATATAAAGAGGTAAATGGTGGAAGAGAAGAAGTAAAGTATAAACCAAGTGAAAACATGGCATAACGTACAGAATTAATAACAAAGTCAAGAGAACATAAAACCAACATTATAGCACAGTCCCTTTATGTGACCAACAAAATTGATGAACAAGAAAACAAATTTAGAATAAGGCTTGAAATCAATGTCTGTAAGTTAAAAACATGATAAACCTATAGTCTTCTTCTTTTAACGCTTCCTATCGACTACTTGTTCACTTCTTTGTGTGATTTGTATGTGATCTGAGCCTAAGAGTCATTGTACCTTGTGCCAGTTATGCGTCTACAATTAGGTCAGCACATCCGCTTTCTGCGATGCTTTTTATTTACTAGGTAACTTCCTAGGTCCCACATCAGTAGCTTCTTACGTCGTGCCTTGTACACATACGACATACAGTGGTACTATTCTTTGCTTCCCTTTCGTCACCACACTGGAGGATAAACATATATAATATTTAGAAAAGAAATTAACAAAACCATCTTGAAAACAAATTAAATATTTTGAAATACTTTTTCTCAAATATTAAATTACAGAACACGAGTCTCAGACGTAGGAAAAACAGTCCCCGCCAAAAAAAAAAAACACGACATAATAAGTAAACTAATTTGCTATCAATTATAAATCTGATATCATCAGAATCCAAGAAAACACTGACGAAGTGAGCAAAGACTTTATTTTTATCATCGTCATTATCTGACTTCAGCAAAGAGAAAGTAGATCGGGAGCAGAATCCCAGAATGAATTAATAACTATGTCAGCAGATTCGGAAAAGAAACCACATTATAGTAATGCTAATACAACATCAGTACATAACTTCATCAAGAAACAACAAATTAAATGGTTCGACCAAATAAGCAGATTACCAGCAGACAGTGTGAATCGAAGAGCAATGATACTCCGACATAAAGGATAAAAATCAAAAGGCCTTTCACGCAAAAGGTGGTCATCAGAGATTACGTGAAAGGTCATTCTAAGAGATAACAGAGGCGACCAAAAAAATTATTTTTTATGAATAGCGCACAAAAGCACTTTCTAGAAATCTCTTCTAATCCTGACTCAGTCAAAACAAGATTAAAGTAGAAAGTAGAAGATACAACAATATAAAAAGAACAATGACATTAGAAGAAAAAATAAACACTTCGACTGAGCCATATTTTAAATGTAATGCAATACTTGAGAAACACACAATTTACAAGAAAATTGTATTGGATAATCCTTTTAACAGAATTTAGTAACTTAGACATTTCACAATAACATGTAGGAATTTGATAACTTAGACATGTCACAATAACATGTAGGAATTTAATAACTTAGACATGTCACAATAACATGTAGGAATTTGGTAACTTAGACATGTCACAATAACATGTAGGAATTTGATAACTTAGACATGTCACAATAACAGGTAGGAATTTGGTAACTTAGACATGTCACAATAACATGTAGGAATTTGGAACTTAGACATGTCACAATAACATGTAGGAATTTGATAACTTAGACATGTCACAATAACATGTAGGAATTTGGAACTTAGACATGTCACAATAACATGTAGGAATTTGATAACTTAGACATGTCACAATAACATGTAGGAATTTGATAACTTAGACATGTCACAATAACATGTAGGAATTTGGAACTTAGACATGTCACAATAACATGTAGGAATTTGATAACTTAGACATGTCACAATAACATGTAGGAATTTGATAACTTAGACATGTCACAATAACATGTAGGAATTTGATAACTTAGACATGTCACAATAACATGTAGGAATTTGATAACTTAGACATGTCACAATAACATGTAGGAATTTGATAACTTAGACATGTCAAAATATCATGTAGGAATTTGGTAACTTAGACATGTCACAATAACATGTAGGAATTTGATAACTTAGACATGTCAAAATAACATGTAGATAGCCAACCGTACAATTAATATTGAAGCTCGCCCGTGGCTGATAATCTGAGGCAGACGTCTGCCTTTATTAGAGAATCCGAAATCCCAATCTAGTAAGAACGCAGAAGAAGAAAAGAAGAATACTGAAGCTAGACAAGGATATAAAAAAAAACCAGATGACATATGTCAATATCACACACTCTCATTGACAAATAATTGAAGCGAAATAAAGAATCATTTGTAAGCGTAAGAGTTGTTTTGATATAATGAAAAGTGAAATGTACACGGCAGCGATGACCGTGATCAACCTAATGACCTGACTGAAAACGTAGAAATGCATCTATGACGACATTCTTTGTGACCTAGCTGATTGTGCTCATAAAAAGCTCGTCTGCAGGGCTAGGCAATGCGTGTATTAAGAAGTAAGGTTTTGGTTCGAAACCAGTGTTTGGTAGATTGGGTTTTTTCTTCGAAGCTCTTAATTCGTATTTAATAATAATAATTCATAGACCAAGAAAAAGCCTTTGATAGAATAAACAGAAACAAACTATGGGCCATACTAAGTGAATATGGAATTCAGGACCAACTATTAGACAATATTAGAGTGCTATACCAAAAATGCTCAAGCCTAGTACGAACAAGTGAGGGCCTGACAAACGAATTTGAATTATCATCAGGAGTAGGGCAGGGATGTGTGCTTTCGCCTATACTTTTCAATATATACATAGACAGGATAACGCAAGAAACCAAGACAGATAACAACCTCGATAATAACTACAATTTAATCAACGAACTACTCTTTGCAGATGATCAGAGTATAATTTACAACAACGAACACAAACTTCAACAACATGTAAATGCACTGCAATCGACATGCGAAAAATATGACATGAAAATTAATACCTCCAAAACAGAAGTCATGACAATAAGTAGATCAACTAAATATACACGTGAATAATGTCAAAATACAGCAGATTCCAGAATTCAAATATCTCGGGAGTATATTCAGAGCAGATGGAAAGATGGACAGAGAAATCGAGACTAGATGCCAGAAGGCAAATGCAGTGACATACCAACTGTCACCACTATTAAAACATCCAAGCATTAACATGACAGTCAAACGACAACTGATAAACTGCATATTTATTCCAACTCTCTGCTATCAGTGCTAAACATGGCCCCTGACTAAGACACAAGAAAGAAAGATTACAACATGTGAAATGAGATGTCTACGAAAAGCTGTCAACGTTACAAGGCGAGATAGAGTGAGAAACGAGAATATCAGAAGCATCGTTGGTACTATACCATGCATACAGTAACATCGAGAAGCAAAGTGGTTCGGTCATCTAATGAGAACGGAACCACATTTACTACCATCACGTGCCTATAATAATCGACACTCAGGGCGAAAAGCACGAGGCAGACCAAGAACACGATGGATAGATAACATCTCAGAGTCCCTGCGAAAGCATGGACTGACAACGTCAAGCGCAACACACCTGGCACAAGATAGGAAACCAACTCTTCCCACGGCGCTTCACGGCAAATGTGGTTAAGATAAAATAAGATAAGATAATAATAATAATTCCTCTCGTACTGTTGTTATACGTTACATATGACATGAACGTAATCTCTCCACACCGCTATATCCTGATCAACTCGCTTAATCTCTTCCATGGAATTGAGGTCTATATTTTTCTATATCTCTATATCTCTATATTTCTATATCTATATCTCTCAGCAAAGCTCGTTTCAGGGTCTCCTTATGGAGTCTTCTCTGTCTTAAACCTTTGCATACCAGTTATTTTATTTTAAACCTTTTTCTAATGTGTTTTTTTCCCGGACAGCGGCTTTCCAGCCTGCTCTTCTTGATTTTTTTGAAGTGCCAAGTTTTCTCTTTGACGAGCTCAACTTGAACACGGGACCTACGTTTTATCGTCTGTCTCCGATAGAACAAGAAACTCGATCTCACCTATGGGGTCATAGGCGCTTGGGGACAACGATGCGCTAGGATTAGTTAGCTGGCACTAATCAAGACCCTGCCATACCTCCTCGTGGTGACCCTGGTAACAGACATTGGTTCCGGTCTGGGTAAGAGGGCAGGGATCGAGGGAGATCTACCCTGTTGTAGATAGAGATGCAGAGGTAGTCAAGTTAGATGGTATCTACTCCCAACACAGACGAGCGGAATCCCAGAGTGACTATTAATGCTCGTCTCTCCTGGCCGATGGCAAAAGGTGTACGGATAGACATCAAGGGATGAGGGTACATCCGAGAAGAGTCGTCTGCCAACATGGGGTGAAACTCGGAGCCCACTCGGGGTGGCATCAAATAGACACATGGGATAAGAGGTGCATCCGGCGAGGAGACTTGGTCCCACATAGGGCAAAATTCGGACCTCCATCTCAGGGGTGGAGGCCCGAGTTAAGACCAAGCTTCGGATTGCCTAGCAGCAAATGTGAGCACGTTGAGAACTGACGGAGATGGTGAGCCAGGCACCAGGGCAGAGCGAGCACGTATGTAGACGATGTACGGGTGGGCCTAACGATGGACAGACGCACGGCGCAGATGGCGAGACAGACGAGGCTGTCGAGGCAGTCGTGGCTGGCAGATGTGATGGTGAGCGGACCACCCAGGTGTGTAAAAGACTGGAGGGCCCAGCAGAGGTTGAAGCTAGTGCTTGTTTTCACTCGCAGGGAACTACTGCTGCCTTGTACTTTGATTGGGGACAATCAAAGGTCTACGGAGTAAATCGTTCACAAAACTGGACGGTAGACAAAACAAGTAGTCCATAAAAATACGGGTTAGCTTGGCAGATGGCATTCATCAACCCAGGAGGGCAGGTCGTGTAAGTGTCGCTACCCTAAAAGAAAATAGCTACCTGCTGCCTTGTGGGTTTGGCTGTGGACAGCAAAAGGCTAACGGAGAACGAGCCCAGTAAACGCTGATTGAAATTGAACACTTCACCGAAGGATCAGCACTAGAGCTCAAAGTGGTACTAAACGTTGTGACGTAAAACAAACGTTCTTGGCAAAGGCTGTGTATATATCACAATTAGAATGATAAATATAGCCGAAAAGAACGATCGCGGAGAGAGAGAGAGAGAGAGAGAGAGAGAGAGATAGAGAGAGATCTCACCTACACTAAGATCATATATCTCTGAAAAAATATTACTATAGCTCTACGAGGGAGCGAACCGAATCCCTTTTTACACGAGAGGTTAGCACATACCCTCTACTTCACAGAGACACCCAAAAGATCAATAATCTTAATTTTTCTTTTTTGTACTTGTGTTTAAATGTAGTACAAAAACAGAAAATCACGACACTGGGCAATAACCAGGTAGTAGTGTGACGACAAAAGAAGAAGAGGAAGTTTTAAAGACAATTATATTAGACTGATTGTTGGTTGAAATTGGATATTATTACTGACTATCAATCTGGCCAGGAGCTGACCATTTTAATTGACTATTGGCTGGGTAAGACTCAAGATAGAATTCAGAGTAGTGTAATTGAATCGTCGACGAAGAATTCCAAAACTAAATTCCCCAAGATGGAGTGGGATTATTTCCTGACTGTCAAGGCTGTTAGATCGACCAAGCAACACATGGGTACCGGAGAAATACTGATAAGTTACATACTGCTGATGTGATAGTCACTAGTCATTCATTGTGTATTGCTGCTTCGATATACGAAAATCTACAAATCTGAGGTGGTCAGATCGGATCTTCTTCTTCTTCTTCGTCGAGCGCTCCAAATGACAACTTGTTAAACCCTCTTTGTGATTTGTATATGATCTGAGAATAAGAGCGATTTACGTTGCTCCAGTTATGCGCCAATAAGTAGGCCAGCACATCCGATTTCTGCAACGCTTTTTATTTACTAGGGTTGCTTCCCTAGGCCCCTACACCAGTCGCCTCTTACGACATGCCTTGTAGGTTGCAGTGTTACTATTCTTTGCACCCCGTGCGGGCCCGGCAACACACAGGCGAGATCAGATCAGATCTGGAGAAAACAGTGGGGATAATGCGGTAATACTGAGTAAATGGATTGACTAGCCAATCGGAAGCTCACTAGCTTTAGTACAGGGTGTTCAACTTAAAAGCAGCCCCAGTGATAAATATAAATTTGCCATGTACGCATTGCATCTCGTCTATTTACTATTTAAACCGGTTCTGACTAGCTTGTCCTTCGTCACATTTGTTCATCGCCCCTTTCCGCACTACAATTACACACCATCACACAACCTTGACCTATACTATGTCATAACTGAACCTTCTCATTTCCATACATATATGTCAGATTAGTTCCATTCACAGGCTGCTTTTAAGTTGAACACCATGTATTTCCTGCCTATTCTATCACTTTATAAGACTTTGCTTTGAGATAAAACATGCTTGGAGACAGGGCCTTATGCTATTATCTTAATACCTTTGAAATCGGAGAGGGCGCACCGTTATGGCTGGTGACACTGTTAATAAGGAAAGCATGCCTTCACGCAAAAATCAGTGAGAAGCGCAATACCAGGCGCCCAGACTACGCCTGAACTCATAGCGGACGAATACAGAAGAAATGTAAGAAGCCAGTATTAATTTCTTGACATCGCTAGTTAAAATTATGTTTTAGTTTATTAAGTATTCTTTCTATATTTGATAGCTTGATAAAGGCAAACGGTTGAAACGTTGAGTGCTATTTATTTTTCTATTTAATCATTAATTGTTCATTACTTATTTAATAGTGTATATACCTGTCTTTCTTCAATCGTTCATTGTGTGTTGTCATTCAAAGAATACAGTACGGAACTAACACATTATTTTATAATATCCTTCTGACATTAAAATGGATTTTAACGCTTACTTATTAGAAATCTGGAGGTCTCAATAGCGAAGTGGGTCGTTTACCTGTCGTACTGAAGGTTGTGGATTCGAATCCGGGCAGAGACACGTGTGCAATTTTTCATGAAATCCCTAGGATTGTTGACGAAGCTAAGGATTTCGTGCCCTGTGAAATGCTCTCGACAGATAGGATGTCATCTCTGCTGACAGGGACTGTGCCATATAGAAACCGGGGGCAATGAAGGCAAATCTTCTCCTTTAGACTAGTTTAATTACAACTGAGTGCTAAGCTTGTTGCAATTGCACTGTGTATTGTCGATATAAGGGAAGACTGTAGTAAAACTATGTAGCAATGGCGAAATACATAATAACAAAGTATTGTAGTTTTACAAAATAAAAAAAATCAATAACAATTCACAGCTACGTTTCGACCAAAAGGCCTTTATCTAGCGAACGATACAATAGGAGTGACGAATTTCACAGCACAATAAACAAAGACTACGACAGAAACATGCTAACGGTCCTAAAATCTGAGATAATATAAGATATTGATAGTTGCAATATCAAGGATTCACCAAAAATATTCTAAGTGCTTTATTGTAAACATGAAATGTCAATTACTTATGTATGGAATCATACTGTATTTTGTGCTCGGGTGTTGCCAGAGCCCACAATGGGAGCAAAGAATAGTAACACTGCGACCTTCAAGGCATGTCGTAAGAGGTGATTAATGTAGGGACCTAGGAAAGCTACCCTAGTACTTGTATATAAAAAGCGTTGTAGAAATCGGATGTGATGGCCTACTTGTAGGCGCATAACTGGCACAACATACTCGTACAATCACTCTTATTCTCAGATCATATACAAATCACAAAGAGGGGCTAACAAGTGGTCGATATGGAGCGTTCAAAGAAGTACATATGTTTCTTGGTTATGCTGTTCATAGTTCATATTTACGGTTCAAATTTCACTGCAACGTGTCACCCCATAACTGCTCCGTTCCTGTGCCAATGATAATCACACAAATGCTAACAACTTTCTCCTGTGAACTAATTACAGAATGAAACAGCCGTGTACCGCCACATAAAAGCAACCTTCACCGCATAAATGCATATGGCCGTCGCTAAAGTGTCAACGCAAAACTGTTCATCACTTGAATTGCAATTCATGTCAAAGGGAACATCAATCACGCCAAAATCCAACTTTCTGCATACGCAAAACACTGCATACTGCAGAATGAATTGGTTCGTCACAACCGCTGTCCGCCATCACAATCACAACAAATGCATGGTTGACACAGCAAAAAGCATTCCATGTAACATTCTTAGCTCACATCGTTGCTCAGGCACTAACTCAGTAGCTCGGCAATCTAAACTACCCAACCAAACATGGTGGAAATGCGCTAGCAAAGTCGTGTCCAGAATCAAACAGTCCTGATTCTGAGTGGCCCTTCCGCATTCCGCCATTGCTGGCCAGATTTCTTTATACTGTTTAATGATAAAATGCTGTTAATACTTTATAAGCAAAAACTGGCTATAACACATTTCCGCATTTTCAATCTTTACCCAATTTTTTTTTTTGAGGTGTTAGATTAAGGGAGGAAAATGCGATTACTTCAAAACAGTGTTGTCATTTTAATTATATTAACAGATTTTCTTCCCGAGATTAATTTGTTGTTAGAGCCGAATCATTGAATCCATTTACAGCTAAGCTGATAACAAAAGCCGTGTTGATAGACAATAACAGCAGAAGGACTGAGCTGTAATGAATACATTGTTCTGCTTTATCTCTTTGATTGATTGATTGATTGAACAATCATGAATGAGCTTCAGTGAATATTTATGTTTGTTCTTATCTCTTTCTTACATAATACGATATTAGAAGTACCTGACTTCTTCTTCTTCTTCACACGCTCCATATTGACCACTTGTCAACCACTCTGTGTGATTTGTATGTGATCTGAGCCTAAGAGTGATTGTACGTTGTGCCAGTTATGCGCCTACAAGTAGGCCAGCACATCCGACTTTTGCGCTACTTTTTATTTACTTTTTATCATCCCTAGGGCATACATTAGCCGCCTCTTACGACATGCATTATAGGTTGCAGTGGTACTATTCTTTGCTTCCTTTGCGGGCCCCGGCATCACACAGGCGAAAGTACTTGACAAAGATTATATTATCTGCGAAGTACCCTATGTAATCTTTATGATAGTGAATAGCTTGTTGAAATTTGTTCATGTGTAAATTTCGTTAGAACAGTTACTGTATAATCTCCCTACTGGTTACGGGGCCCAAATTGGGGTGTAAAAATAGAACCACTGTTACCTGCCACACATGTCGTAAGAGATGACTAAGGAGGTTGGTCGTGGAACTAGCTACCCCACCCCGCAGAAAGCACTAGATGTCTACAGAAACAACAACCAGGAAAATTCAACCCCCTTACCCCCATCCCCCATGGAAGAAGAAGAACCCAACAAGGAGGAAATGTGGAGAGAGTGGAGAGATCTGGAAAAGATGGCCTTGGATAGGCGGGCTTGGAATGCCTTGGTTGGGGACCTATGCCTCACTAGGGTCGATGAGTGAAGAAGTTGCTGTACAATACCCGACTTTTGTCAGACTCGGCACGGAAATTGCTGATAAAAAACTTCGACTATGAAATCCAACTAAACATCAACGATTATGAGTTAGTTTAGAGCACACTTGATGTGTTGACATCGCCTGGTGGGCTTATCTATGCCAATACCTCAGTCACCTCGTACGACAGGCATTTTAGATCGCAATGTTAATATTCTTGGCTCCCATTGAAATCTCTGGCATCACGCCTGAGGTCAGTGTTCCTAATTTGAATGCAAAATTGCTTCGTCAAACAAATCGTTGTATTTTCGCACATCGTTCTGTATTTTCTTTAGAAATGTATTGTTAATGCTGTATTTTTTATTTAAAATACTGGTTTTTAATAAGAAATATTTGGATCACCGGTGTACCGTACCTCCACACTACAGAGATACTCTTATTAGCACTTCTAGGCTTTATAAGGTACTACAGAGATACTCTTATTAAGGCACCACGCTACAGAGATACTCTTATTAAGGCACCACTCTACAGACGATCGGGTCATTTAGCCTCCAGATATCGATTTTTCAGATTCTGATTTTTAAGATTCAGATTTTTAGTATTGCATATCTTCAATCGAATTACGCAAAGAGTTTTTATTTGTGATCACGAAATATGCTTCAAAATTATTTTTGAACGACACTACCCTCTGAAAATTCTTTATAGAAAATGTCTACAATTGTCTTTGTTTGGTCCCGAGATACAAATATATGGAGTTGAATAAACCAAATCATGTTATATATCGTTGTAAAGCTTGATCTGAGTACTAACAAATATTGAATGAAATGATGAATAAAGGTACGTAGAATTGTTCAGCTTGTTCTGTATTTCTTTGCTTTCTGCATCTCATTTATTAAGTGTTCTTATGTCCGTGCCGTGCCATGCTACAGAGAGGCGGCCGCATCAGGCAGACCATAAGGGGGCGACATAAGCAGCGAAATAAAAAAATTACAATTTGAATCATTCAATAACTTAAAGTATTTACGCAACGATTTTCTATATTGAAATAGGGGGAAGACTGCAGTAAAACTTGGTAAATAGCGAAACACGTACAAACAAAGTACTATAGTTTTATAAAATACAGAAACAGTGACGATAAACAGCAACGTTTCGACCAACAAGGCTTTTATCAAGCAAACGAACAAACAGGAGTGACAAATTAAAATGAAACAAATCTTACCTACTACGTCACAACGAAGAGTTGCAGCAATATGGCGACGAATATCGAAATAAGGGGAAGACTGCAGTAAAACTTGGTAAATAGCGAAACACGTACAAACAAAGTACTATAGTTTTACAAAATACAGAAACAGTGACGATAAACAGCAACGTGACATTCAGTAATGGACATACATTCTGGAGTACTAATTGAGACAGATCTTGACACATTCGTTGTGAGAACCAGTTCTATATTGGTCAATGTTATTCCGATGTTGATGTATACGATTTATACACCAATATGTAAGCGCTTCTGCCTAAGCGCTTTTTGATTTCTGTTTCTGGTACATCGTTGACGAGCGCTCACCGAAAGACTTTTAAATTTCTGTTTCTTGATGGCCTTGGATAGGCGGACTTGGAAGGCCTTGGTTGTGGACCGATGCCTAGCTAGAGACGTAGGGAGAAGAATAATTTTTGTAACACATTAATGATTTACTCGCTAGAAACACTAAAATTACTTCCAGTATGAGATGGAGGATGAAACCTTTACTGCATCCCTCCATTGGCTATATGGGACTCCGTTTACTGGGGCAGCTGTTGTATCTGACTCGCAGTCGATACTTTCCAAGATCCAAAAAGGATAGGTTTAAGTATGAGGAAATGTCGTCTAAAGTAGCTTCTAACCTCTAGAGTCTTACGTAGATCTACTGTCCTAGGCATGTGGGTGTTTGCGGCAATTAGAGAGCGGACAGGATTGCATCAACATCATCGATTGTTAGGGAGTAGAAGCTGGATAAGGGGGATGTTCATTGGTCTCTTCGCGACTGCCTGTTAGATGAAGACACTAAAATATATGTTAAATCTATCCAGCGATTTAAGCAGTTTAGAGTTTCCCGTTGTACGAGTAGAACTGGGTGCCTACGAGAGAGAGTGGTGAGTGTGTTTAAACAGTGAGCAACGGAAACCATCAGTATGCATACTCTTCGATATCTGTTCAATCTGTAGCTCTGTGGATCCTTTTTTGGTCTTTTCCGCTTTTAAAAATTGAGTGGAATGTGGCATTTTTCCAAACATATTTCAACATTCAAATAACACTTTTTCACACTCACTATTTTTCAACAATAATTTTATTGCTGATTTCTGTAATACTGTCTTCGTGTATCTGCATTGATTTCTCTAATTTACCGAGACATTCAGTAATGGACATGAAGTCTGGAGTACTAATTGAGACAGATCTTGACACATTCGTTGTGAGAACCAGTTCTATTTTCACTTAACATTGTAGACATAACATAGTTTACCACATTCTTCTTGGCAACTAGATTGAAAGGAAGATATCCTACATACGAACCATGCCAATCATGACTGGAATTGTTGAAGAATTTGCACTTGAAGTATTGATTGCGTTATACATTATAAATTGAATTTATTGACCGATTTTGTTAGGTCTATGAAGCTTCAATCGACGATAAAGACAAGGAGTTTTTTCTTTCGGGGTATAAAATAAAATCTTAACCTGAACAGTTTTGCGGTGATTGCTCTAGCCATACGGCCATTACATTCCACAGTCTCATATTTCCCTTGATCTATACCGTTCTTTTTCTTCCTCTTCTTCCAACGCTCCATATCGACCACTTGTTAACTATTCTTTGTGATATGTATGTAATCCGAGTCTAAGAGCGATTGTAAGTTGTGCCAGTTATGCGACTAAAAGTAGGCCAGCACATCCGATTTCTGCGACGCTTTTTATTTACTAAGGTAGCCTCCATAGTTCCCTATAAAGTTGTCACATATGATATGTCTTGTAGGTCGCAATGTTACGATTCCTTGCTACGGATCCAGGCAACACACAAGCGACTAAGACTGCACAAGCCATGCGGCCAACAAATTTCTCAGGATCATGTCCTATCCCCTCCTCACGGTTTTGCACTGCTATAAAAGAAGATATTACAGACAGTAAAGACAGCTTTCATTCCTAATGAATCTGTCCGTTTCGCTGGAAATAATATATTGGGATATACAGAAAATCAAAAATCGAATAATGGAGTTCCTCAGCAACATGGGATGCAATCATCATCATCAGGTGCCGTCTCCACATCGAAGGTTGGCTGAAATGAATCTCCAGCATCCTCTGTCTTTCGCCTTGATGTTGCACACTGCCAGACTGTAACCTGTCCATTTCTTAAAGTTTCCTCCCACTTATCTCTCGGTCTTCCTCTTGCTCTTCCCCTCAACTTTCCCCTCTAGTAAATATTTTATCATGGTGTCATGTCTTTTTATGTGCCCAAAATACTTTACTTGTCTGAATTTTATTTCTCTTAATAATTGTTTCTTCATGCCTAGTTTTCCTAATACTTGTTTATTTCTCTGTTTCTCTGTCCATGAAACTCTGCCTATTCTTCTATATATCCACATCTCAAATGCATCAATTCTATCTTCTAAGTGCTTGTTCATTGTCCATGTTTACGAGCCATACATTAATATAGGATATATATAGCATTTGATCATTCTCATTTTTAGCCTGTTTGTAATTTGTTTGGATGTCAGTAACTTTCTCATACTATTGAAATTAGTTTTGACCATTCCTATTCTCTTTTTAATTTCTGTTATACATCTGCCAATAGAGCAGAGGAAATGGATAAACTAAACTTTACATAGTACAAAATTACCAAGAGTTAAAAAAAGTAGTTTCACAGTCTTTTGGGCTAAGATCAAACTGTAGAGTCAATAGGCAACTAAATAAAATTTAAATTCCGAGCAGCTCTCGCTCGAAAGATTGACGACGCTCGGGGTTTTCCGAGTTTAAAACGTGACTGGGTTTCACCCTCTGCGACACTAAACTGTAAGTGCACAACAATAATTAAAAAATACGATCCAAGTGGCACACTAAATCCCTTTAAACAAACTCCGAGCGCTCTCATTCGAAAAATTGATGACGCTAAGAGTTTTCACGTTTTACGTTCACTAATAGGGTCCACTCGTTGTGGCACTTCCTGGATGAGACCTATAATATAATAAATGAGCTAAACGAGTCGTTTCTCAGGATTTGACTAAGGTCGAAGTGTAGTCTCCACTTAATTACGGACTTTATTAAACGAAAATGTTACAGTAAACTCCTTTAAACAAACTCCGAGCACTCTCATTCGAAAGATAGATTTTACTGGGAGTTTTACACGTTTTCACGTTCACTAGTCCTGGGTTCCTGAGTGTCTGTAGCTCAAGCGGTAGTGAGCTCGATCACAAACCCGTGCGTACCTCGTTCAAACCCCACGGTGGGCAAGTTTGGAAGCAAGTTCGTTTCTTTGGGATTTTTACAACAAAGGTTAAAAGACCGTACCATTCATAAAGCAATGGCAAACTACTTAACGTATGAGTGGTGCCTAGAAAATCAACGACTCGTTTAATGTGGTTGATGACTACGTCCGTAAAGGATGCTACGATGTTCAGTACTGGGTCCACCGTTGTGGTACTTCCTGGTCGAGCGCTGTAATAAAAGTCACTTCTCAGTCTATTGGCTAAGATCAAAGTATAGTCTCCGCTTTATAGTTTCGCCAAAGGATGTTAACCTTTATTAACTTTTAGTGTTCCAGCTCAAAAACCTTGTTTTTATTAACCATTTGTTTTTCAAATAAAAAACGCCCTTTAAGGTGGCCCCTTGTAAAAAGTGTCTAATCCAAGGCACATAGTATGACTTTTGATCCACAAAGAGTTAAACGTCGTATGGCACAATAAACCCCTTTAAACAAACTCCGAGCACTCTCGTTCGAAAGATCGATTTTACTCAGATTTTTACAGGTTTTCACATCCACTAGTACAGGGTTCCACCCATTGTGGCACTTTTGGATAGGACCCAATAAAAATCCAATAAAATGGGCCCAGAATTCGGACATGTATAACATAAAGAAGTGAGCATCTCTAGCTTAAGTGGTAGTGAGCTTGATCACAACCCAAGCGTACCTGGTTCAAACTCCACCGCGGGCAAGTTTGGAAGCAAATGAGTTCCATTGAATTTTTACGAACTGTAAAAATATACCTCACGTTCAGAAAGCAATGGCAAGCTACTGAACGTATAAGTGGTGTCTAGAAAATCGTCGACTTGTTTACTGTGGTTGATGACTACGTCCTGTAAAGGATAGGACACACTGCCCACTTCGGGAAACGCTGCTGTAAATGAATAAAATAACTTTTACTGTCGTGTAATTTTTGTAAAATCTACTTTTTGACATTTCGGAGTACAGACAGGGAATAATATGATAATTATATGATTGAATATTGAACAGATCGACTTTCAGTGTTAGTATTCTCAAACTAGAAATTCTTGTTTTACTGTCGTGTAATTTTTGTAAAATCTACTTTTTGACATTTCGGAGTACAGACAGGGAATAATATGATAATTATATGATTGAATATTGAACAGATCGACTTTCAGTGTTAGTATTCTCAAACTAGAAATTCTTGGAATGAGGTTAACCAGAAATGACAGTGAACACGACAGTCTTTGAAACTTACAAGATATAGGAGTATACAAACGGTGTTAGACATCTTATCAAGTGTTCATATTATATCAAGTGTATAGCAGACACGAAAGAAAACTAAACCACTTCCAAACCACTTCCAAACCACTTCCAAACCACTTCCAAACCACTTCCAAACCACTTCCAAACACGCCGAATACTAAAAATAAACTAGCAGAAAAGAAAAAATTCCAGATAGCGAAGTCCTCACAAGAGCAATGATCCCAACCGTCAAACCCTGTTGCAGAAGGCCCAAGTGAGATAGGCCGGTTACGTTGCTTGGGCGCCTCATAAACGCATCCCAAAACAATTAATGTATATGTCTAGTGAACTTGAAGAAGGCCGACGTTCTGCTGGAGAACGAAAAAGCTGCTTTAAAGACACTCTTAAAGTGTCTCTGAAATGCTTCGATATAGATACTGCGTGCTAGGAATTCTTTGCGTAAGATGGCCAAATGTGGCGCTATAACAACACAAGAGAAACTCACATAGTTGAGAATTATCGTGTCGTTGAGGCACAGAGAAAACGAGCTGAGCGAAAAGACAGAACACGCAACACCCACATGTCTGACCTTCATCATATATGCCCCACCTGTGGTAGGGGATTGTGTTCTAGGATCGGACTCTACATTCACCTCCGCACATTCAAGTTAGGTGCAACAGCACACGTCTGAGACTTTTGTCATCATCGCTTGCGATGGATGGCTATTTTGATACTAGCTAATTTAGTAAACATAGGAATATAAATGCATCCGGAGATAAAATAAATATGGACTGATAGGGTTACGGATTACATAAATGGTATATGGTACTGTATGTGTCTCCCTCGTGCAGGTATTATTAATACAAAAACAGCTTTTTCTCTATCGAATCTATTGGGTTTCTGTGTGGACTTCTCTTGTGAACTACCGTTGTATTTTGTTCTGTGGGATATTTTTTTAGGCTGTTGTCTCGGAATCTACTCGTAAGTATATTTGCTGAGTGCCTTATTTTCCTACAAGTGACGAAGTTTTCTCAATTACTCAGTGTCTAAGATTTATTTAATGTGTCTTTCGTTTTGTTTTGGCTTTCAATTTAGCATACTTATGCTTTGCAATGAAATTTGTGATATATCCTTGTTACAGGACGTCATTAACAACTACATTAAACTAGTTGTTGTTTCTCTTGGACAATGAGCAAAGCGCAGTCACAAAAATAACTACATGTGAAATGCGTTGCCTGCGAAAAGTTACCAACAACACCAGAAAAGACAGTCACCAACATCAGCATAAGAAAGAAAGCTGGCACAGAACCTTGCTTGATTTACATTGAGAAACAAAGAATGAAGTGGTTTGGCCACTTAATAAGAATTCATCCAAACTCCACAGTATACAGTCTACTACAACAGAACATCGGAAAGAAGGCAAGAGGAAGACCACGGAAAAGATGGTTAGATGGTGTAGCAAAATCATGTCAAAGAGCAAAAATAACAATCACACAAGCCACCAGAACAGCGCAAGACAGAAATAGAAAACCACGACACTGGGCAACAACCCGGTAGCAGTGTGACGACAAAAGAAGAATAAGAAGAAGTTGATTCTCTAGACACCACTTTTACTTTAAGTAGTTTTCCATTGATTTCTGAAAGGTAAGGTCTATTTTTACCGTTCGTAAATATTCACGGGAACAAATTTGCTTTCAAATTACTGACCGCGGAGTTTGAAACAGATACTCTTGGGTTTTCCTTATGGGTGTGAAGCATGGACATTTAATAATGAAGTGGAAAAACATGTATGTGCTTTCGAATATAAGTGTTACAGAAGAGTCTTCCTTATTTCTTGGACAGAGAAGAGAACAAATATATCTATCCAGAAAGAAATCAAAATAAAAAAAAACTGGCTGACACTGCTAATAAGAAAGAGAAAATTGAGATCTTTTGAACATATAAAAAGACATGAAGGTCTGGAGAAGACCATCATGGAAGGAGACATACCGTCAAAGAGGAAAAGAGCAAGACCACGGAGAAGACGGATCCAGGATATAACTGATGGTTTGAACTTGACGGCAGCAGAGGCGAGACATCTGGCCTATGAGAGAGAGAAATTTCGGAGGACTGTTGGGGTGGCCAGCTCAGGCAAGCTATTTGGTAATGATGATGAAAACCCGTGGTCCCCGGCAACTTAAAGCCGATTAACTCAGACAGGAAATCGAAAACTTCATGTTTAAAGAAAGCTGGTTCTTGTATATGTTTTTATAGAACACTGTGCCCGTCTGCCCAGCGTGTTCGTAGCGCGTTGGACTACGGGTGACTATCCCTCGTGTGTGCGGGTTCAATTCCGCGGGATGACAGAAAAAGTCACAGACTCCCCAGATTTACGGTGTTCGTGGCACCGAACCGAAGGGTTGCGATGTCCATGGCACCGAGCCGAAGAGCTGAAAAACTCAAGTGCTTCTGGATCGGGAAAAAAAAATAGAACACTGTACGCTTTTTTAACAATTTTAGTTAATTCTAAGAGTTAATTGTTGTTTATTGATGAAAAGTGTTAATAATACTGATATTTCTTAGCTTTAAACTTAACTTGTTACATAATATAACCTTGATTAACTTGTTACATAATATAACCTTGATTTAGCATATGTTGTTTTTAAAATGAATTGTTTTATACAACAACACTGGAATGTGATGATTACGCGACAGTTGTGGTCTTTTCTCCTAGAATTTTTATATGAGCCCGCCGGCAGTATGTTATCGGAGCCCACGGTAAAACCTTACAGTTACCCGTCTGTTCAAATTGTTGTCCTATTGAATATTATGCGCACTTTTGCCGACATTCCGATGTATCCGTCCAATTTCTTGGCGCAAACAAAACACAGATGGCAGAGAGTGATTAACTTGGTTGATAAACAGGAGAAAACGAACGCAATTTAACTTGGAAAATATCCAGATTTTATTTCATACTGATAACGAACCAAGAGCTTTTGGAGCGAGAGACGAACATCTTAATTCCCAGCCACAAGGATAGAGCATTCAAAGAAGATACAGAAGCAAGTTGGCTGAGTAGGGGAATGGCACAGGTTTGATTCTTTCAGTCTTTTATTCTTCTTCGTCTTCTTCTTCAAACGCTCCATATCGACAACTTGTTAACCACACTTTGTGATTTGTATGTGATCTGAGCCTAAGAGCGATTGTACGTTGTGCCATTTATGCGCCTACAAGTAGGGCAGCACATACGATTTCTGCGACGATTTTTATTTACTAGGGTAGCTTCCTATGCCCCTACCTCAGTCGTCTATTAAGACATGCCTTGTTGGTCGCAGTGCTACTATTCTTTGCTCCCCTTGAGAGCTCCGGAAACACACGGTTGATGTCATTATTTAAACTAAGATAAAGGAATTTCTTAACTCATGTCCAGGTCATTATTAAGGGAAGCATAATGACATATCGTGTTCACAAGATTTAGCTTTCTAACATATCTTACCATCAAATTAAATAAATTACATCTCGAATAACAAAGTAAAGGTCGGGTGATCTCAAGCTTGATAAAATTCATAAACACGTTTTAAAAAAAAATATATAACTTTTTTTTATTCGACATCTGAATAGGAAATGACTTTCTTATTTTCTAAATCTGAAATCTATTGCGGAATCTATCAGTGGCTTTGTATGAAATTTTCTGCTTTCTATCAATGATCAGATATTTCTAGATTATTACTGTTAAATTTGTTAGCAGATTGATCCAGTTTTCAACAATTGAACCAATTATGTTCATCAATAATCCATTTGCTTCGTTGATGAAACTGAATAAATAAGCTGTAGTTATATACAAATCTGTTGATAAAACTGAATATAGAAGTAGAATTGTGTAGTTTATATACACAAATAATATTCTAAAAGTTAAAATTAGAATTCTGAAATCTACAAGAAAATACATTTTTGAACTATCTCACTTCCCCTAATCTTTCTTCATCTTCCCACTATGGTCTCATCTTCCCACTCATGGTCTCATCTTTCCACTCATGGTCTCATCTTCCCACTCATGGTCTCATCTTCCCCATCTCATGCTCATGGAAGCCAATAACTGGGCTTTAGTGAACAAGAATAAATAGCCAGTATTTATAGTAGTGTTGCTCTGAAAATATTTTCGTATTTTGTTTCAACACAACTGTATGAAGTCTAGTTTTCATATTTTGTTTCAACACAACTGTATGAAGTCTAGTTTTCATATTTTGTTTCAACACAACTGTATGAAGTCTAGTTTTCGTATTTTGTTTCAACACAACTGTATGAAGTCTAGTTTTCGTATTTTGTTTCAACATAACTGTATGAAGTCTAGTTTTCGTATTTTGTTTCAACACAACTGTATGAAGTCTAGTTTTCGTATTTTGTTTCAACATAACTGTATGAAGTCTAGTTTTCATATTTTGTTTCAACACAACTGTATTAAGTCTATTTTTCGTATTTTGTTTCAACATAACTGTATGAAGTCTAGTTTTCATATTTTGTTTCAACACAACTGTATGAAGTCTAGTTTTCGTATTTTGTTTCAACACAACTGTATGAAGTCTAGTTTTCGTATTTTGTTTCAACACAACTGTATGAAGTCTAGTTTTCGTATTTTGTTTCAACACAACTGTATGAAGTCTAGTTTTCGTATTTTGTTTCAACACAACTGTATGAAGTCTAGTTTTCATATTTTGTTTCAACACAACTGTATGAAGTCTAGTTTTCGTATTTTGTTTCAACATAACTGTATGAAGTCTAGTTTTCATATTTTGTTTCAACACAACTGTATGAAGTCTAGTTTTCATCTATGAACATCATCAACAAAACTATACTTCTTCGTAGTTTCACCTTCTTCTTCTTCACCTTTCACCTGTATGATCTAGGAGACATAGGCCTGCAACCCAGGCCTTCCAAGCCCGCCTATCCAAGTTCATCTTTTCTAGATCTCTCCACTCTTTTCCCATTTTCTTGAATTCCTTCTCCCAAATCCCGTCCACAGGTGTTCCTGGATCTTCCATTACCTCTATTAGCCTAGGAATGCCATCAGAAGGCCTATTTCGTGATGCTATCAAAAGGATTCCTCAGTGTGTCCATGTCTGTGGGCATCCATAGCCACCTTCTGCCCCTTAAATCTTGTTCCACTTGCTGTTGTCCCGCTCTTTCTCACATTTCCCTATTTGTGGTCCTGTCATTCTATCGCAGATGGAGTATCCTGCGTAGGCATATATTGATGAATGTCTGAAAGTTTTTGGTGTTCCACTTAATTGTTCTCCATGTCTCTGCTACATGTAGAAGGACATCCTTGATATTTGGTTAAAAATCGTTATCTTAGATTTATTCCTGATCATTCTTGAGCTCATATATTCTTTATTAATTGTATATCCTTTACGGAATTTGCCAAACAACCCAGATTTTTAACGCTTTTGTGATTTGCTAGTATTATTACGTTCAGTAGTTTGCCATTGCTTTCTGAACTGGTGGTGCCATTGTCCTTTTGTAAAAATTCACGCGAACCAATTTACAACCAAACTGTCCGCAGCGTGATTCGAACTCAGAACGTCGAGGGTGATAGACCGAGTCACTATCCCCTAGACCACAGACGCCACCCCATATGTTCTTGGGAATCGCAAATGCTGATATTGCCTTTCGTATTCTAATCCTAATATCTTTATCTGTGCCACCTTGACAGTTAATAACACTTCCCAGATTTGTAAATGTGTCACCTCTTTTAATAGTGCTCCTCTCAATATGATCGGATCTCTGGAATTAGCATATAATCTCATGAACTTTTCTTTTCCCCATGAATAGTCAGACCCAGTTTTGAGATTGATTCTAGATTAGTTGTCTTCTCTTGCATGATTCTAGATTAGTTGTCTTCTCTTGCATTTGTTGTTTACTGTGAGAAAGGAGTGCTACATCGATAGAATCACACCTAGCATTTCATTAAGATCAGCCTCTTACAATTACACACTATAATTTCCTAAACATGAAGCTAATTTGCAGTGTGAAATTTTACACCAACATTGCAAAAAAAATAATAATCCGTTACAGGACACCAACCACAGTAAACGAGTTGTCGATTTTCTAGGCACCACTTATATGTTCAGTAGTTTGCCATTGCTTTCTGAACGGTGAGGTCTATTTTACCTTTTTGTAAAAATCCCACGGAAACGAATTTGCTTCCAAACTTGCCCACCGTGGGGTTTGAACCAGGTACGCTTGGGTTCGTGATCGAGCTCACTACCGCTTGAGCTACAGACGCTACCCTTAGACTAAGATCATAAAATGAATACGGTGAATGATGGTTAAAGAGCAATGAATAAAAGAAACAGTCGAAAAATGACCGTTCCAATGACTAGCCCTAGAAGGTTGTGAATGCCCTAAACCGGAACGACCTCACCCAGTCTGCAAAGTAGTAAATGCTCATTGGCGTAGATCCACGCTCAAGTATCCGGCATTAAAAGATCATTTAAGAGTGTTTATCATACGATGTGTACGGAGCACCTCACCAAAGGCAGGAAATCAGATAGATAAGTCGAACTTCACTAATCAACACTGGCTGTAAAAGTACCGATGGTACGAGGATTCAAGGCAAGTGTTTCGTGTGCAACATGCTTCCTGTAACGATCATACTTTCTTCTTCTTCTTCTACTTTCTATGATCTTCTTTCTTCTTTTCTCAATTGCCCGCTGTTAATTCAGGCGAAAGTCATGACGCCTGGTATTGCGCTTTTGACTGATTTTTGCCTAAATTACACTTTTACAGGTGTCCCTCAACCATACGGACAGTCTTGCCGACTTCAGAGGTACCTGAAGCATAAATTCTCCAAGTGTGATCGTTCCAGGAAACCTGTTGTCCGTGCAACTCTTGCATTGAGTCCTCGTACCATTGGTACTTTTGAGCCTTTGACTCCTCGAAGGATCTAAACTTCGTGTACCTCTGAAGACGGCGAAGTCTCACCGCATAGCAAGGGACATCGGTTAAAGGGTTAGCAGGCCTCACGCAAAACTCAGGTAGAAAGTTAAATCCCCTCTGAATTGACAGCGGGTGAACGCAGAAGAAGAAGAAGATTTCTGAACGTTGAGGTAATATTTTTACCATTCTTAATATTTCACTCGAATAAATTTGCTTCGCCACGGAATTTGAATCAGGTACACTTGGATTGTGTTCGAGATCACTACCTCTTAAGCTACATGCCCTCACCACAATACAAAATGTAAAATAATATTTTTGTTTTTATTAAACGTCGCTATTTGACGTTGGTTAAATGATTAAAATGAAGGTCTAACACATTATTTCATAATATACTTCTTTGTATTACAAAAGCTTCTTTAATTAATTTTTTTGAGTAAGTTGAGATTATTGCTAGGAATGAATTGTAGTTTACGTAGGTGTTGTTAAATTTAGAAACTTCTTAGAAGAAACCTATTGCATTAATGATGCGAATTGTAGAACGTATGAGCAGATTAATTTAACAATATTTGAAAGAAAATGTGAGCGGGTGAGTTACTTTACGCACATTTAAAAAACATTTTTTTAATCCAGAAGCACTTGAGCTTTTAGCTCTTCGGCTCGGTGTCAGGGACATCGTAACCGTTCCGTGCAACGAACACCGTAAATCTGGGGAAGCTGTGGCTTTTCTGTCAGTCCGCGGAATTGAACCCGCACTCACAGAGGACTTGTCACCCATAGTCCAACGCGCTACGAACACGCTGGGCAGGCGGGCTTACGCTAATTTAAGTTGCTGCCTGTGAGGAAATTAACCATGAAGTGTTAATTAATCTCCATATATCTCAGTTCTTCATCTTCTTCTTTGAGTTTGTTTTTTTAACCACGTTAATCATTCTTTGTGATATGTGTGGTTTGCGCTGAGAACATGAATATTTTCGTGATTAGGTTTATAAATCCCTACGACATGTAAGAAAGGCGTATCTTACAAATTTGGTCTTAAGAAAATGCTTACGTTTTTTTAAATCTGACAGCCTATTCTAACTTTGTTCTTATGTGCATTGCACGAACAACAATCTCTGATGGTTCCTTTTCAGCCCCTAAATGCATCATGTGTATGATCTACTCTAAAGAGCATGCTTTAACTCTGTTTTGCCATTGGCCTGAGATCCAGCTCATCATCTTCATCAAGTATAATGTCCCTTCCGGAACTTAGCTCCCATGATTGCAGTCCTCAAAAACTCTCTGTTCTATTCAAGTTGACCAGCGTCAGCAGCAGTCATTCGCAGATCGTCAATGTCATCTTGCACGCACCGTCTTCTAAATCTTCCTCTTCTTCTTCTTCCAGGCAGGTACAGTCTTGGTAACACAGTCAGGGTTAGGTCGTCATCACGTTTACTGGTATTATCTCTTGTAACGCACTCTTCCTCAGTTCTTGTTTCTCGTCTGCCTGGCCTGGCGACTCAGCCTCAGATGTTTGTGTTTTAGGTATCATGTTTGTCATGGTTGTCTTGACAGTATATGAATGTAGTTTGCCATTGCTTTCCTTCTGGGCAGTGACTAAGCTAGTCAGGATCGCAGCGTTTGTCTCTACAATTGAGATCACATGCCTACCATCCATGAGAGGAAACCATTACCAGCAATAAACGCTGGATGTTATCTTTCTCCAAACACCACCTACCTTCGTGGCTTATAAGTGCCATACTGTCACAGTCCCGCCGAGATTCAAATAGCCTACGAGCTTTTTATTTGCAACAACTTTAGTTTATGTTACTGGAGTTGGAATTGCTTCAGCTTCTGGGAACATACTTTATTATGATAGATTCTCTTAGAATTGTTTAAAGCGGACTCCTTCTAATTTCGGACCTGTAAGGAGTCCCGTATTGTTAGCTTTCCTTCATACATCCACGTGTCGGAGTGAGTATGTTGCGCGTCTATGATGGACCGGCCACGTTGCTCGGATGCCTGATAAGCACATCCCGAAACAGTTAATGTATGTTTAGCTTGAAGGGGACAGACGTTCATCTGGTGGACAGAAAAAACGATTGAAAGACACTTGAAGTGTCTCTAAAGTGCTTCAATATAGACATCACGTGCAAGGAATCCCTGGCGCACGATCGTCAAATGTTTCACTGTGTGGCAACACAAGAAAAACTCGCATATCTGAGAATCGTCGTGCCGTTGAAGCACAGAGGAAATAAGCTTCACGAAAAGACAAAACACGCACACCCACATGTCTAACCTTGATCAAGTATGCACCACCTGTGGTATGGGATTGTGTTATAGGATTGGACTCTACAGTCACCTTCGCACACACCAGAGAATTGCAGCAGCACACGTCTAAGGCTCTTGTCATCATCGCTTGCGATGGATGGCTATTATTACTATGTTACACGTTTGATGTCTTCCTTAAATGTGGTAGCCATTAATCATGCTCTCTCTCTCCAAAATCGAAACCTGACTTCTTGTTACCATTACAAACACGAACGGCATGTCACATCAACATTTGATAAGACAGACATTTAAAATGCTCTACTGGTACATGAGATCATGCAATCAAATAAAGATACCAATAGTTACACGGGGCGAGACCATACAAGGCAAAGTGTAACCTTAATTGGATTTGAAATAATAAGTTATCGATGTAAGGGAAGACTGCAGTAAAACTATGTAGCTACAGAGTAAAACTATGTAGCTAGCAAGTAAAACTATGTAGCTAGCAAGTAAAACAATGTAGCTAGCAAGTAAAACTATGTAGCTAGCAAGTAAAACTATGTAGCTAGCAAGTAAAACAATGTAGCTAGCAAGTAAAACTATGTAGCTAGCAAGTAAAACAATGTAGCTAGCAAGTAAGAACTATGTAAGCTAGCAAGTAAAACTATGTAGCTAGCAAGTAAAACAATGTAGCTAGCAAGTAAAACTATGTAAAGCTATGTAACTATATGTAACTAATAAGTTATCGATGTACGGGAAGACTTGTGAAACACGTAATAACAAAGTACTGTAGTTTTCAAATTACAAAAACAATGACAATAGACATTTAAATCAGGAAAGACTGCAGTAAAACTATGCAGTAGCAAGTAGTTATCAGTTATTAGTTATATGAGGACTATCATCATATCACTCCGGATATGTCCATAGGTGCTCCAATCTCCGCCCCAGCAAATCCAGCAGCGTCCAGCGCCCAACACGCCAGTTCGATGTTGATTAATCAATCTCCTTGCATATCGATGTAGAGATCGTACACTGTCGCTGACATCTTTATGTGTCAGAAATAGATTACAGTAAACATGGTTATTCATAGAGGTGAAATGATGATAGTGCTATCAGTAAATTAATTCCCCAAACTGTCAATCAGTTGATCTTGACAAAGACCTACGGTCGAATACTCGACTTTTGTTACTGTAAATATTTGATGTTAAAGTGCTAAGACTGAGATTTGTTTAGGGTGACAGATGACCGGAGATCAACAGTGTTCTTTCGTAATCGATAATCTAATTGCAATAATGCGTAAATAAATATACATGCACTGAGTTCATGCTTTTGTGAACATAATTAATTTTGTTTTGGCCTTCTAAACAGACTGTTGTACCGTAGTTTGGCAAAGTGTGTATGGGATCTACGTATAGCTACCGTCCGATAAGGTATTAGTGTTTGATTGACTGAGTGATTGATTGATTGATAGGACTATCATCATTGCACTTCGTACCTTTCCTTATTGTTTATGAGTTAAATGGCCTCTACATTTTGCAAGAACTATCTAGTGTTTTAAACTGTTTTTATATTTTTGTTTTTATTATATTTGACAGTATTGTTTACAAATGGTATTGCTAACTTTATTATTCGATACATGTCAATCAATTTGCCCTAAGGTGTTTTTTGTAATTCTCAGTTTTAGTGTTTTTGAAGGCTTGCATCACTTCATTCTGAATTTTAGATTTCAACATGTAGAACTCCATCTCTTTCTCTCTCGTGATCCCACAACACGTAGATCTGAAACGAGCAATAAACTTTAAACTTCACAAAATTACTTAACTTAATAAATACTTTTTAAAAAATCTCAAAAAACCACATCAACAACGGCGATTACGAAGGCAGCACTAATGATGGCGATAACGAAGGCAGCACTAAGGGGACGCTGATGGTGATGTTTTCATCCGCACTAGATCTGATGGTTCACTGTTTAACTTGGCTCGCTTAAGAGCCAAGACAAAAACGACGGAAATACTTCTCAAGGACCTCCTTTTCGCTGACGATGCTGCCTTAGTCGCCCACAGTGAGACCACACTGCAAAGTCTAATTAATAATTTGTCAAAGGCATGCGACCTCTTTTCTCTGACAATAAGTGTCTCCAAAACAGTTGTATTATGTCAGGAGGTAAGACATCAAACATCACTTTAAATGGCGACCATCTAACACCAGTGCAAAAATTCTGCTATCTTGGGTCCACGGTCACTGCCAGCCTTTCTCTTGACGAGGAAATCAACGCTCGTATAGGGAGTGCCGCTACTACATTCGGCAAACTATCAAAGCGAGCGTGGGACAACAAAAATTGACATTGCAGACGAAGACTCAAATATATCGAGCCTGTGTAATTAGTTCTTTACTATATGGCTCAGAAACATGGACAGCCTACTCAAGACACGAGAGGAGACTTAACATCTTTCACCTTCGATGTCTCCGCAAGATTATGAACATCAGGTGGTACGACAAGATAACCAATACTGAAGTACTACAACGTGCAAATCTGCCTTCCATCATGGGCATGCTCAGCAGTAGACGACTAAGATGGTTGGGACATGTGAGAAGAATGGAAACTTATCGCATACCAAAACAAATGTTGTTCTGTGAACTTTCGGAGGAAGAGGCACCAGGGCAGACCACTGCTCAGATATAAAGATGTCTGCAAAACCTCAATGAAAAACTTTCTATAGATCCCAGCACATGGGAGGGACTAGCTGATGACAGAGTTGTGTGGAAAGCCAAATTACGGAAGGGCGCAGAGTCTTTTGAGAAGAGACTTATGTACGAGCTGAACAACAAGAGAGAAAAGCGAAAACTCAGAAGTTGTCACAGTAAAACACTTGCCTATTGACCGTCTGTAAAGATGAAAAGGGCCATATACTATACTAATGATGGCGATAACGACGGCAGCACTAATGATGGCGATAACGACGGCAGCACTAATGTTGGCGATAACGAAGGCAGCACTAATGATGGCGATAACGACGGCAGCACTAATGTTGGCGATAACGAAGGCAGCACTAATGATGGCGATAACGACGGCAGCACTAATGATGGCGATAACGACGGCAGCACTAATGATGGCGATAACGACGGCAGCACTAATGTTGGCGATAACGAAGGCAGCACTAATGATGGCGATAACGACGGCATAACTAATGATAGCGATAACGAAGGCAGCACTAATGATGGCGATAACGAAGGCAGCACTAATGATGGCGATAACGAAGGCAGCACAAATGATGGCGATAACGACGGCAGCACTAATGATGGCGATAACGACGGCAGCACTAATGATGGCGATAACGAAGGCAGCACTAATGATGGCGATAACGAAGGCAGCACTAATGATGGCAATAACGAAGGCAGCACTAATGATGACGATAACGACGGCAGCACTAATGATGGCGATAACAACACTAGAAATAAGTTCGACAGTAACATCCGTAAAACAGCAGCAGCAACAATGATAACAACGACTGCTACTACCACTATTTTATTACTACTACTGCTACTACTACTGCTACTACTGCTACTGCTATTACTACTGCTACTGCTACAACTACTACTACTATTGCTACTACTGCTACTACTACTACTACTATTACTGCTACTACTACTACTACTACTACTACTACTACTGCTACTACTGCTACTACTACTACTACTACTACTACTACTCATTGTCATCACATTGCTTGTCCTGAACAGAACATTGCCACTTTAACAGCTCTTCGGAATTTGTTTCTCTCATTGACCAGATGCCCCGTCTCTGCAGTCATCATACTCAAACCATCAGTTACATCCTGAATCCATCTTCTCCGTGGTCTTCCTCTTCTCCTCTTTGCTAGCATGCCCCTTTCTATGATGGTCTTCTCCAGCCATTCATGTCTTTTTATATGTCCAAAAAGACCTCAATTTTCTCTTTCTTATTTGTAGCATCAGCCAGTTTTCTTTGATTTGAGTTATGTATGGACATATCTATTTCTTCTCTTCTCTCTCTATGATATACAGAATGACTGAGTCTCTCCATGATATACAAGCACTCTTCTGTAAAACTGAGTCTCTCCATGATATACGAAGCACTCTTCTGTAACAACTGAGTCTCTCCATGATATACGAAGCACTCTTCTGTAACAACTATATTTAAAAGCACATATATGTTTCTCCACTGTCTTATTAAATGTATATGCTTCACAACCTATGCAGACAACTAAAAATGAACTGGCAGGACAAATTTCCAGATACCGAAGTCCTCATAAGAGCAAAGATCACAAGCGTCAACACTCTGTTGCAGAAGGCTCAAGTGAGATGGGCCGGTCACGTTGTTCGGATGCCTGATAAACGCATTCCAAAACGATTGATGTATGGCGAGCTTGAAGGGGGCAGACGTTCTGCTGGTGGACAGAAAAAACGCTTTAAAGACACTCTTAAAGTGTCCTCTTAAGGTGTCCTCTTAAAGTGCCCTCTTAAAGTGTTCTCTTAAAGTGTCTCTAAAAGGCTTCAATATAGACGACCATGTGCTTGGAATCCCTCACAAGATCGAGCAATGTGACGCTGTAACAACACAAGAGGAACTCGCATAGCTGAGAATCGTCGTACTGTTGACGAGCAGAGAAAACGAGCTGCACGAAAAGACAAAACACACAATGCCCACATATCCAACCCAAACCTCTGGTACGGGATTATGTTCGAAGATTGGACTCCACACCAGAGAGGGGCAGCAGGACACGTCTGAGGCTGTTGTCATCATCGCTTGCGATAGACGGCTATTAATACACTTTCAAAAACTAAGATTGTTTTAATCAGTTGGAAAATGAATATCTCTTCCTAACTCAAGTGACTCCTTTCATGATACCAGGTCAATTTCCGGCTTTGTTGATATATCACAAGTTAAATGTACCTCATTGAAGCAATTAGTGGTGTGTCAAGAATTGCGGGTACGGGCACCCGAGTGGTTAACGGGGCCCAAATTTGGGGTGTAAGGAATAGAACCACTGCTACCTGCCACGCATAACGTAAGAGGCCAATAAGGAGGTTTGGATGAAATCGAATGCACATGTCCTAAACGTGTAGAAGTCTATACGTTTAGGGGCCTACCAAACTAATGTAGCGTATACACGTTCTTAGCAAAGATCAAACATATCACAAGAGTGATTAAAATTGGTCGTAAAGAACGAACGCAAAGAAGACGAACCTGGTACGGGTACAAATCATATTTACACTTGCTTGTCATGGCTAAATGTTAGGTTCCTAATCGATCGTTCCTAATATGGTTGAACGTTTTTCCGTTTACGTTTTTGAAACAATTTTCTTCTTATGTAGAAACGAAATTGAATTTTACTTTTTGCAGGATTTTGTTTATTGATTTTCGCCTGAGTGGCTACCGGGGCCCAAATTTGGGGTGTAAAGAATAGAACTACTGTTACCTGCCACACATGTCGTAAGATGCGACTATGGAGGTTTGGCTGAAATCGGATGCACGTGTCAGCTGGGAATGCTAACCCATAACAAATGCTTGCAGAAAACCGATGCACCAGGCTGTAAGGCGCATAATATGATGCAACGACCCCTCACAATGAGGAATGGGATAACGGATTCTACTGTCGCCAATCTGTCTCGGAGATTTAGCCATGCAGTAAGAATGTTAGACCTACCATCACGAGGGTGGCCAAAACTTACAGCGGGAAGAGGTCGGCACAAACGGGGAAGCAGAGATCATAGGAATTATATCCTACAGAACTGCTTTCAGTATGCAGACTTGAGAATAAAGAGGTGGCCCAGTTACACTAGCGTCCAAGCCAAACTGTATGGCTTGGTTGGTAATCTGAGGCAGACGGCTGCCGTTATTAGAGAATCCGAAATCCCAATCTAGTGAGAACGCAGAAGACAAACTGTATGGCGTGGCTGATAATCTGAGACAGACGGCTGTCTTTATTAGAGAATCCGAAATCCCAATCCAGTGAGAATGCAGAAAACAAACTGTATGGCGTGGTGATAATCTGAGACGATGCTGTCTTATAGACAACAATAGTGAGAAAGAAGTTTATTGATTTTTAATTTAATGCCACAGAATGCACGCAGTTCCATATGTACTTTATCTACCCCACGTATTCGGCAAGGATATGTTTGCCTGTGACTACTGTGACTCTCTTAAGGTTTCTGCGGTGATTCTCTATTTGCAACAGACAGGTAAAATTATATCATTTCTCATCTTAAATGTAGTAGCTAGATCAGTAATTCTCAATCTGTTTCAGCTGGGGCCCCAATCTCTCTTGAAGATAAGGAAAGACTCCAACATGCTCCCCCTTTTTTACAACATTAAATAAACGGTCATTTTCTAAAGGATAGAAATTATAAAGCATCACCTGCTGAGCTTAACCAGAGCCAACTATAAACTACTGGGCCTTCGGGCTCAGGTAAGAATTGTAGGAAATCAGACCCCAACTACACCACGTGACCTCGCATTCCAGTATTGGTGTATATAGACGAATTCATTTTAAAATCAACACAAAATGCTAACTCGAAGTCATATTATGCAACAAGTTAAGTTTAACAAAAGGAATATCAATATTATGAATATTTTTCACTAATAAATAACCATAGACTCATCGAATTGAGTAAAATTGCAAAAAAGCGTGCAGTGCTCTATCAAACATCTGTAATTTCCAGATCCTTTTTCTTATCTAGGTCAGGGAATACGAGGCCAGTTGTCTGGACTGTGCTAGAGCCTGGCTGTTGCTTAACAGAATAGATTGATTGATTGATTGATAGGACCATCATAATTGCACTTGAGTGAGTTATCATGTGTGCACCGATCTCTTTCTTACACATGAAGATCTCAGCTGCAGTGCAAAAGCTCCGTAGCACCAACGAGGGTCCCCGATGTAATTTTGAAGATGGTGAAAATATCTTTGTAGGAATCTTATTTTTAATCTCTACTAATCTTCTTCTCTTCTTCTTCTTCTTTACGTTCGTGCTTTACGGTCAATTTTAATCACTCTTTGTGATATGTGAGATCTTTGCCAAGATTGTTTATACGTTGCGCATCTCTACTAATGAATTTTTCCCTGCAGCGGCTTTACAGCCTGCTCTTCTCGATTTTGAACTGCTAAGGGTTCTTTTACATGCTGAAATTCAACACCTGACCTACGTTTCATCGTCCGTCTCCGATAGGACTAGGAACTCGATTTCACCTACACTGAGATCAGGGATCTCTGGACAAATATTCCGATGGCTCCAGGAGGGAGCGAACCTGGAACGAGAGATGATCACCTAATCTCTACGCTACAGAGATCCCCTAAACGAAATAAATATGGCAGTGAGAAATGTAACAATAACCAAATATACTTTCTGTCAAGAAACATGGCAGCATGAATAAAAATTACATATAAACCTATGGTTATATGTTAACGAAATTGTGAACTTCTTCTACGTTCTCACTAGATTGGGATCTCGGATTCTCTAATAAAGGTAGTCGTTTGTCTCAGACTATCAGTCACGCCATACAGTTTGTCTTGGACGCTAGTGTAAGTGAGCCACCTCTTTCTTCTCAAGTCTGCATACTGGGAGCATTTCTGTAGGATATAATTCCTATGATTTCTGCTTCCCGTTTGTGCCGACCTCTTACCGCAGTAAGTTTTGTTCACCCTCGTGATGGTAGGTCTGACATTCTTATTGCGTAGCTAAATCTGCGAGGCAGATTGGCGACCATAGAATCCGTTATCCCATTCCTCATTGTGAGGAGTCATTGCACCATGTTATGCGCCTTACGGCCTGGTGCATCCGTTTTCTGCAAGCATTTGTTTCGGGTTAGCATTGCCTAGCGGACACGTGCATCCGATTTCAGGCAAACCTCCTTAATCGCCTCTTACAACATGCGTGGCAGGTAACAGTGGTTCTATTCTTTACACCTCAAATTTGGGGCCCGTTAACCACTCGGGCGGAAATTTTGAATGACAGTTTTGATAACTGAAACGCAATTCATCAGTGGACGAAAAGAATAGTTGGGGTATGTGAGAAGATTGGAAACCTGTTGCATACCAAATCAAATGTTAATCTGTGAACTTTCGGAGTGGGCACCAGGGCAGACCACTGCTCAGATATAAAGATGTCTGCAAGGCCTCAATGAAGAACTTTTCTATAGGTCACAGCACATGGAAAAAACTAGCTGATGACAAAGTTGTGTGGAAATCGATTTTGCGAAAGGGCGCAGACTCTTTTGAGAAGAGACTTATATACGAGCTGAAAGACAAGTGAGAAAAGCGAAAACTCAGAGGTTGTCAAACTAAAGGTAGCGTCTGTGGCTTAGGGGATAGGGACTCAATCTATTAAACCCGACGTTCTGAGTTCGAATCACACTGCGGACAGTTTGGTTGAAAATTGTTTCGCGTGGAATTTTACAAAAGGACGATCGCACCAACCGTTCAGAAAGCAATGGCAAACTCTGAACGTAATAATGCCTAGAAAAATCACAAACAGCGTAAAAGCGGTTGTTGATTCGCAAAGTCCTGTAAAGGATATGCAATTAACTTGTTTGTCAAAGTAAAACACTTGCCAACTGACCGTCTGTAAAGACGACAAAGGCCATATATACAGTTCAACTGGAAAAACAAGTTAATACATGTTTGTCTGTTTATAAACGTTCTTTGTGGTCAATTTAATCACTCTTTGTGATATGTTTGACCGAAGTCAAGAACGACTAAACGTTGCACCTCGGTTAGTATGCCCTATCAAACACGTGTAGGCAGGGCATCGAAATGTTGTCCTACGGACAATATTTTGAGTCTGTTTCGCTGACAGTCAGTCCTTCACACCTTCCCATTCTTCGTGTATTCATTCCTCTTTAACGATCATTTTGCACAGTATATTTATGCTTTCAGAACTTCGTCTAAGAGCATATTTACACTTTGCATACTTTCTGACTATGTGAGGTCGTTCCGGATTATGACCATTCTCAACCATTTGGGACATATGGGCTTGTCCCACGTACGATCAATTTTCGGCTCTTTAATTGGACTTTATAGGATCTTAGCCAAAGACGTCATCCTACACGTGTTGGACAATCGCGTCCGAAAGTGTCAATCATCGCCAATGTTTGGGCCTGCGAGGCTAACATACAAACTTGTTACAACACAAAATCTATTAAATTGTCTTCTATGGACAGAAGCGACATCATCAACGCTGTCAGAGAAAACATACGCTTTGAAGATTTAAACGACGAAGATAAAGGGTATTCTATCTCTCGGTTGCGCAAGTTATGCATACCGATAGGTGAGGCAAGACGGAAAACCACAAGAGTAGATACATTAATCAACACAGAACGAGAGTTGTTAGCCTAAACACACCGAGATACATGATTGGGAGGAGATCGGAGCAATTATGGACCTGTCCGATGTGCAATGAAGATGATCCTCAAATGTTAGCCTAAACACACTGAGATACATGTTTGGGAGAAGATTGGAGCAATTATGGACCTGTCTGATGTGCGATGAAGATGATCCTCAAATGAATAATTAACAATGGACAATGGACAATGCACAATGAACAATGCACAATGCACAATGGACAATGCACAATGCACAATGAACAATGCACAATGCACAATGCACAATGGACAATGCACAATGGAAAATGAACAATGAACAATGCACAATGACAATGACAATGGATAATGGACAATGAACAATGCACAATGGACAAAAAAGGACAATGACAATGAACAATAATGCCAATGCACAATGAACAATGCACAATGCACAATGGACAATGAACAATGCACAATGCACAATGCACAATGAACAATCTACAAAATGTTCGTAAAATATCATGCCATCCTTGATACAACCTCACAACTCCCTGTGAATAATGTCTTTTAGACTGAGAACCCATGGACTAGAGGTAATGGAAACCAACATACAAGGATAAATACAACCCACCATATTAACTGTAATGAGTCTCTATAGAGCAAAGATAAATATTACATCTCGGTCTAGACATTCTGATTGAGTAACTGATTGTAAGTTAAGATCATCGTTAAAGCAAAGGATCTACAGGACCAAAAAATGGACCAAAAGGCAGGAAATTACGACCTAAATTGTCAAAATGTTCATTCTAAACAATTTTAAAATAATTTTATTTTAAAATGTAACGACTTGACTACTTTTTCCTTGTTTTTGAAAACCTTTTATACCATGTGGCATATAGGGTAATACGGTGTTAGACCCGTAATTTGCATTGACTGTGGGCAAACGATGGGTGATGTGGTCAACATAACGCCGGCTGCTGTTACTTGTCAGTACTTTTCCTGGTACCCAATTGAGGCTGGGTCGATCTGAGAGCCGTCACGGTCGGAACGGTGGAATTGAACCTGGACCACTTTAATAAAGAGCGAGCTAGCCTACTTAACAAGGTGTAACTTAATAAAACATTATCTTGAATACTGTATAGCATTTTAATTTAAAGCTAATTAAGAAACAATTAACACTCATGGGTGTAACTTCTTCTTTTTATGCATTCGTTCTTTACAACCAATTTTAATCACTCTTTGTGATATGTTTGATCTTTGCCAAGAACGTGTATACGTTGCACATTGGTTTGGTAGGCCCCTAAACTCATAGACTTCTACATGTTTAGGATACATGCATCCGATTTCAGCCAAACCTCCTTAGTGGTCTCTTACGACATGCGTGGCAGGTAACAGTGGTTCTATTCTTTACACCCCAAATTTGGGCACCGGTAACCACTCGGGCGATGGGTGTAACTATCCTTTAGGTTTAGTGCCTAATAGGATAGCTTAGTCAAAAAGATTCTCATTTTTATGTTTCTTTACTTGGTCAAGGGATTCATTTCTTAGGGCCACGGAAAATATGGAGTCAAAATATAACTGATCGTTTGAGCATGTCTTGTAGGTCGCAGTGTTACTATTCTTAGCTCCCCTTGCGAGCGGACCCTGGCAACACAGTGACAATTTCATCATTCTATGTTCTTATTGATTACTAGCTACAGAACAGACGTCATAGAGAGCTTTGTCTTAGTCCTGTTAAGTGTTAAATACCCAGACGTAGAGACGCCTGCCAAAGGTTGTATTTTCTCTCATAAATCTAAATTTAGCAAGTTTTAATATAAATGGCTTTCAGGCATTCTAACGCAAATCTTCAACACAATTTTACAAACAAATGGAATTGCATTTATTGTTGTCAAACCCACGGTTTACTGTTGCAAAAAAAGCACTTTTCAACTACCCATATATTCAAATTAGAAGCAATGTAGAATTAAGAAATGTAGACAATCAATCGAAGTCGACGTTTTTGCTTAAAAGGTTTTTCTTCCGTTGACAGTTTGAATTATACTGACGTTGTACTGTGTAAAAATACCTTACTACGAGTTTTACAATTTCGCCACTGGTTATCATCACCAGGTGCCGTGCCGGCTGGCGTATGCGATCTCCACATATCTCTGTCTCTGGTGTTTGCTATCATCTCAGATGTTAATGCTCTTCCGTGCTATGAAGTCAGGCTATAAAAAATTGTCTCTCTCTGCCTTCCTCTGTCTCGTCTACCCTCGACTTTACCTCTTGCCTCTGGTATATCATTTTATTGCAGTTTTCCCGATTGTAGATATTGTTGACTGTTCTCTGTCTATTCTTTTTTTTTGTTTCTCTAATCCTGTTTTGCCTCACAGCGTCAGGACTAGAAGAGATTTCTAGAACGGGCATTTGTGTGCGCTTTATAAACAGTGTCTTTCGTCGCCTCTGTTATCTCTGAGGTTCAGCTTTTGCACGGCCAGTCGTTGTCTATTTCTTTACTAATTCTCCTCCAATTATATTAATGTCGTCCAATGGATCGCTGTGCATAACATTTCCTTTCGTTACAGTTTTCAGCAATATCATCATGTATGATCAACATCTTCTTCACCTTTCAACTCCCAACGGAGCACAGGTCTTCAACAAACTTCTTCAGCTCTTCCTCTCTCTTGACTATCTATGTTTGTTGAAGATGTTGGTTTAATTTTTCTACGGGGTGAGGTAGCCAGACCCACGTAGCAACCCCCCTTAGACACCTCTTACGACATGCCTGGCAGGTAGACATCGCCCTGTGTTGCTTGCGCCCGAAAGGGAAGAAAAGAATTGTAACACTGCGCCATACAAGGCATGTCATAAAAGGCGATTAAGGTAGGGATCCGCACGTATACTACCGGGGTCCTAACAGGAGGAAAGAATATGCAGCAATGTACAAAATAGTGTACCTTTAATCTCATTTAACAACTTTCTCATTCGAAACTTTATCAAGATTTCTTCATTTCTGTCTGTATCAATGAATCATATACATACGATTTTAGGTGTAGATAATGTATCATAATATCATGAAGTTCGCCCAGTGGTTACCAGGGGCCCAAATTTGGGGTTAGAGAATAGAACCACTGTTACCTGCCAAGCATGTCGTAAGAGGCGACTAAGGAGGTTTGACTGAAATCGAATGCATGTGTCCTAAACGTGTAGAAGTCTATGCGTTTAGGGACCTACAAACCAATGTGCAACGTATAAATGTTCTTGGCAAAGATCAAACATATCACAAAGAGTGATTAAAATTGGTCGTAAAGAACGAACGCAAAGAAGAAGAAGATCATGAAGTTATTGCAAATATTACACATTTCGAATAACTTTGCTCCATATTTAAGAACTCAAATGTTACAGAAGAGTACTTAGAATATCGTGGGCAGAGAAGAGAATAAATTCTTTTGTTCTGGATCAGCTTGATACTACAGACAGTTGGATTAATAAAGTACATAGAAACAAGGAAAATTAAATATTTCTGACACATTAAACGACATGTGCATGGAGAAAATAGTTCTAGAAGGAACAATGCCTGGAAGAAGATCGAGAGGAAGATATAGAGGTTGAGCGCAGGCAGTAATTAACGAGCTGAGAGTGCCTTGCCGTCGCCGAGCATCTTGTACAAAATAGATTGTTTTTCAGGGCTGATGTCATGCGAGCCAAGTTCCAGAAGGGACAAGCTTCTTGATTATGATAATGATGATATATAACACTCAAAGATCAAGGTGGAAGTGAAAAGAAAGATGATAAAAAGTATTTTCCTACAAACACTTTGTTACCAGTGCCAAACTTTGTCTCTGACAGCCACACATCACAGAAAGCTCACCATGTGTGAAATGAAATGCTTGAGGCAGTGAGAGTCACCAGGAAAGATAGACTACGAAATGAGGGCATCAGAAGCAGAGTGGGCATAACTTCATGCACCGAATACATTGAAAGACAACAAATGCAGTGGTTTGAACATTTAATGAGAATGAAATACAACCAATCACAAATAACAGCATACAATAAAAAGAGATCAGGTACTAGAGCTAAGGGAAGACCAAGAAAAATATGGATAGACAATATCAAGACCACACTACATAAACACGGATACAATACAACAAAGGCGTCTCATCTAGCCCTAGAACGCAAATTAAAGCTCCCATCCATACGCTTAACGACAAGAGTGGACAGCCAACTACATCTTACACATGGGAATAGACAATAGATATTTAATAACAGATATGGTAAAAAAAAAATCAGGAGACTAAACATAGATTATCTGATGGCGGTTAGTATGAAAAAAACTAAGGCATGACACAAGAAAAGAAACCAAAATTAAACTAAGGACATACATTTTTCTTGGGGCAACACACGCATGTGAATCATGGACAATGACACAAGCATTACAAAACAAAAACGGATTGTTTTAAATAGAGTATTGCAGATAAATTTATAGAACACACTGGACAGAGATGTTTAAAAAGTATAGATATCCTACTAAGACCTGAAAATTGACACATAAACTTCTTCTTCTTCAAACGCTCAATATCGACCACATCTTAACCACTCTTTGCGATTTGTATGTAATCCGAGTCCAAGGGCGATTTTACGTTGTGGCAGTTATGCACCTACAAGTAGACCAGCACATGCGATTTGTGTAACGCTTTTTATTTACTAGAGTAGCTTCCCTATGCCCCTACCTGAGTCACCTCTTACGACATGCCTTGTAGGTCGCAGTGTTATTATTTTTTGTTCCCATTGAAGGCCCCGGCGACACACAGGCGAGCATTTTGTCTACTGAATATGAACTTTTGAGCAAGGTTAGAATTGAGAATACATTTTACAATGCCGTCACAGAGAAGTTTCTGCAAGGTTAGAATTGAGAATACATTTTACAATGTCGTCACAGAGAAGTTTCTGCAAGGTTAGAATTGAGAATACATTTTACAATGCCGTCACAGAGAAGTTTCTGCAAGGTTAGAATGAAGAATACATTTTACGATGCCGTCACAGAGAAGTTTCTGCAAGGTTAGAATGAAGAATACATTTTACGATGTCGTCACAGAGAAGTTTCTGCAAGGTTAGAATTGAGAATACATTTTACAATGCCGTCACAGAGAAGTTTCTGCAAGGTTAGAATTAAGAATACATTTTACAATGCCGTCACAGAGAAGTTTGAGCAAGGTTAGAATTAAGAATACATTTTACAATGTCGTCATAGAGAAGTTTCTGCAAGGTTAGAATTAAGAATACATTTTACAATGCCGTCACAGAGAAGTTTGAGCAAGGTTAGAATTGAGAATACATTTTACAATGCCGTCACAGAGAAGTTTCTGCAAGGTTAGAATTGAGAATACATTTTACAATGCCGTCACAGAGAAGTTTGAGCAAGGTTAGAATTAAGAATACATTTTACAATGTCGTCATAGAGAAGTTTCTGCAAGGTTAGAATTAAGAATACATTTTACAATGCCGTCACAGAGAAGTTTGAGCAAGGTTAGAATTGAGAATACATTTTACAATGCCGTCACAGAGAAGTTTCTGCAAGGTTAGAATTGAGAATACATTTTACAATGCCGTCACAGAGAAGTTTGAGCAAGGTTAGAATTGAGAATACATTTTACAATGCCGTCACAGAGAAGTTTCTGCAAGGTTAGAATTGAGAATACATTTTACAATGCCGTCACAGAGAAGTTTCTGCAAGGTTAGAATTGAGAATACATTTTACAATGCCGTCACAGAGAAGTTTCTGCAAGGTTAGAATGAAGAATACATTTTGCGATGTCGTCACAGAGAAGTTTCTGCAAGGTTAGAATTAAGAATACATTTTACAATGCCGTCACAGAGAAGTTTCTGCAAGGTTAGAATTGAGAATACATTTTACAATGCGTCACGAGAAGTTTGAGCAAGGTTAGAATTAAGAATACATTTTACAATGTCGTCATAGAGAAGTTTCTGCAAGGTTAGAATTAAGAATACATTTTACAATGCCGTCACAGAGAAGTTTCTGCAAGGTTAGAATTGAGAATACATTTTACGATGCGTCAAGAGAAGTTTCTGCAAGGTTAGAATTGAGAATACATTTTACGATGACGTCACAGAGAAGTTTCTGCAAGGTTAGAATGAAGAATACATTTTACGATGTCGTCATAGAGAAGTTTCTGCAAGGTTAGAATTGAGACTACATTTTACGATGCCGTCACAGAGAAGTTTCTTCAAGGTTAGAATGAAGAATACATTTTACGATGTCTTCATAGAGAAGTTTCTGAAGGTTAGAATTGAGACTACATTTTACGATGCCGTCACAGAGAAGTTTCTTCAAGGTTAGAATTGAGAATACATTTTATGATCCGTCACAGAGAAGTTTCTGCAAGGTTAGAATTGAGAATACATTTTACGATGCCTTCACAGAGAAGTTTCTGTAAGGTTAGAATTGAGAATACATTTTATGATCCCGTCACAGAGAAGTTTCTGCAAAAGGAAGGAATAATGGTTCTGGTCTTCAAGTGAAACATGTAAATGGTAAGTATGTACCATTTCAAAAAAATGTTTTTCTTAGTTCAATAACTATCGGTGCGTAATTGAATATAGTTGGCTTTTCAAAAGAGGTAAGGGAAAAGAGGTTAAATAATAGGGGCACATATTCATTTTAAGTAGCAGCAGACATATCTCGCATTATCAGGCTACGCCACTGATTGAGAGCCCTGGCAACAGACGACGGACTCATAAACAACATCGTGTTTCTGAAACTAAAATATGTTTGTCGCATTAAACTGATTCATGACGTAATTATGTTATCCTCTGGATGGAATTATTGATTTTATCTTCAACATTGCGTACACAAATGTTATGTGGGCGGATAACAGTTATCAATAAGTCAACTACATTGATAAATGTATGGCGCAAGAAAAATAAGGAAATTGGTTATACACCATGCCCACTCAACTTTTTACTGCAATATTTGAAACAATAAACTCTGAAGCCATATTCTTATAATAAAACCACACTAGAATATGCTGTTTCAGCACGCCTGTACGATGCCGGGGCTCGCAAGGGGAGCAAAGAATAGTATCACTGCGACCTACAAGGCATGTTGTAAAGGGACTAATGTAGGGGCCTAGAGAAGCTACCGTAGTAAATATAAATAAAACGCATCGCAGAAATGGGATGTGCAGGTCTACTTGTAGGCGCATAGCTGTCACAACGAACAATCGCTCTTAGGCTCAGATCACATACAAATAAGAAAGAATGGTTAGCAAGTTGTCGACATTGAGCGTTCGAAGAAGAAGAAGAAGAAATTAGTAGTTATAATATGAACTCGTAAAAATATTCGATAACACCTTCCACCATTTTCTCATTCTTATTTGAATTTGCAATGACTCATCTCCATTCTTGTTTTCGCCACAGAAATAACGATAGTGAACACGCAAATATTATAACAATTGCCGATTCCAAGAACTGTTAATGTGTGAAAATGGAAACTGTCTGAAAATCACAGAGGTTCTCTGGCGCCTGTAATATTCAATAGGATGACATCAGCGCAGTTTATTATATGTTTGTTATTGCGTTAAGATATTGGATTGAGAAATCAGACTGCATTTTGTCAATATAAGAATGAAATCATTCTGCTATGACTATGAAATAAGAATGCAGCAATCATTTCTGCTATGATTATGAAATAAGAATGCAGCAATCATTTCTGCTATGATTATGAAATAAGAATGCAGCAATCATTTCTGCTATGATTATGAAATAAGAATGCAGCAATCATTTCTGCTATGATTATGAAATAAGGAAATGCAAGCAATCATTTCTACTATGATAGTGAAGTGAAAATGCAACAATCATTTCTGCTATGATTTTAATAAATGAGCAATCATTCTATGATATGAATAAGAAAGAATATTTCAATGAATAAGAATCATCATTTCATGATATGAAGTATGAATAATATGAATGAAGAAATGAAAACTTATGTCAGTTTTTTACACTACAAACTTGAATATGAAATAAGAATGAAACATGTCTTTTAAGAGAACCCAAAGATGTGTGGTGGAGCTGCGGAGTGTGTACTTTATACACTATTTTCAAATCTGCTTGCCGTTTCTGCAAAGATGAACGGAGCCAAATAATAAAAACCTAGTGCAATGATTTCATACTTTGTCGTTATTCAAGCAATCTGTAACATGCCTGCTGCTTAGGGATCTTGTCTCTCCACAACACTCTCTCCCTGGTCTAGTTTATTAGTTCTAACAACCGATCTTTTCTAGAACAACGATGACAGACCATCCACTATCTGTTTCCTCTGCCTTCAACGATCTCGCCTTTCCTGAATGTTACCCGATCAGTGAAGGCAGTATTCTAAAGAGAGTCAATAGTAAATAGATATGCAAGGTCTAAAGTGATCTTCTTCTTTATCTTCTTCTTTGTACGCTCCATATCGACCACTTGTTAAACCATTCTTTGTGATTTGTATGTGATCTGAGTCCTTCCTTCCTTCTTCTTTGCGTTCGTTCTTTACGGCCAATTTTAATCACTCTTTGTGATATGTTTGACATTTGCCAAGAACATGTATACGTTGCACATTGGTTTGGTAGGCTCCTAAACACATTGACTTCTACATGTTTAGGACACGTGCATCCGATTTCAGCCAAACCTCCTTAGTCGCCTCTTACGACATGCGTGGCAGGTAACAGTGGTTATATTCTTTACACCTCAAATTTGGGCTCCGGTAACCGCTCGGGCGTAATCTGAGTCTAAGATCGATTGTTCGTTGTGCCAATTATATTCCTATAAGTAGGCCAGCACATTCGGTTTCTGCGACACTTTTTATTTACTAGATTAGCTTTCCTAGGCCCTGCTTCAGACGCCGTCTTAGGGCATGCCTTGTAGGTCGCAGTGTTATTATTCTTTGCTCCCTTAAGAGCCCTGGCAACACGTGGGCGGCTTAAATGATGACTTTCCTAATCAATGGAAATGTATGCCACGAAACAAAAATTAAAACAAATAATTCGTTTCATTGAGACAATTTTTCTAGTTTATTATTGACCTCCGATTTATATCAACACGTCTGGCTTTGCATAAGAAAATATTTCGAATTTTATAACCTATTTTTCCAGCTATTCCAATATTACTAAAGAAAGATAAGGAAATTATTCTTCATCAAATATTTAATAAGGTGATTACATCCTGTTCCATTTATTTCCTATTTATTTGTTGTACCGATTTAGTTGCTCCGGCTGTTAAACTTTCGTCGCCGACGTGTTTTGTCGTCTTCAAAATGGTGATATATTTATTTATGAGATAGTGTAAACATAATTTCCGGTCTCATTTTGTTTGTTGGGACGACAATGAAACGGTGACCATGATCTGGTGGGGAAATGAGAAAGATGATAATATATTAATGTGACTAATGTGAGTTACTTCCCGCATGGTTTCTAGGATAGAGAAGATTTTTGTGTCTATATATAATGTGCCTGTGGAGTGGAGACCTGTAGAACAACTAAGGGGAACACTAACAAACTCCAGACATTCATCAATAGATGCCTGCCTAGGATACTTTATCTGCGATGGTAGGACAGGATTTCTTTTTACCGATCCAGAAGTACTTGAGCTTTCAGCTCTTCGGCACGGTGCCGTGGACATCGTAACTCTTCGGTTCGGTGCCACGAACACCGTGAATCTGGTGAATCTGTGGCTTTTCTGCCAGCCCGCGGAATCGAAGCCGCACTCACAGGGACCGTGTCACCCGTAGTCCAACGCACTACGAACAGGTTGGGCAGACAGGTGTTTGTCAGGATTACAAAGCGCTGTTGGATAGAGCGGAACAACGGCAGGTGGAACAAGAAATAAGGGGCAGAAGGTGGCGATGGATATAATACATACTGAGGACTCCCCCGACAGCATCACGAGACAGGCCCTGCAATGGATCATCAAGAGTTATAAGGGCAAGGGAAGATCCAGGAACACCGGGAGACGGGAAATGAAGATGGAATGCAAGAAAATGAGGAGAGAGTGGAGAGATCTGGAAAAGATGGTCTTAGATAGGAAGGCTTGAAAGACCTTGCTTGCGGACCTATACTTTCCAAGGGGCGAAGGATGAAGAAGAAGAAGAAGAAGAAGAGGAATGTTCCCTTGTCTGCAACAATGACTAAGTGATTGATACTATCTTTATTGAACGACCCGACATATTTTTACCTGAAGATCAGTTGTATGTTTTTAGACAGAACTTGACTTGCATATGTCAAAACCAGTGTCAATGATTGCGAATGATCAGACTTATTTTTTTCACAGTTATGAATTAAATCATATCCCGATCGCATAATATGTCGCCTCTGATTGGTTTTTGCAAAGAAAGCTTTCATTCATATCACCAGTTTCTCTACCATTCAAACGAACATTTCTCCGACTTCACATGTACTTGTGGAAATCAATATGGTTAAGCCTTGCTTTCCGTTCCGAAGTTAATGAAGTCAAATCCGGACCGCAACGTTCTGGTCATGTCTTTTCAGAGATTCGAAAGACCATTGCCGGAGCAAGATAATTTGAGCTATGTGCATTACTATTTACAGATATAGTGCAATTACTTTCGAGAGGGACTGAGCCATTTGGTGTTATTGGTTGCTACACTGACGTCATTGCACTCCGGGCAGACCCATAGGTGTTCAGTCTCCCTCAACAGATATCGAAGAGTATGCATACTGATGATTTCCGTGGCTCGCTGATTAAACACACCTCTCACTCTGCCTCTCAAGCTTGACTTGTACAACGGGTAACTCCAAACCGCGAAAACCGCTTGATGGATTCAACATCGATTTAAGTGTCCTCATCCAACAGACAGTCGCGTAGAGACCGATGAATATCCCCTTATCCATCTTCAACTCCCCAATAATCGATGCTGTTGATGCAAGCCTGGCCGCTCTCTCATTACCGTAAACACCAGCATGCCCAGGACAGTATATTCATGTAAGCCTCTGCAGGTTAGAAACTTCTATAGACGAAATCCACTCATACCGAAACCTGCCCTCTGGATCTTGTGAAGCATCGACTGAGAGTCAGATACAACAGCGGTCCCAGTAAATGAAGTCCCAGAGATCCAATGGAGGGCAGCTGTAACGTATAGTGTAAAATCCAGGAGCTGTGAAATTAATTCTCCGGCGTAGATCATCAAGTAAATACTCAGACTTTCCTGTAGTCCCTGCACACCGAAAGATTTTGGCTCAAACTGGCGTCGAACCACGAAAGAACCCTAGCACGATGTCACTAACTCAGCTTATTATCAACTTCGCAGTTAAAGATCCAGACGTACTTCAAGCATGTATTGCATAGTTTTGTATGAACCATTTCTAGTGTACAACTGAGATTTATATATGAAGTCTTTACCCATGTGTTGTGGAGGCCCTCAAGGTAAACAAAGAATAGTAACACTATGACCTACATGACATGTCATAAGAGGAGACAGGTAGGGGCATAGTAAAGCTAACCTAGTAATATTTTGTTCCGATCCAGAAGCACTGGAGCTTTTTCAGCTCTTCGGCTCTGTGCCATGGACATCGTAACCCTTCGGTTCGGTGCCACGAACACTGTAAATCTGGAGAAACTGTTGCTTTTCTGCCAGACCGCGAAATTGAACCGCACTCACAAGGGGCTTAACCTAGTAAATATAAAGCGTCGCAGAAATCGGTTGTGCTGTCCTACTTTTAGACGCATAACTGAAATAATGTACAATCGATCCGGTAAAGTGGAAAAGAACAAGAAGAAGGAAGAAGGCATCCTGGTAAAGTGGAGAAGAACAAGAAGAAGGAAGAAGGCATCCTGGTAAAGTGGAGAAGAACAAGAAGAAGGAAGAAGGCATCCTGGTAAAGTGGAGAAGAACAAGAAGAAGGAAGAAGGCATCCTGGTAAAGTGGAAAAGAACAAGAAGAAGGAAGAAGGCATCCTGGTAAAGTGGAGAAGAACAAGAAGAAGGAAGAAGGCATCCTGGTAAAGTGGAGAAGAACAAGAAGAAGGAAGAAGGCATCCTGGTAAAGTGGAGAAGAACAAGAAGAAGGAAGAAGGCATCCTGGTAAAGTGGAGAAGAACAAGAAGAAGGAGAAGGTATCCTGGTAAAGTGGAGAAGAACAAGAAGAAGGGAGAAGGTATCCTGGTAAAGTGGAAAAGAACAAGAAGAAGGGAGAAGGTATCCTGGTAAAGTGGAGAAGAACAAGAAGAAGGGAGAAGGCATCCTGGTAAAGTGGAAAAGAACAAGAAGAAGGAAGAAGGCATCCTGGTAAAGTGGAGAAGAACAAGACCATGGATAAGATGATTCCGGAAATGACTGATGATTTGAGCACGACGGCTGCAGAAACAGGCCATCTGTCCTATTAATAAAAGAAATTCCGAAAGGATGTTAGTGTGGAAAAGCTCTACCCAAGACAAACTATTTGCTGATGATGTTCTCTTGATCTACAATATAATGAACCCCAAAGGGGATACAAAAGAGAAATGGAAGAGAAAGAGAAGATAGTGACCTAACTATGGGTAGTTGAAATAAGACCCCCACACACACACACACATTCTCTGTCAGGGGGTCTCTGTGGCTGAGTGGTTAAGCCCTTTGCCTTGCGAGTCGAAGGTCGTGGGTTCGAATCCGCACTGCGGCCTTCTGTTCACGAGTGCAGTTTTTTCCAGAGACCCATAGGATTGTTGCCGGAGCTAAGGAAGTTCGTGCTTTGTACAATACTCTCGGCAGGTGGCGTGCCATTTCTGCGGAGAGGACCGAGCTATATGGGATAAAACCTGGTGCAATGAAGTCAATCCTTCGGCTTTAAAACCCTTTAAACACACATTCTCATAGAATTTTCGTTTCATTGATCGATTGATTGATATAACCATTATCATTGCACTTCGGTGAGTAACCATGTGTGCTCCGATCTCTTTCTAGCACATGAAGATCTTTGCTGCCAAGCACTGGCGACGGTCCCCGATGTAATTTGGAGGTGGTGACGATATTTTGTAGGGATTTTATGTTTAATCTTCTTCTAATGAATTTTGCCCGGCAGTAACTTTCCAGCCTGCTCTTTTGAACTTAGTTAGTTAATTTGTTCTTTTCGTGCTAAAGGCTGCACATAGAGCAGAGGTTTTAGATCTTCATGTAATGCGGTTCGTTGCTAGCAGTTGGAGATCTTGTATGGTTTTACATTCCAATAGTTTACTTTCTTGTAGGATTGTTCTTCGAAGAGTGGTCTTATATCTTCCACGTTTTCTTTTCCCAACTGGTGACCAGATAAGGACTTGTCGATTTAGTTTCCTTTCGTCTGATCTAAGAACATGACCTAAATATTTCCACCTTCGTTTCCTTATAATATTTGATACGGGTTGTTGCTGTGTTCTATCTCTCACTGTGGTGTTCGAAACGAAGTCACTCCATTTTACTTTTAGTAATTTTCGGAGACATTTATTCTCAAAGCTGTTCAGTTTCTTATCAATTTTGTTGAACTGCCAAGGTGTATTTTACTTGCTCAAATCTAACACGAGACCTAAGCTTTATCGTTCGACTCCGATAGTACACTGAGATCAGGCATCTCTGAAAAAATATCCAGATTTCTCCACGACGGAGCGAACCCGTTACCTGTGGCACTAGATGGCGAGCACCTAACCTCTCCGCTACAGAGACCCTCTATATATTTCCTACAAAAACTATTTCCAGCAGCGGTTAACTGCAGATCGAACGAACTGAAGATAATTTACTTCTTTCCTTCAAGACTCTGAAACTCGTTACGGCCCTTTATTATTTTCTCGGACTCTGGTAAAGAAATATTGATTAATTTGTACAACATAATTACCTTTAAGTGAATAGATATGGTTATTTTACTCTCTGTCTTACACACGAAAGTTCAACCAACAGTGCACGCACTCATTAACACCGACAAGAGTCTTCGATGTAATAATAAAAATGGTGAACATTTTTTTGAATTTTGTGGGTTTTTTTTCCAGTAGATTAGTAAATAAAATACATGTGAAATGCGTTGCCTGCGAAAAGTTACCAACAACACAAGAAAAAACAGAATCACCAACACCAGCATAAGAAAGAAAGTTGGCACAAAACGTGCTTGAATTACATAGATAAACAAAGAATGAAGTGGTTTGGCCACAATAAGAATGCATCCAAACACAGTATACAGAGTCTTCTACAACAGAACATCGGGAAAGAAGGCAAGAGGAAGACCACGGAAAAGATGGTTAGATGACGTAGCAGAATTCTGTGAAAGAGCAAAGATAACAATCACACAAGCCACCAGAACAACGCAAGACAAAAACAGAAAACCACGACACTGGACAACAACCCGGTAGCAGTGTGACGACAAAAGAAGAAGAAGATTAAATAAAAGACAGGAACTGTATGAAGGAAACTAGGAAATCAGCAAAATATATACATTATAATCCATTAAAAACTACGAAATTAACTGCAGCTGCAAATTATAATAATACTAATTTCTCTCGTACCGTTATACGCGTCATAGGGCCTGCAAGTAATTTCTCCATACCGATCCATCCTGGGCAACTCGCTTAATATATTCCATCGAATTGAGACCGATATTTCTTGCCTCTCTCAGCAAAGTTCGTTCCGGGGTCTCCCTAAGGCGTCCTTTCTTTCTTGAACGACAGCCAACTCTAGATAACTAGGCCAGACAACCGACCGGGGAATCCCTGACCTAGATCAGAGAAGGGGGCTGGATTGTATATATGTTTGATAGAACACTGCAAGCCAGTTTGCAATGTTACTCAATTCTGTGAGTCTATGATTATTTATTGCTGACAAATATTCATAATATTGATATTCCTTATTGTTAAACTTAACTTGTGATATAATAGAACTTCAATTTAGCATTTTGTGTTGATTTTAAAATGAATTCGTCTATATACACCAATACTGGAATGCGAGGTCACGTGGTGTAGTTGAGGTCTGATTTCCCATAATTCTTACTTGAGTCTGAATGCCCACAAGTTTATATTTGGATCTGTTTGAACCCTTTTGCATCCCACTTCAATACCTGGTTTAGTATTCTTTGATCATTTCTTCTCAAGGTGTGTCCAACACATCTCCATCTTCTCCTTCTCATTACAGCTGGTACTAGAGATTTGTTATAAATTATCATCCCGTTAAAAACGGAGACTTCAACTGTAGCTAAAATTATCATCCTTTAAAATAAACTAAGAAATCAACTGCAGCTATAAATTATCATCCGTTAAATAACTAAGAAATCAATTGCAGCTATAAATTATCATTCGTTAAGAAACAAAGAAATCAATTGCAACTATACATTACATTCGTTATAATAGTCAGAAATCAGCTGCAGAGATAAACTATCCTCCGTTAAAATGGTAAGAAATCAACTGCAGTTATAAATTATCATCCCTTTAAAATTGTATAAAATCAACTATAGCTATAAATTATCATCCGTTAAAATGGTAAGAAATCAACTGCAGAGATAAATTATTATCCGTTAAAATGGTCAGAAATCAACTGTAACTCTATATTATCATCCATTATAAAACGAAGATATCAACTTTAGATATAAATTATCATCCGTTAAAATAATAATCGCGAAACACGTCAAAACAAAGTACTCTGTAGTTTTACAAAATACAGAAACAGTGACGATATACAGCAACGTTTCGACCAAAAGACCTTTATCATTAAAATGGTAAGAAATCAACTGCAGATATGAGTAATATCACTATGTTTAAAAATATGCGATACAACTTCCACGTTCAGTTAACTTTCTTTCTTTCTTTTCTTTCTTTTTTCCAATCATGTCTTGCCCCACAGCGTCAGGATAAGAATAGATTTCTAGAACGAGCCATTGTGTGCCCTTCATAAATAGTGTCTTTCATCGCCTCTGTTATCTCTGAGGACCACCTTTTGCGTGGCCAGTCTTTTGCTTTGTATCCATTGTATCGGAGCAACATTACACTGGCTGTTGGTAATCTGCTTATGTGGCCAAATCCTTTAATTTGTTGTTTCTTGATAATTTCAGCATTGATGTTGTACCAAATTTGTAATCTACAATCTATGTTGGCAGTTGAAAATGAATAAGGGGGATGTTCTTCGGTCTTTTCCCGAGTGTCTGTTGGATGAGGACACTAACATAGATGTTGAATCGATCAAGCGGTTTGGAGTTACCCGTTGTATAAGTAGAACTGGATGCCTGAGGGGCAGAGTGAGGAGTGTGTTTAATCAGCGAGCCACGATAACCATCAGTATGCATACTCTTCGATATCTGTTGGGGGAGACTGATCACCTATGGGTCTGCCCGGAGTGCAATGACGTCAGTTTAGTAACCAATAACCAATAACCCAATTTCTTTCTGATGTCTTCATTTCTCAATCGGCTTTCAGTGCAATTAACATCTCTTCAATGAAATTAAATGAGATAGAGGTACAGATAAATACATTAGCAATATTTAAAATGATGATAGATCTCAGAATAATCGATATTAACTCTTAAACTTTCATGGGTTTTTAAGTTTTTTTGTTATTTTGAAGGCCTGCTCTATTACTAGAATCCGTATGTACTCCATGAATTGAAAATAGGCTTATTATATATGGTTAGAAAGCTAATTGATTGTACTATCAAGATATGTCGTTGTAACATCAGTTTCAAGTAATGTGTGATTTAACTGACCTAATTTTAACGATGCTAAAAATAGATTTTCCTACAAATTTCAAATAATTATACAGTCACAAAGAAGGAAAAAAATAAGTATAAAATATGTCGTGAAAACTGTTAACACAGTCACTTAGTACCTTCATATTTACACAATATATCCAAACATGAAGTTGTTTGGACAATATATAAAGCAGTAATCAAGAAATTTGTAACTTCTAAATATTTCCATATTTTGGAGACACCAATTAATGAAATAATAAATAAATAAGAGAAAATGTTGCAAAACTGGTCTAGTAAGCAGCCCATAAAAAACTAACGCTTATAGTCTTCATTAGGACAGTAATCTTAGTCAAAATATGCCATTTTATAAAAAAAATGTGTGGTTTTTGACAAGAGTAAGTGAAAACATGTCTGCAGAGATTATCCAAAATGGCGGCCGATCGGAAATGTCGGTGTAATAAAGGCATGCTCTTGCCACTGAAGTCGGAGAAGGTTCGCCTGAATGGCTAGGTGCACCATAGAAACGGTAAGTAGGCTTTCGCGCAAAAATCAGTCAGATACGCCATACCAGGATTCACTACGCATGAATTCATAGCAAGCGAACACAGAAGAAGAAGAACAAAAAAAGCCAAGCTTTAATCAACGAGATTAGACATCTTAAAAATAAATAATATATTTTTTTAACAATTTATTATGGTAATATCATATGTTTTACATTATGAAACATATATTATATCCATTTCAATGCATAAATAATACATAAATATGGCTAGTTCCGGAGTCATGAAGCCATCTCATTTATAAAGGAGTTAAGTAAAGATGTCTTAAGATAAAGACATGTAAAATATATTCCCAGTTTCTCAAGGGCAATCGAATTTAATTACAAAATGGAAGAGTTAATTAAAAACTTAAAGAAATATTTCAAGAACTTTTCCATCTTTCCTTTCTTTGACTTGAAATATTGTCCGTATATTCAATGTTGTCTCTTGTTTCCTTCCTTCCTTTCTTTGACTTGAAATATTGTCCGTATATTCAATGTTGTCTCTTGTTTCCATCTTTCCTTTCTTTGACTTGAAATATTGTCCGTATATTCAATGTTGTCTCTTGTTTCCTTCCTTCCTTTCTTTGACTTGAAATATTGTCCGTATATTCAATGTTGTCTCTTGTTTCCTTTCTTCCTTTCTTTGACTTGAAATATTGTCCGTATATTCAATGTTGTCTCTTGTTTCCTTCCTTCCTTTCTTTGACTTGAAATATTGTCCGTATATTCAATGTTGTCTCTTGTTTCCTTCCTTCCTTTCTTTGATTTGAAATATTGTCAGTATATTCAATGTTGTCTCTTGTTTCCATCTTTCCTTTCTTTGACTTGAAATATTGTCCGTATATTCAATGTTGTCTCTTGTTTCCTTCCTTCCTTTCCATAATTTTAAATAATGTCTATATATTCAATGTTACCTTGTGTTTCCTTTCTTTCTTTCGTTTCCTTCAAATATTGTCTATAACTCTATATATTCAATGTTGTCTTGTGTTTCCTTCCTTTCGGTTCCTTCAAATATTGTCTATATATTCAATGTTGTGTTTGTATTGCCTGCCTTCCTTTCGGTTCTTTCAAATATTGTCTATATATTCAATGTTGTCTTGTATTTCCTGCCTTCCTTTCGGTTCTTTCAAATATTGTATATGTATTCAATGATGTATTGTGTTTCCTTCCTTTCTTTTGTTAACATGAAATATTGTACTTCTCTTCCTGACAATGTAAAGCAAAACATGATTAGAGAATAAAAAAAAAATAAGACAGCTTTCAGAAAGATTACTTTTTCAAATGATTCATTTCCAAATTTGCACGTCTTCAAGGAGTACACGCACATCCTCATGTAGACATAAGACAAACGCGCCTTAGTAGAAAAATCCCGGAAGTCTTCCTGCTCATGTCACGTGATCACTGCATTCCAGTTGGCGTAGATAAATATAAGCTCATTCTAAAAACAAACAAAAAACTTCTGATATAATCATCAAGTAGCTTGTTCTTTCTGGAACTTGGCTCCTATGACAGCAGTCATGAAAAACTCTATGTTCTGTGCAAATTAGCCGGTGTCAGTAGCAGTCATTCTCAGATCGTCAATGACATCTTGCACCCATCGTCTTCTAGATCTTTCTCTCATTCTTCTTACAGGCACCATTCCCTCTAAAATTATTTTCTCGATGCACTCATGTCGGTTGATGTGTCCGAACTATTTAATTGTCCATGTTTTTATGCTCTTTAATAGTCAACTCTCTTTAATAGTCAACTCTCTTTAATAGTCAACTCTCTTTAATATCAAACTGTTACAGAACAGAAGAGATTATCTTCCGATAAGAAAATCATGTTATGCTACAAATTAAATTTAACTACGATTGCCATATTTTGATCTTCCGAAATAAAGACATTTCTTCTAATATTCTACTTCTTATTCAAAAGCTCCATATCAACCACTTGTTAACCACTCTTTTTTATGTGTATGCGATCTGGGTCTAAGAGCGATTGCACGTCGTGTCAGTTATGCACCTACAAGTAAGCCAGCACATCCGATTTCTACAACGCTTTTTATTTACTAGGGTAGTTTTTTAGGCCCCTACATCATTGCCCTCCTACGACATGATTTACAGGAGCAGTGTTACTATTCTTTGCTTCCCTTGAGGGTACCTTCAACACACTGACGGAGGGTACCTTCAACACACTGACGGAGGGTACCTTCAACACACTGACGGAGGGTACCTTCAACACACAGGCGGAGGGTACCTTCAACACACAGGCGGAGGGTACCTTCAACACACAGGCGGAGGGTACCTTCAACACACAGGCGGAGGGTACCTTCAACACACAGGCGGAGGGTACCTTCAACACACAGGCGGAGGGTACCTTCAACACACAGACGGAGGGTACCTTCAACACACAGGCGGAGGGTACCTTCAACACACAGGCGGAGGGTACCTTCAACACACAGACGGAGGGTACCTTCAACACACAGGCGGAGGGTACCTTCAACACACAGGCGGAGGGTACCTTCAACACACTGACGGAGGGTACCTTCAACACACAGGCGGAGGGTACCTTCAACACACTGACGGAGGGTACCTTCAACACACTGACGGAGGGTACCTTCAACACACTGACGGAGGGTACCTTCAACACACAGGCGGAGGGTACCTTCAACACACTGGCGGAGGGTACCTTCAACACACAGGCGGAGGGTACCTTCAACACACTGACGGAGGGTACCTTCAACACACTGACGGAGGGTACCTTCAACACACTGACGGAGGGTACCTTCAACACACTGACGGAGGGTACCTTCAACACACTGACGGAGGGTACCTTCAACACACAGGCGGAGGGTACCTTCAACACACAGACGTTCCCAACATTAAATACTATTTAAATTGTGTTCTGTGTATATCTTTCCGATGATAGTAAATTTTGTTAGAATGTTTTGCATCAAATGTTCATAAAATTGGCAGCATGTGTAAAGTTTGAAATTATGGATATAATGGAAGACTGTAGTCAAACTGACAATGTAGCAAAATGTTCGATAAAATTAGTCACTGTGTAAAGTTTGAAATTATGGATATAATGGAAGACTGTAGTCAAACTGTGTAGCAAATGTTCATAAAATTGGCAGCATGTGTAAAGTTTGAAATTATGGATATAATGGAAGACTGTAGTCAAACTGTGTAGCAAATGCGAAACACATAAAAACATGGTACAGTAGTTATAAAAAGTACAAAAACAATAATAATACACAGCATTGTTTCGATCAAATGGCCTTTATCAAGCAAAGGATACGCCAGAAGGGAAAACATATCTAATTGTATATGTTATGTCTGCCGTTTAAGTAGTGAATTTGTCTCATTCTGGTGAATCCTTTGCTTGATAAAGACCTTTGATCGAAACATCGTTGGGTATTATTTTTTTTACCTGTTAAAATTACAGTACTTTGTTTTTACGTGTTTCTCCAATATTTGAAATTAAATTCTACAAGTGAAAGACCGAATCCACACTAAGACGATTTCTCTCACTGATCCATTGGGCATGGATTAAAGAAAATAGTCTTTCTGCCGACTCATTGTGTGCTGAAATAGCAAGGAAGAACTGTGCTATATTCACGATTTCAGAGTTACATTTCACTACTCCTACAGTTTTCAATATAGTCAAACCAATTTTGTTGCGATATCATTTGCTTTCTATAGGTGGATGCACATTTTTCTAGATTGCAGTACAGGTCACAGCACCTTGAATCATCTATATGCATACCTTTGTCAGTCAACAAATCTCATTGAAGGTTCTACATTTTGCCGCGACAAACATAGATTGCTACAGGCGGAAAATAACACTTTATATGAAAGAGAAAAGCGCACGAATGTGCATTCATGCTTTGTTTGCTTTTATCAATCTAAGTAGTTTATCCAAAGATTGTAGATTCTGTTTCGATAAGTCACCAGGAATTATGGATTTTCACCATTTTTCACAACACGGAAGAATACCTGGCTTTCTTACATACACAGACGATTCCAACAACTCCATTCATGTAGGGTTATACCACAGCCAACTATCAATGTTTTGTTTGCTCTTATCAATCTAAGTAGTTTGTCCAAAGATTGTAGATTCTGTTTCGAGTGTCAAGTTAGAAAATCAAATTTTGCACAGTTACCACGTAGTTACCAGATGCTGTCGATGACAGAGTGTTAATTTCCTCTTGACCTGTAAAATTGCGGACAAGTCTATGATTTCCAAAACTGTTTGCGGAATCTCAGATTTACTGGTGAAATCATGACATGTCTGAAACAAATTAAAACGTATGAGAACCCTAACTTATATATGGCCTTTTTCGTCTTGACAGAAGGTCAATTGGCAAGTGTTTTACTGTGATAACTTCTGAGTTTTCGCTTTTCTCTCTTGTCGTTCAGATCATACAGAAGTCTCTTCTCAAAAGACTCTGCACCCTTTCGCAATTTGGCTTTCCACACAACTCTGTCATCAGCTAGTTTTTCCCATGTGCTGGGATCTATAGAAAAGTTTTTCATTGAGGCTTTGCAGACATCTTTATATCTGAGCAGTGGTCTGCCTCTTCCCCTCCGAAAGTTCACAGAACAACATTTGTTTTTGGTATGCGACAAGTTTCCATTTTTCTCACATGCCCCAACCATCTTAGTCGTCTACTGCTGAGCATGCCCATGATGGAAGGCAGATTTGCTCGTTGCAGTACTGCAGAGTTGGTTATCTTGTCAACCACATGATGTTCATAATCTTGCGGAGACATTGAAGGTGAAAGATGTTAAGTCTCCTCTCGAATCTTGAGTAGGATGTCGATGTTTCTGAGCCATATAGTAAAGAACTAATTACACAGGCTCGATATATTTTAATCTTCGTCTGCAATGTCAGTTTTGTGTTGTCCACGTTCGCTTTGATAGTTTGCCGAATGTAGTAGCCGCACTCCCTAAACGAGCGCTGATTTCTTCATAAAGAGAAAGGCTGACAGTGACCATGGACCCAAGATAGCAAAATTGTTGAGCTTAACAAGCTAACGCTGAGTATTATCAATATCATTAACACTTGTCATCATTAAATGACTATGAGCTAATAGAAACTTACAGTGTTCTATCAAACATATATAAAAGTCATCCCACTCCAAGGAAATTTTACAATTTTATTACTGAGTGGGTAGTCGTTATGTTGTTTCTTCGCTTTCTTTCTTATCAAAGAAGTTAACCACTCTTTGTGAGCTTAGTGGTTTCCCATGAGAACGTGATTACGTAGTGTCTTAAGTATAACTTTGCCATCCTAACAGTTCTTTAGAATTTATCGCTCACATAGACCAGACTGCCCGTCTCTGCGTGTCTGTTTTATGATCAGTGAGAGAGATCGTCTTAGTGTGGATTCATTCAAGTCAATTTCACTTGTAAAATGTAATCTCAAACATTAGCGAAATATAAAAACAAAGTACAGTAGATTTACAAACTACAAAAACAATAGGAATACACAGCGAAGTCTCGATCAAAAAGCCTTTATCAAGCAGAGGATACTTTTATTTTGCATCAGATTTCTGCTTAAACCACAAGTTACATAATGAACCTGTCCGTCTTTTCCGTCGTCTTACTCTTTATTTCCGTGATGCATCCTTCCATAATAATCGTTTTCAATCCTTTGTGTCTTTTTATATAGAATATATCTCAAATTTTCTCATTTCTTTTTGAAACATCAACCAGCTTTCTTTGACTTTGAGTTTCTTCTGGAACGGTCTAATTGTTCTCTTCTGATTACATTAAATACGGAGGACTCTTCTGTAACACTTATTATTAAAATCACATATGTTTACCCACTGTCTTGTTAAAGTTCATGTTTCCCATGTAATCGTTGCCACTGGCAGTATGCATTTTCTTAGTTTTCTAATTCTTGTTGTTTTTATAAGTCCCATTCCCTGTTTTTAGTACTTTTACATTTTTGTAACGTCTTTTATAACGTCGTGTTAATTCTTCTTTTAATTTCTTTCATCCATTTTCCATCTTCGATTAGCCATAATTGAAGGATATTGAAAACTGTTCACATTTTCTTTTTTTATCAGTTATCATTATTTTTTTGGTTATTGGTTACTAAACTGACGTCATTGCACTCCGGGCAGACCCATAGGTGCTCAGTCTCCCCAACAGATATCGAAGAGTATGCATACTGATATTTTTTTTACTTTTGTCAACTTAAGATAATGTTTATCGCTTTTAATTTGCCCTTCGATTATTAATTGTTCATTCTTGTTTTGCGATGTTAACAGTAATAATGTATCCAAACTCCACAGTAAACAGAGTCTTCTACAACAGAACATCGGGAAAGAAGACAAGAGGAAGACCACAAAAAAGATGGTTAGATGGGATAGCAGAATCCTGTGAAAGAGCAAAAATAACAATCACCCAAGCCACCAGAACAGCGCAAGATAAAAACAGAAAACCACGATACTGGGCAACAACCGGTAGCAGTGTGACGACAAAATAAGAAGACGAACAGTAATAATGTATCTACAGCATATTTTAGTTCAAGTATTTCTCTTCCTCCAATTATAAAATGATCGTATTGTTACTTTCCGTTATCTTCTGCAGTTTTCTGCACTTATATTGAACAATCTAGGCGACAGAATGTAATCTTGGCGGACTCACTTTCTGCGTTATGCCTAATTGCTGCGATATAAAATTGCTTAATCTTATAGCCGCCGTTTGATCACTATAAACTTATTTTATGATCAGTGACGCAATCGTAATCCCATTCTTTCCATTATTTTCCTCAATCTCTAATGTTTCTACACAATGAAATGCTTTTTAGTAATCAATAAAGAATGAGTATAGTTCTACAGTATATTCTCTATACCGAAAACAACGAAAACACAAAACAGTTTTCTGATAACAATTGTGGCGTTATAACATTTTTGTGTGGTCAGGCTTCAGTAACATTTATTGGTATTGAAAGAGTTAATCACCTTACAAACAACACCCATTAAAACAGCGGTTACATGTACTGTAATGAAAATATGTGTTTAAAAAAATGTTGCATAGGTTCTCTTAGGAATGTTCTTCTTCTTCTTTTTCTTCGAACGCTCCATATCACCCACTTGTTAAACCACTCTTTGTGATTTGTATGTGATCTGAGCATAAGAGTGATTGTAAGTTGTGTCAGTTATGCATCTACAAGTAAACCCGCACATCCGATTTCTGCGACGCCTTTTATTTACTAGGGTAGCTTCCTAAACCCTCTACCTCAGACACCTCTTACGACATGCCTTGTAGGTCGCAGTGTTACTATTCTTTGTCCCCTTGAGGGCCCTGGCAACACACGTGCATTGCAACGAACGTTGAATTGCAACACTAAAGTAAATGCTAATGTTACGTTGCATACCTATTTTCTGGTGAAAGCAAGAATGAATAAGACATATATATATATATATATATATATATATATATATATATATATATATATATATATATATATATATATATAGGAAGAGATTGATAGAAGTACCATGTGGTTATCTAATATATCTTCAAATATATATAAACGAAAGTTGAATGAAAGTTGAATGCATCTGTCTCAATTGCTTAAAGATATCTGGACATCATACAGACTTGAAATTTGGCAAGAGGGTAGCTTTCATATATAGGAAAAATTGAAAATGATAAAACTAGACCATTTGTACGTTTCTATAAAAATATTCCAACTTAAACGATATGGCCATGCACAGAATTCGTCGTAAACGCATATCAATATTGTAACGACGTTCCCGGTCACGTGATACGCAGAGGTCATGTTGTTATATTCCGGTGACGACTTACACAAATCAGTCACACGAATACGAACATATTTATTGGTATTTCAACATGTCAGCTTTGCAGCCGAATGCATACGATTCTAGGCTGCTATCCTGAAGACAAGATATTCAATTCACTGGAAGATCAACAATTTTTTTTTAACATTATATTAACACATTTTTTTTTTAAATATATCTCACGTCGGCAAATTTTTTTTTTTTTTTTTAACCTTTGTTTTGAACACATTGATAAGTTAATTATCTGAATAAATTTAATTTGCCAATTGTTATTTTTCAACTTTCACGGGAATTCAAATGTATCAGCTTTTACTGACAATCCGAATGAAGGACAGTTTATGTGGGTTCGGAAGATCGGCGGAAAAGGATAATAAATTAACTTTAAAGGTGGTGAAATATTACAACTAGATTTAAACTAAATTCAACTTTCACGGGAACGGGAATTCTATTGCATCAGGTTCTTTATGGCAATCGGAATGAGGGTCATTTTAAATTGTTTTTTATCAACTTTCACGGGAATGGAAATTCTGTTGTATCAGGTTTTACTAGCAATCGGAATGAGGGACATTTTAATCTTATTTCGCTAACCGACAAATTTTTCAAGCTTTCATGGCGACAAAACGTATTGTTTTTTAATGGGGAAGACGCCGATTTTGAGACAACGGGCATTTTTCTTTAAGGGACTTTACAAATAGATTCAAACTAAACTCAACGTCAGAAGAACGAGTAAAACTGCTAGTATAGTATATACTTCACAGCAGACAAATAATTTTTGTATACTTTTTCTTTATCAGGTCCCCAGGAATTATAGATTTTCACCATTTTTCACACCACGGAAGAATACCTGGCTTTCTTACATACACAGAGGATTCCAACAACTCCAGGCATGTAAGGTTATACCACATAGTTCATAAGTACGGTTCCAACATCACTGCAACGGGTCACCCAATAATTTCTCCGTTCCTGTGCCAATGAAAATCACACGAAATGCTAACAACTGTGAAATGTTTCCTTTATAAACTAATTCCAGAATCAAACAGTCGCGTACCGCCACAAAAAGAAACCTGCACCGCATAAATGCATATGGCCGTCGCTAATGTAACAACACAAAACTGTTCATCACTTGAATTGCAATTCTTGTCGAATGAAACATCAATCACGACAAAATCCAGCTTTCTGCACCCACAATATAACTGCATACGGCAGATTGAGTTTGTTCGTCATAACCGATGTCCGCCATTTTCTGATTACACACAACAAACGCACGGTTGACACAGCAAAAAGCATCTCATGCAACATTCATAGCTCACAGCGTTGCTCAAGCACTAACTCAGTAGCTTGGCAAACGAAACCGGTTATACCACAGTCAACTATAAACGTATAGGTCCTGCGGACTCACGGGGATACCCTATACCTAGTTTTATATGGGGGCTGGAATTTATATATGCTTGATAGAACACTGCATGCTTTTATGGAATTTTGCTAAATTCTGTGAGTATTTGGTTATTTATTGGTGAAAAATATTCATAATACTGATATTCCTTATTGTTAAGTTTAACCAGAGCCAACTATAAACTTATGGGTCTTCGGACTCAGGTAAGAATTATGGGAAATCAGACCACAACTACACCACGTGACCTCGCATTCCAGTATTGGTGTATATTGACGAATTCATTTTAAAATCAACACAAAATGCTAAATAGAAGTTATATTATGCAACAAGTTAAGTTTAACAATAAGGAATATCAATATTATGAATATTTGTCAGCAATAAATAACCACAGACTTACATAATTGAGTAAAATTGCAAAAAAGCCTGCAGCGTTCTATCAAACATATATACATTCCAGCCCCCTTCTCTGATCTAGGCCAGGGAACCAACAGTCAGTTATCTGGCCTAGTTATCTAGAGTTGGCTGTGGCTTAACTTGTTGCATAATATAACTTTGACTTAACACATTGTGTTGATTTTAAAATAAATTCGACTATATACAACAATGCTGGAATGCGTGGTCATGTGACCGGTTGTGTTTTGATTTCCAATAATTTTTACCTGAGTCCGCAGTCCCTATGAGTTTAAAGTTGGCTGTGGCTATACTCAGTTTTGCGGAATCTCCTACTCAGGTAGTGGCTAATAGTAGCAACCGCAGTCTTCTTTCTTCTTCTATTGTCGTCACACTGCTACCGGGTTGTTGCCCAGAGTCGTGGTTTTCTGTTTTTGGCTTGCGCTGCTCTAGTGGCTTGTGTGATTGTTATTTTTGCACTTCGACATCATTTTGCTGTACTAATCTAATCATGTTTTTCGTGGTCTTCCTCTCGCCTTCTTCCCTGATTTTCTGTTGTAGAAGACGGTATGCTGTGGAGTTTGGATACATTCTTACTAAGGGCCAAACCACGTCATTCTTTGTTTCTCAATGTATTTCAAGCAAGGTTCTGTGCCAAATTTCTTTCTTATGCTGATATTGGTGACTCGGTATTTTCTGGTCTTGTTGGTAACTTGCGCGCATTAGAAACGTAAATCACGATTCATGCATTATTCATAAAATGTATAGTGATCAAATTTCGGCTGTAGGATCATGCGATGATAATTAGATTAGTTTGACAAAAGACAGAGAGTCAGACAAGGTTGCATATAGTCTCCTTGTGTGATTAACATATATGCAGTAAACACCACGAGGAATTTTACGGGAAGAAAGTGAAATAGAACAATACAATCATTTTTATAATTGGAGGAAAAGAAATACCTGCCTTAAGATATGCTGACGATACAGTGTTTATTTCTTCTTCTTCTTTACTCTAATCATGTTTTGCCTTACAGTGTCTGGATAAAAAAGAGATTTATAGAACGATCGATTGTGTACACTTTATAAACTTTTAGTTCCATCTCTTATCCATGAACTCCATCTTTTGAGTTGATGGTCTTTTGCTTTGTATGCACTACAACAAAGTAACATTGCTCGATGATGTGCAGTGTCTGTTGCTAATCAGCGTATGTGGCCGAACTATTAAATTTTTGTTTCTCTTGATGAAGTTCCGTACTTCTGTTGTTCCATCTCCCCCTCCCCTCCCCACCCACTTCACCCGTCCTCCTCCTCCCTGTCCTGATCTCTTCATTTCTAAACCGTTCTCTTCTTGATTATGTTATCATAAAACAAATGACGTCCGAACTTTGAAACATTCATAATATGAAAGGTGTTGATAGTAAGTACTTGATGTCTCTCTCTCTCGCGATCACCGTCCATACCGATGTACTAGATCTCCCCATAACTTCTATTCATGTGGAAATCTGATTCATGCAGTCTTAGCATTTGTGTGTTTTACGTCACATCTTCAGCACCATTTGGAGCTCTGGTGCTTATCCTTCGGCGATGTATCCGGTTTCAGCCAGAGTTTACTCGGTTTGCTATCCGTTCTGTAGCTATCTAGTGTTTTTTACGGTGTGGGGTAGCTAGCCCTCGCCAACCTTCTTAGCCGCTTCTTACGACATGCGTGGCAGGTAACAGTGGTTCTGTTCTTTAAACCCTAATTTGGGCCCCGAAAACCACTCTGGCGAGTGGTTGGTGTGAGATAACTGATTATTATTGAAAGGATAGTACACTGTTATTATACAAAAAGAAACCGTATCAAAACAATAAGAATCCGGCAAACAAAGTTCTTCGGGCATACAATGCGATAAGAATGTTTAGAACATTTGGTGACAACAGGTAAAATTCAGGGAAGGAGAAGACAACTGATGAAAATGTTGGATGGCCTGACATCAAGTTTCGACACAAGATCGACGGCAGAACTGGTTACATGCACCAAGCAGAGAGAGTTGTGGAGAAACATGATCGCCTACGCCGGCAGGCATGACACGGCACTTGATTGATTGATATAGTTTACAGCAACACTGTCTAAAGTGACAATCGTGGGCGCCCTTGTCATATATATTCTGGCGCCCTATTTTATTCTGGTCGTTTTAACAATCATATTTCAAGAAAACGAACGGTTTTACTCATTTTTTTTAAGCTGTCTAATGAAAACGATCTTCTCGACTTTGTAATCTTGTTTTATTTCTAAACCACTGGTAATACCCCATAACCACTACCCTTTCCCTTTTTATTTATTTTTATTTTTCCGATCCAGAAGCACTTGAGCTTTCAGCTCTTCGGCTCGGTGCCTTGGACATCGTAACCCATCTGTTCGGTGTCACGAAAACCGTGAATCTGTGGAACCTGTAGCTTTTCTGCTAGCCCGCTGAATTGAACCCGCACTGACAGAGGGCTAGTCACCCGCAATCCAACGCGCTACGAACACTCTGGGAAGGAGGGCTCCTCTTTTATTAGAGAAAGCGCCAGCATCTCAACTAAATTGAATAGCTACTGAATTGAAAAACAGGTTGTGGCTGAATTAAATTTAGGTTCTTTATTTTCATTGCAGGTGTATGTACAAATGCGGCTGCAGTTCTTTTTCATTATCAACAGTTTTTATGAGTAATATATCATTTGTAGGTAAATGAACATTTCTTTAATATCGTTCTAAGACAAATAAATAGTGAGGCTCATAGCGACTTATGGGAGCCAATCAGTTAATATAATATTATTATTGCTATTAATAGTAGTCATATTACAATTGCCACCTGGCGCTCTCGCCTCCAGAAACATCAGTGAGGTTTGCCCCAATATATACAAGCATTGGACATCACTGTTTTATAGAATACCCTGCTGCTAACAATCACAACTTGTGTCACGAACACCGGTGCAGAAACCGTCACGCACTGTTTTGAACTTAAAAAGTGCTGGAAATGATACAATTTCGTAGATCTATCGAAACTAATCGAGGTTTAAGATATGCGGTTGGAGAATGATAAGAAAAGAAAAATGAAGTGAAAAATGAAGGAGAAAACATGGAGACAGAGGAGGAAAGATTAGTTATTAGGCTTGACTTTCCAGCGTCGGAGGAGTGTAAAGATAATTGATGAGGAAACTAAAGAGGAACGACTTGGAGATCAGTGAAAAAGGATAACAAATGTAACTTTAAATATGTTGAAATATGACAACTAGATTTAAACTAAATTCCTGTGTGAAAAACGGGTACAACTGCTAGGTATGCCGATGAGACTGAACCAGATACGCTCATAACGGACAATGTAGTATGCCAGATGAGACTGGAAACGTCTCTGCAAAACGGTACAACTGCTAGGTATGCCCAGATGAGACTGGAAACCAGACACGCGTCTGCATTGGATTCATTGACAAGTATCGTTTATCAACATGTACTCTAGCGGCTATATTTGTATGTGTGTTCAAGGTACGAGTTCAGGCGTAATCATAGCACTTAATAAAGTACCTCTGACTGATTTTTGTGTGAATTCTTGATTTCTGCACAGTGTCCCTCGCCATTTAGAAAAGATATACTCCGAGTTCAGAGGTACCAGTAATATAGACCCAAAAGTAAAGATCAGTTTCCTTTAGTTCAATGGCGTTCCGTGGACACATAGGCAATTTTTGATACAATGGGACCTCGGACTACGGAATTATCACGGTACGTTACCACTAGTGCCGTAAGATGTTATCAGCTTCGCTATCAGAGACCGCATCACATAACGGAGACATTAGAGTTGTTGAAATACTTTTAGCAAGTCACCTCGATTCTGTATTTTCAAATACTTTTCTTAATCAATGGTTCTCAAACATTTCAGATGACGCCCCCAGCCCCCTCCTTAAAGATAGGCAATATTCTCACGTCCATACAATTTGTTACCTTGTGAAGCGTCGGGTCGAACGGAATAGAGAGCAGCTCCCATACGCGAGACCCGTGTTCACTTCACGAAATGGCCAAGGATTCTTTTATCTTGTTGGCATTAATAAAAAATCATAACCTGAGCACCTTGCCGACGATTGCACTAACCATGCTGTTATTCAATTCCTCAGGCTCTCGTCCAACCTGTCCTACACCGTCCTAAAAAGCGGTAATACAGGAGTAAAAAAGTTCTTTCTTCGCCGAATTAACTGTACCTACCAAAGAGTAAACGAACAAAAATGTTATAAATAGGTAATTATACGGAAAACATCCCGACAAAGAAGAATATCACTAAAAATAATGATTCAGGATGTAACGTCTGGTTTCTCTCTCTCTCTCGCGATCACCCGACTGATGTACCAGATTTCTCATAAATTCTGCAACAATTGTTTTTTTGGTTTGTTTTATTTATATGGAAATGTGATTCATGCAGTCTTTGCATGTGTATGTTTCGTCACACCTTCAGCGCCATTTGGAGCTCTGTATTTATCCTTCTGCGGTGTGTCCGGTTTTAGCCAGCGTTTACTGGGTTCTCTCTCCGTCAGCCTTTGGTTGTCCCCAGCCGTCCTGTAAGGCAGCAGGTTGTTATTTACTTTTAGGTAGCTTCCTTAGACAACCTTCCCTCCGGTTGTTGAGCGTCATCTGCCCAGGTTACCAGTCTTTTTTGTGTGGACTGCTTGGTTTGCCTGCCATCCAGTTTTGTGTACAGTTTGCTCCGCTAGCCTATGATTGTCCCCAATCGAACTATAAGGCAGTAATAGTACTGGATTCAAGCCTTTTCTGGGCTTTCCAGTTGTTCTGCAAATTTGGGTGGTCCGCTCACCTCTTCGTTTGCCACGCCTTTTCATCACTCCGTCATCAGCACCGTGCATGTCTGCCCCACTGGTGGGCTCACCTTTGTATCGTCCGTATGCGTGTTCGCTCTGCTTTGGTGCCCGCTCACCATATTTACCAGGTTTGTCATTGTGCTCACATTTACTATGCTCTGTCAGGACACGCAACGCACTCTTGCCCCTACATCAGGGCTCAGGGTTTCGCCCCATGTGGACCCACGTGTTTTTTTCGGATGCACCTCTCATCCCTTTATGTTCATTTATTCAGCCCTTCCCATCGGCCGGGAAACTGGTAATTGTGGTAAGACAGTTGACTTGTTACACTTCGTGGTTATGGACTATTGCCTCAGAGCTGGCAATTTTAGTGCAGTCATTTACTCCGGGGAGTTACATTTGTTCACAGACGACTAGTACGCTATTATATCTTACGTTTCAGTAACTAACTTTTCATGGGTCATCGGGCAGGAGATGGGTGCATTTTGTTCTGGGTTTTGGACCTGTATTTTTTCCATGCTTGCACAACTACCACTACCTGTACATTTTCCTCGATCCCTACACGCTTAGCCAGACAGGATTCTCTGTCTGTTTCCAGGATCACCACGTGGAGGTGGGGTAGGATCTTGATTAGTGCCACCTCACTAATCCAGGCGCGACGTTGTCCTTATGCGCCTTTGACCTCATATCTGGTTTGAAAAAGACTGCAGCGAAGTCGTGACATGTAACCTATGAGAGAAAAGAAAATCCAAAGAGCTAGTTAGAGTGACAAAGTTCTGCTCAGGACTAGCTTTTGGATTAAGATAATGATGGTGTTTATATTTTTCGATTTTCTTTGCTCAATTCGTTCTAAAAATATTTGTCATACTTTGTTTCAAAAGTTTCTTCTTCTTCCAACGCTCCATATCGACCTCTTGTTTACCACTCTCTTTATGATTTGTATGTTATCAGAACTTAAGAGCGATTGTAAGTTGTGCCAGTTGTGCGCCTACAAATAGGCCAGCATATCCAATTTCTGCGACACTTTTTATTTACTTGGGTAGCGTCCCTAGACCACTACCTCAGTCGCCTCTTACGACATGCCTTGTAGGTCGCAGTGTTACTATTCTTCTCTCCCTTGCGACCCCAGCAGCAACACAGACGGGATGAAGATGATAATGGTGCTCATATTTGTCGATTTTCTTTGCCTATTGCGTTCTAAGAATTGTTGTCAAACTTTGTTTCAGAAGATTCCATTTTCCCTGTTTATACTTGTGTAATTTTCCAGTATTGATATCCACATTTCATAAAACTCGGATATCAAATGTCTATTTTGCTCAGAAAATGACATTATGTGTCATTAAATATGGTGTATCGTGTGGTTGTCTGATTATCTTTGCATAAGAAAACCGAGATAATAGGCATAAGAATGGATGATTGGTTTTAAAAAAACGTGAATTTTGTAATGAAATTGAAGGTCAATGAACAACAATGCTATGCAAATTCATTACAGCACAGCGTGATACACGATACAAGAGAAAGTGTTACTAAAGAAAACAAACTTATTGAAAACATTCTAATCCAACTTGAAGGCGACAACAATAAGAAAACATAATTCTTCCTGAATTCTTCTGAAATGTTTACAAGAATATGTTAAACATTCATATGTTTAAAAAGTGTTATGTTTGTTATTTTTCAAGGCCCACTCAATTACTATAGTCTGTCCATTAATTCGTGAGCACGTTTGAAATTGATTTTCTCGAAAACTACCTGTTGGATCTCAGTGATTTTTTGCAGGCAGCCTTAGAATATCCATGACGCTAGAGAAATATTTTTTCCAAGAAAATTTGATGTAGTTTGAAATATTTCTTCTTCAGGTTATATTAAAATCAACCTCACCGGATTGTACACAATAGTAACAGATCTACGGTACACAGACGCGTTGTTCTAAAAATACATTATGGTAACATAGAAATATCGTGAGTATACAACAATTTCACGAAATCCCGTGCACCTAACCCAGTCGACTTTGAAAGCGGAAAGCATATGACGTTATAATTGGGATACCGTTGTATAGTTATAGGCGTATCTCGCTATTTGTATGAAGCTATTGTATCATATTTGTTGGCTTATCAAAACTGACATTGATATCACATTCATAATGAGTCTGAAGTGCACATTTATAACAATGCAGAAGGTTACAGTTTTACTATACCAACACTTCCGTAGGGAATCTAAGAGAGGTCATCTATATTGCGATATTCATAACCCTGAGAAACGAGCGCAACTGGCGCTTGGTCTGAATAGAGAATCCTTTTCCCGATGGATTAAACAGGACACAAAGTGCACTAATGTCAAGCAAGGACGGAAAAGAACAATTGACGACTTTGACATAGATGTCATAAGACGGGAGCTCTTGAAAATGTTTGCGACAAATCAACTTGTTACTCTCAGGAAACTGAAATTAAAACTGCAATCAGATTGCAGCATAGACATTTCTAAAAGTACTCTATAAAATATTGTAAGAGCCGCCGGCTTCACCTTCAGAAAAACTATAGGCGGCAGAAATATTATTTGTGAAAAGCCACATTTAATTGCTGCCCGAAGTAAATACCTGAGGCAGATCCGTGAGCGGCGGAGGCAAGGCTATGATATTGTATATTTGGACGAATCCTGGGTCAATGCTCACCACACCAATGCTAAAGAATGGCAATCAGTAGACGGTGAACAGAAAAGAAAAATACCAAGCAGCAAAGGCCAGCGTATTATACTAACACATGCAGGAAGCAGTGAAGAAGGTCTTGTCCATGACGCTGGACTTATTTTCCAATCAAAAGTACCGACGGTAGGGACTACCACACAGAAATGAATGGACATATTTTCAGGCACTGCATGGAGAAAGATCTACTTCCAATTCTAAACAGACCATCATGCTTGGTAATGGATAATGCATCCTATCACAACGCAGTATCAGCGGAAGACAAAGTACTAACTGCATCAAATACAAAAGATCAAATTAGGACTTGGCTTGCTAAGGAAAATGTCAGCTTCGATGATACATATTTGAAACCCGAGTTGTTGCACCTGGTGAGGATGACAAATAAGACAAAGGTGTTTCATATTGACAAAATCATTGCGGAATACGGCCACACGTCTTTGCGACTACCTCCATATCATGCTCACCTCAATCCGATAGAGCTTGTCTGGGCTAAAGTAAAAGGGCAAGTTGCCGAACAGAACAGGACGTTTAAAATGTGTGATGTTGAAGTTCTGACACGTGAGTCCTTCTCAATGATAGACATGCAGTTCTGGAAGAAGTGTGTTGAACATGTGCTCCGAGAGGAAGACGAGTACTGGCACCGAGATGGATTACAATTTGTCCAGCCAGTAACAATTATCAACCTCATGGAATCGTCAGATTCGGGATGATACAAATCATATTTTGATTACAGACTGAGAAATAGCAACGAATACATTTCCATATCCAAATGCGTCTACCATCATACAATTTGTGGTGAAGTTAAGACACCCTGGGGTCTAATGGTGACCGAAGGGGAGGACTAACTGTTGCATATTGTATCCAAGTTCACGATTGCACATAAAGGGCAACACACTTAATTACTTGACCTATCAAGTTAATATGGAGATACACCTATGAATAGAATTGACATGGACAAATTCTAGGGGTACTGTAAAATCTAAAATTTGAGCCCCGTATTTGCAATTGTCATAAAAGATCAAAGGAATTCGCCGATGTGCAAAATCCGTAGCATCTATGGACTACTGGTTATCTTTATTTTAGCGTCATGGATATTCTAAGGCTGCATGCAAAAATCACTGAGATCCAACAGGTAGTTTTCGAGAAAATCAATTTCAAACGTGTTCACGAATTAATGGACAGACTATAGAAGCCATGTATACTCACTTCATCAATTGAAAATAGGCATGTTATATATGGTTGGAAAGCTAATTGAATGAACTATCAAGATATGTGGTTTTAATATCAGTGTCACGAAATATGTTATATAAGTGACCTAATTTTGGTGATGGTAAAAATAGATCTTTCTGCAAATTTCAAATAATTATACAGTCGCAAAGAAGGAAAAAAACAAAGTATGAAACATATCTCGAAAACTATTAACACAGCCTCTTTGTACCTTCATTTTTATACAATATATCCAAACATGAAATGATTTGGACAATAATAAAGGCAGTAATTAGGACATTTGTAACTTCTAAATATTTCCATATTTTGAAGACACCAATTAATAAATAATAAATAAATAAGAGAAAATGATTCAGAACGGCTCTAGTAAGCAGCACATAAAGAACTAACACATAGTCTTGATCAGGACAGTAATCTGAGTAGTTATGAGATGTCATTTTGTAAGCAAATGTGTGGTTTTTTTGACATGAGCAAGTGAAAACACGTCTGCAGAGATTATCTAAAATGGTGGCACGATCGGAAATGTCAGTGTAATAAAAGCATGCTCTTACCACTGAAGTCGGAGAAGGTCGTCTAAATGGCTAGGGACACCGTGGAAATGGTAAGTAGGCTTTCACTCAAAATTCATTCAGATGCGTCATACCAGGCTTCCTGACTAAGCATGAATTCATAGCGTGCGAACACAGAAGAAAAAGAACAAAAAAGCACGCTTTAATCAACGAGATTAGACATCTTAAAAATAAACAATATATTTTTTTTTATGTATTATGGTAATATCATATGTTTTACATTATGTAACGTATATTATATGCATTTAAATGCTTAAATTATACAACAAATACGGCTAGTTCCGGAGTCATGTAGCATCTAATTTATAAATGCGATTTTCTTAATACTCGAACGTTCCAGGGTTAAAAATTGCTTGTTTGATTGAAAAGATCATCATCTTAATACTTCGGTAAATAACCGTGTTTGTTACGATCTCTTTCTTACACATGAAGAGTACTACTGCAGTGCACGAACTCCGTAGCACCGCGATGGTACAGGATGTAATTTTGAAGATAGTGAAATTTTGGAAACGAGTTTCAGTTTAGTGTTTTAATGAATTTCGGCCATGTAGCGGCTTTCTTTTCTATTCTTACCGATTTTTGTTTTTAACTGTCAAGGTTTCTTTTAGATGCAAAACTTGAATACGGGAACTAGGTTTTACTTCCATCTCCGACATGACTAGTACATCGATCTTACCTACTACACCGAGGAGTGTGTTTTAATGAACGTGTTACAGGAACCATCAATATGCATATCTTTAGACTCCTGTTAGAGGAGACTTCGCAGTTCTAGGTCTTCAGAATTGAATGACGTCGATTCAGTTATGAATAACCAATAACAAACAATAAGATCTTCTTCTTTGCGTTCGTTCTTTACGATAAAATTGTAATAACTCTTTGTGATATGTTTGATCTTTGTCAAGAACATGTATACGTTGCACATTGGTTTGCTAGGTTATTAACGGATAGACTTTTACACGTTTAGGACACATGCATCCGATTTCAGCCAAACCTCCTTAGTCGCCTCTTACACCATGCATGGCAGGTTACAGTGGTTCTATTCTTTACACCCCAAATTTAGGCCCCGGTAACCACTCGGACGACAACAAGATCATCGATATAGAGCAGTGATCTTCCTGTGTCAGAAAGAGATCGTAACACATCTTGTTATTCTGTAAAACTACAGTACTTTGTTATCACGTGTTTCGTCACTGTTTACACTGAGATATCTATCTCTCTCGATCCCCCCCTAGACTGATGAACCAGATTTTATCATGAATGCTACCGTGGTTTTAAGGTTCTTCCGTACAGCTTCTCGCGAAGCTCTGTGTTTATGGGCCAGGTTTCTTTTCTTAGGTCTGCTATCAATTGGAAATCTTGCAGTATGTGCTCTGCCGTCATGTCCGCCTCTTCTTTCTCAGGGGCACATGCTAGTTGTGTCAATTTAAAATTTGTTAAACATGTGGCTGCGAAGCTTGTTGTGGCCGGTACAGGGGCGGAATAAAGCAACACACTAAGATCAAGGATCCTTGAAAGTATCTCGATCGCTCTTACACCTACGTTTACAACTATCATACTAAAGTTACAAATCACGCACCGCAATGACAATTAACATTCAACATGTTACAAAAAACACACCAAGGTGAGAACTACCTTAGAAAATTTACAAAAACACACCATTGTAACAATTATAAAACATTTTTTTGCAAACAAACACCTCAGTAATAATAATAATAATATAATAATTCCTCTCGTACCGTTATACGTTACATAGAGCCTGCAAATAATTTCTCCATACCGCTCTATCCTGGGCAACTCGCTCAATCTCCTCCATAGAACTAAGACCGATATTTCCTGCCTCTCTCAGCAAAGTTCGTTTCAGGGTCTCCTTAAGTCGACCTCTCTTTCTTGAACCCTTTGCATTCCACATCAATGCCTGCTTTGATATTCGTTGATCATTTCTCCTCAAGGTGTGACCAACATATCTCCATCTTCTCTTTCTTATAACAGTTGTCACTAGTGGTTGACCAGACATGTCTCTGATTTGATCACTTCTCCTGAATTCGTTCCATTTTATATTCATTATTTTTCGCAGACATCTATTTTCAAATGCATTCAACTTGCTTTCTAGTAATAATTAACAGTAATAATTACCACTTATTTATTGCAAAAGGAAACTACAGTAACAATTACCACTTATTTATTGCAAAAAACACTACAGTAAAAATTAACAAACATTTTTTGCAAAAAAGATACTACAGTAATAATTAATAAACATTTTTTACAAAAATACACTACAGTAACAATTATCATAGTTACAAATGACATCCACGATTAAAATTATCATAAGAAAGTTACAACTGACGCATCGCAATAACACTTACATTAAAAAAAGTTACAAAAACACCAACGTGACAACTACCGAACACACTTACAAAACACACCATAGTAATAACTCTTTCTTCTGTCCTTCTCTGCTTTTTTGCAGTTAGACGTACCAGGTTTAACTGATGATTGGTTTCCGAGATAATACACGCTCGGTCGCTTGCTTTGCTATGGTATTGTAGAGTTTTAAGATGTCTGTAACTCCATCAACCCATCTTTTTCTTGGTCGGCCCTTTCCTCTTGATGATTCCATTTTCAGGTTGTACTCTCTTACAACTGGTGAATTCAGGTTCATTCTCACCAAGTAGTCAAACCATTTGAGTCTCTGTGTTTCAGAGTAACAACTACCATACAAAAGCACACCATAGTAACAATTAAAGTTACAAATGACCCACCGCAATGACAGTTACATAAACAATGTTACCAAAAACACACCAAGGTGACAACTACCTTAACACATTGTCTTCTTTTTTTCCGACCCAGAAGCACTTGAACTTTCAACTCTTCGACTCGGTGCCATGGACATCGTAATCCTTCGGTTCGGTGCCACGAACACCGTAAATCTGGGGAACCTGTGGCTTTTCTGCCAGCCCACGGAATTAAACCCGCACTCACAGAGGGCTAGTCACCAGTAGTCTAACGCGCTACGAACACGCTGGGAAGGCGGGCTAACACATTGACATAAAACACACCACATAGCAATTTCCGAAAGTTACAAAAAAATCCACTAAAATCATGAAGTGACAACTAAAAGTATTTCTATTTCCTTTGTATACACTACTGTTTATTTTTCGTCCCTTTGTATTCCTTCCCTAGACTAGACAGTCTATAACAAGACAGAATTTCAATTTAAGAACATCCTTTATGTTTTATACATTTCTTTTTGAGACCGTAAATAATAACAAATGAACAATCAGTAAAGTTTGTTCCTTTTGTTCAAGCAATCATTCTAAACATTTATTATTCTCTTCTCTTGTGTTATCTTGTCATTATATTTTGTTTATTGTATTAGCTTTGAATTTGAAAGAATTGAGATAATTGCTCGATTAAACCCAGGAAATGAAGAGCGTCTGCAGAATGGATTAGAGCTCGGCTCCAATGTGGGAGACCCGTGTTCAATCAGAGCCAACTATAAACTTATAGGCCTTCGGACTCAGGTAAGAATAATTGGAAATCAGACCACAACTACACCACGTGACCTCGCATTCCAGTATTGGTGTATATAGACGAATTCATGTTAAAATCAACACAAAATGCTAAATCGAAGTTATATTACGCAACAAGTTAAGTTTAACAATAAGAAATATCAATATTATAAATATTTTTCACCAATAAAAAACCATGGACTCACAGAATTGAGTAAAATTGAAAAAAGCTTGCAGTGTTCTATCAAACATCTATATTTTCTGGCCCTTTTCTGATTTTTCTAGATCAGGAGTCCAAGTCAGTTTTCTGGCCTAGTTATCTAGAGTTGGCTGTGGTTCAATCCACGGTAAGGCCAAAAGTTCTTTTATGTCGGCGCCACAAAAGAAAAAATCGTACCCTGAAGAGTTTCGGGACGACTGCACTAGCATGAGGCAATTAAATTCCTCAGGCTGTGGCCCTTCCCCTACACACTGCCCTAAAAAGCGGTACAATCGAACGACCGTGTGTTGGTGTGTTGACAGGGCCCTCAAGGCGAGCAAAGAATAGTAACAGGGTGATCTTCAAGGCATGTCGTAAGAGGCGACTGAAGTAGGGGTCTTTGGAAGCTACCCTAGTAAATAAAAAGCGTCGCAGAAATCGAATGTCCTTGCCTACTTGTAGGCGCATAACTGGCACAACACATAATCGCTCTTAGGCTCGGATCACATACAAATAACAAAGAATCGTTAACATGTGGTCGATATGGAGCATTTGAAGAAGAAGACGAGGAAGGTACTATAGACAGTGACATACTTTTTGTTAAAAAAATCAACAATCTGTTTTAAATTGTGTCATATTCTCTTTCTAGTTTAAATTAGATTTAAAATATAGATCTATTCAAACTATTGTCTAAACTTGATTGTGCTGTTTTTGGATATTTCTCAAGCTTGCCCAAGCGAGAGCAGACAATATAGATTTGAAAGCGACTTTTTTGTGTCATCAACCTCAGTCAAAGGGATGACGAAAGTCAGAACCAGTCTAGACAAAATTGAAGTTACTTCCTTCCTTTCGATCGCTTGAATTACTGTTTATATATTCAATATTGTCTCTTGTAAAGACGTCATTGTATTTTGTATCTTACACATTAATCAATTTGGTAGTAACATTAGTTAGATGGGTAGTAACATTAGTTAGTTGGGTAGTAACATTAGTTAGATGGTTAGTAACATTAGTTAGATGGTTAGTAATATTAGTTAGATGGTTAGTAACATTAGTTAGATGGGTAGTAACATTAGTTAGATGGGTAGTAACATTAGTTAGATGGGTAGTAATATTAGTTAGTTGGGTAGTAACATTAGTTAGTTGGGTAGTAACATTAGTTAGATGGGTAGTAACATTAGTTAGATGGTTAGTAATATTAGTTAGATGGGTAGTAATATTAGTTAGATGGTTAGTAACATTAGTTAGATGGTTAGTAACATTAGTTAGTTGGGTAGTAACATTAGTTAGATGGTTAGTAATATTAGTTAGTTGGGTAGTAACATTAGTTAGATGGTTAGTAACATTAGTTAGATGGGTAGTAATATTAGTTAGATGGGTAGTAACATTAGTTAGATGGTTAGTAACATTAGTTAGTTGGGTAGTAACATTAGTTAGTTGGTTAGTAACATTAGTTAGATGGTTAGTAACATTAGTTAGATGGTTAGTAACATTAGTTAGATGGTTAGTAACATTAGTTAGTTGGGTAGTAACATTAGTTAGATGGGTAGTAACATTAGTTAGATGGGTAGTAATATTAGTTAGATGGCTAGTAATATTAGTAGATGGTTAGTACATTAGTTAGATGGTTAGTAACATTAGTTAGATGGTAGTAATATTAGTTAGATGGTTAGTAACATTAGTTAGATGGTTAGTAACATTAGTTAGTTGGGTAGTAACATTAGTTAGTTGGGTAGTAACATTAGTTAGATGGTTAGTAACATTAGTTAGATGGTTAGTAACATTAGTTAGATGGGTAGTAATATTAGTTAGATGGGTAGTAATATTAGTTAGATGGTTAGTAACATTAGTTAGTTGGGTAGTAACATTAGTTAGTTGGTTAGTAACATTAGTTAGATGGTTAGTAACATTAGTTAGATGGTTAGTAATATTAGTTAGATGGGTAGTAACATTAGTTAGATGGTTAGTAATATTAGTTAGATGGTTAGTAACATTAGTTAGTTGGGTAGTAACATTAGTTAGTTGGGTAGTAACATTAGTTAGATGGGTAGTAACATTAGTTAGTTGGGTAGTAACATTAGTTAGATGGTTAGTAACATTAGTTAGATGGTTAGTAATATTAGTTAGTGGGTAGTAACATTAGTTAGTGGGTAGTAACATTAGTTAGATGGGTAGTAACATTAGTTAGATGGGTAGTAATATTAGTTAGATGGGTAGTAATATTAGTTAGATGGTTAGTAACATTAGTTAGATGGTTAGTAACATTAGTTAGATGGTTAGTAATATTAGTTAGATGGTTAGTAACATTAGTTAGATGGTTAGTAACATTAGTTAGTTGGGTAGTAACATTAGTTAGTTGGGTAGTAACATTAGTTAGATGGTTAGTAACATTAGTTAGTTGGGTAGTAACATTAGTTAGATGGGTAGTAATATTAGTTAGATGGGTAGTAATATTAGTTAGATGGGTAGTAACATTAGTTAGATGGTTAGTAATATTAGTTAGATGGTTAGTAACATTAGTTAGATGGTTAGTAACATTAGTTAGATGGGTAGTAACATTAGTTAGATGGGTAGTAACATTAGTTAGATGGGTAGTAACATTAGTTAGATGGGTAGTAATATTAGTTAGATGGGTAGTAACATTAGTTAGATGGCTAGTAATATTAGTTAGATGGTTAGTAACATTAGTTAGATGGGTAGTAACATTAGTTAGATGGTTAGTAACATTAGTTAATTGGGAAGTAACATTAATTAGTCAGTTATCAGCATAAGGTAGCGAAACATTAACATTTGTTAATTATACATATACATTTGTTAGGTAGACATTAACACTAGTTGGTTTGCTAGACATCACTATTAGTTAGTCCTGGAAAAAAATACTGCGAGGAATCCATAAAGAACCACTTAAGTAGCTCTATGACATCGTTTTGTTGATAGCATCCTTACAAAAGTGGGTACGGGGGAGCTAGGTGGAGGGGTGGTAACTGATCAACATATTTTTGTAGAGTCCGATTAAATAGCTTTTTTTTCCGATCCAGAAGCACTTGAGCTTTCCAGCTCTTCGGCTCGTTGCCATGGACATCGTAACCCTTCGGTTCGGTGCCACGAACACCGTAAATCTGGGGAATCTGTGGCTTTTCTGCCATCCCGCGGAATTGAACTCGCACACACAGAGGGATAGTCACCCGTAGTCCAACGCGCTACGAACACGCTGGGCAGACGGGCTAAATAGCTTTTAAGGAAACAAGTAGAAAGTACAACATGACCCTAAAATATAACGACCTGGTCTATTCTGCTGATTTCTTTCAGATAGTCTTTTTGTAATCATACTCAGTGTGTTTTTTTTAATGTTTACTGCAGATTTTTACACTAATGAGGGTTTTTGAGCTTCTGAAATTACAGTGGTTATTAGATTTGCTCTTTTTTACTGTCTTCCTTAGCCAAGACATTGACACTCTGTGTCTTCATTATGGCAGTGAGATTAAATCCAATTTCGACGTTTTTCTCTCTAATTTGAAAGGGGAAACAAGTTATTTTTAGTATCTGTACTGTGCTGCCAGCGGATTTAGTCTCCAAGACTATAATAGCTGACATTGAATCTGTTCGAAATACCATCTTGTCTGCAGGTTTTTGCATTTTATTCTGTGCTATTCTTAACTGCCATCATGATTGCTGAAAGATGTTCTTTGCGGTTGGAACATTTTCGTGCAGTATGGATTGCCAGAGACACAGAAGTGGCATATGGGTGCATTAAGTAAACTTCTGCTCCACTATACATAGTTACTTCAATTTCAACTGTGTAAATTCTTGCTCAGCTATCTTTTGAGTCATTCATATGTGTTGATTTCTGCTACCATAAATCTAAGGGCGACATATTCCATTTCTGGGGACATATTTTTTGAGTTTGATCTCTAGATAGTTGCACTTCCCTACCGAGAAGATCTATCTTCCCGTGTTTGTCTGGAGTCGCCCTACTCTAAGAGACTCCATCATTCTGTCGATGGGCTCACCAACCCAGGCTTTTGTGCAGGGTGTGCTCCCTGGACACTACAGTTTTCCAATATACTGATGGAAAGTGTCGTAGAAGTAGAAGAAAAGACAACAAAAAGGATGTCATCCCCAATGGAGAGAGAGAGCTGCTGCTATTTTTCCCACAGCTGGGGTATGAGTTGATTATAGTCAAAGCAGTTACCGATCTCCGGTGGGTTCTGCGCTGCCACTATATGGGTCACATCCTGCTCCAGGTCCTTTGGTTTAGCATTTCATCTTCAGTCTGCACCATTTGGTTAGACCTTCCAAGAGTTAGACTCCCGTCAATATAGCCTAATGGCCGCTCTTTATATCAAATAGTTCGAAACTCACATTGTTGTTATGATGTGTGTTCTATAAATCAGGGCAATCACTCAAACAAATGTATGATTTTTGTCTTTTATTACTTTCTTTGTCATAATAGAAGATAGATATAGCAACGTATCTCTCTTCTTCTTCTTCCAACGCTCCATATTGAGCACTTGTCAGCCACTCAGTGTGATTTGTATATGATCTGAGCCTAAGAGCGATTGTACGTTATACCAGTTATGCGTCTACAAGTAGGTCAGCACATCAGATTTCAGCGCTGCTCTTTATTTACTAATGTAGTATCCCTAGAGCCTACATCAGTCGCCTCTTACGATATGCATAATAGGTCTCAGTGGAACCATTCGTTGCTTCCCTTGCGAGCCCCGAGACCACACCGGCGAACGTATCTCTCCTTCTTCTTCTTTGCGTTCGTTCTTTACGAACAATTTTAATCACTCTTTGTGATATGTTTGATCTTTACCAAGAACGTGTATACGTTGCACATTGGTTTGGTAGGCTCCTAAACGCATAGACTTCGACACGTTTAGGACATGTGCATCCGATTTCAGCCAAACCTCCTTAATCGCCTCTTACGACAGCGTTGCAGGTAACAGTGGTTCTATTCTTTACATCCCAAATTTGCGCCCGGTAACCACTCGGGTGATGCACTTATCTCTAACATTTGTGATAGTTTATATTTGTAATTCAGTGCTTCAGATAGTGCATACTACTGCTCCTGTTGCTAACACAGACATCATTCATGATATTTTCTGTAACAAAAATGCATTTCCATAGCTGTTTGTTGGCTTTCTTAGCACACCCAAGATAACCAAGTAGACATATTTTTGGACTGCAGATTGAATTGCATTTACTGTTTAAAATGTAATAGAAAGATTTTTTTTTTAAATTTCCACAAATCATTTTCACCATCTTCTAAATGACATCGGACACCTTCGCCGGTTCTACGGAGTTCTTCCGCTGCCGCTGAGATCTGCCTGTGTAACAAAGAGATCGGCGTATACATGGTTACTCATGGAAAAGCAATGATGGTTCTATCAATCATTCCATCGTGAAAGCAGATTTGAAATTAATGAAACGTTACTTATTTTATTTACTAAATAATATCTGAACGTACTCTTGATTTAAATTTAAACTGATTCTGGCTTCAATCCGACACTCGACGTTCCACATATGAGGAACGAAACTATCCCATCAACCTCTTGGTCACTAGGTATAGAAGTGTGAAGAGATAGGAACCTCTTATCATAAGGTCTGACAAGGCTACGGAGCATTTTAAAATGTAAGTAAATGTCAAAAAGCAAATGCAGTGACCTACCAGCTGGCACCATTACTACAACACGCAAAGATCAAGATGAAAGTGAAAAGACAGATGATAAAAAGTATTCTCCTACCAACACTTTGTTACCAGTGCCAAACTTGGTCTCTTACAGCAACACATCATAGAAAGCTTACCACGTGTGAAATGAAATGCTTGAGGAAGGCAGTGGGAGTCACCAGGAAAGACAGACTACGAAATGAGGACATCAGAAGCAGAGTGGCATAACTTCATGCATCAAATACATCGAAAGACAACAAATGCAGTGGTTTGGACATTTAATGAGAATGAAATACAACCAACCACCAATAACAGCATACAATAAAAGAGATCCGGTAATAGAGCAAAGGGGAAGACCAAGAAAAGATGTATAGACAATATCAAGACCACACCACATAAACACGGATACAACACAACAAGGGCAACTCATCTGACACTATAACGCAAAGCTCCCATCCCTACACTTAACAGCAATAGTGGACAGCTAACTACATCTTCCACCTTGGAATAGACAATAGACAATAATAAATCACCTATTTTAGGAGCTTCTGAATATAATTGTTACAGAAGAGCTCTCAGTATCCCATGGACAGAGAAGAGAACAAATAGATTCAATCATAAGAAAATCAAAGCAAACTAGATAATGCTACAAATAAAAATGGGGAAATTGAATTAGTTTCGTCATACAGAAATACAACAAAGCTGGAGAATAATATTATGGAAGACGGTATCCCAGGTAAGAGGAGAAGAAGAAGGTATCCCAGGTAAGAGGAGAAGATGAAGGTATCCCAGGTAAGAGGAGAAGATGAAGGTATCCCAGGTAAGAGGAGAAGATGAAGATATCCCAGGTAAGAGGAGAAGATGAAGGTATCCCAGGTAAGAGGTAAGAGGAGAAGATGAAGGTATCCCAGGTAAGATGAGAAGAAGAAGGTATCCCAGGTAAGAGGAGAAGATAAAGGTATCCCAGGTAAGAGGAGAAGATGAAGGTATCCCAGGTAAGAGGAGAAGATGAAGGTATCCCAGGTAAGAGGTAAGAGGAGAAGAAGAAGGTATCCCAGGTAAGAGGAGAAGACTCCAGTATCCCATGGAAGAGAGAAGACATCATAAGAAAACAAACAAATAGATAAGAAATAAGAGGAGAAATTGAATTGTTTCTCCAGAATACAAGAAGTGGAGAAAATGAAGGAATCGGTACAGGTAAGAGGAGAAGATGAAGGTATCCCAGGTAAGAGGAGAAGATGAAGGTATCCCAGGTAAGAGGAGAAGATGAAGGTATCCCAGGTAAGAGGAGAAGATGAAGGTATCCCAGGTAAGAGGAGAAGATGAAGGTATCCCAGGTAAGAGGTAAGAGGAGAAGAAGAAGGTATCCCAGGTAAGAGGAGAAGATGAAGGTATCCCAGGTAAGAGGAGAAGATGAAGGTATCCCAGGTAAGAGGAGAAGATGAAGGTATCCCAGGTAAGAGGAGAAGATGAAGGTATCCCAGGTAAGAGGTAAGAGGAGAAGAAGAAGGTATCCCAGGTAAGAGGAGAAGATGAAGGTATCCCAGGTAAGAGGAGAAGATGAAGGTATCCCAGGTAAGAGGAGAAGAAGAAGGTATCCCGAGGTAAGAGGGAAGAGAAGGTATCCCAGGTAAGAGGAGAAGATGAAGGTATCCCAGGTAAGAGGAGAAGATGAAGGTATCCCAGGTAAGAGGAGAAGATGAAGGTATCCCAGGTAAGAGGAGAAGATGAAGGTATCCCAGGTAAGAGGTAAGAGGAGAAGAAGAAGGTATCCCAGGTAAGAGGAGAAGATGAAGGTATCCCAGGTAAGAGGAGAAGATGAAGGTATCCCAGGTAAGAGGAGAAGATGAAGGTATCCCAGGTAAGAGGAGAAGATGAAAATCACAGAGAAGATAAATTTAGGATATGAATAATTTCAACAGAGACACAACATCTGGCTTATGAGACATATAAGTTCTGGAGGACTGTTAGGTTGGCGAAGTTCTGCTCAGAACAAGCTACTGGATGATGATGATCTGTTAAAAATGAAGAAAAATGTCATAGAAAGTGGGAACATGTGCTAAAAGGTCAAAAGTGCGACATACCAGCTATAACCACCAATAAAACAATCAAAGAGTCAACAGTGCGACATACCAGCTATAACAACCAATAAAACAATCAAAGAGTCAACAGTGTGACATACCAGCTATAACCACTAGTAAAACAATGACATACCAGCTATAACCACTAGTAAAACAATCAAACACAGACATGGCAAACAGGCGACAACTGATAAACTGTTTGCTGTTTTCCCAACTCTCTGTTATCATTGTAGAAACACGTCATAACAAAGTACTGTAGTGTTTGCTACATAGTTTTACTGCAGTCTTCCCCTATATCGATAATGTTATCAATATTATACATTGTCCCTAACTGCCACCCGTCTGTTGCCGGGGTTCGTAAGGGGAGCAATGAATAGGAACACTGCGACCTACAAGATATGTCGTAAGAGCCGACTGATGTAGAAGCCTAGGAAGCTACCTAGTAAATAAAAAGCTCCGCAGAAATCGGATGTGCAAATAATATGACACTCTAATCCATAGTGTCAAGGCAGTTGATGGATAAGTTCCTTTCGCATAGCTGGCACAGCGTACACTCGCTCTTAGACTCAGATCACATACACATCACACAGAGTGGTTAAAAAGTGGTCGATATGGAGCGTTCCAAGAAGAAGAAGTCTCTAATTAAAACTCAAAAAAGACAAATGGTCAATGGAAGCAAAAATTAGTACCATGCGACCTATAAGGCATGTAGCAAGATACGACTTGATGTAGAGAACTTGGGAAGCTACCCTTATAAATAAAAAACGTCGCAGAAATCGGATTTGCTCGCCTACTTGTGGCACATTTTACAATCTTAGGATCAGATCATATACAAATCACAAAGAGTGGTTAACAATTGGTTGATATGGAGCGTTTGAAATAGAAGAATACAATAATCGACAACATTGACGAATGAAATGAAGAAGACCGAGACCTGGATGAATGGATTCAAAGTGTAAGGATCAAACGACAACACAGGCCAACAGCTGAGATCCCACGCATCCCAGAATTACTTAAAGTTCTTCAATTCATAACGAGACCGAAGTTTTCTGTCTGTCGCCGAGATGATTAGAACCTTGATTTTACTTACAGTTAGATCAGAGATCACTGGAGATATAGTATCGATCCACTCGGGAAACAAATCGGGTGGCGAGCACTTTACTTCTTTCTTTCTCGAATCATGTTTGCCTTACAGCGTCAGGTCAAGAAGAGATTTCTAAAACGGGCCCTTGTATGCGCTTCGCAGATAGTCTCTTTCATCGCCTCTGTTATCTCTGAGGTCCATCTTTTGCTTGGCCGGACTTTTGCTTTGAACCCATTGCATTGCGGTGCACTGTCTGTTGGTAATCTACTTACGTGGCCGAACTATTTAATTTGTTGTTTCTTGATGAAGTCTAGTACTGATGTTGTACCCACTTTTTCCTGATGTCTTCATTTCTCAACCGGTCTCTTCTGGTTACACCCAGCATTCCGAGTAGACACTTCATCTCGGTCGTGACTAGTTTTCTTCTATCATTTGTTGTCAGTGTCCAGGTTTAGCCTCAAAATGCTCTTCGTATTCTCGTTCACCGGCTAGGAATTCAGGCGTAGTCGCGGAGATTAGTAAATCACTACAAACTAATTTTATGCGCGAAGTTTGCTGTTCTTATTATCAGTGTCCCTTCTATTCAGGCGAACCTTACTCCGTCTGTAGAGGTACTTGTAGTTTAGATCCCAAACAAGGGTTTTTTGCAAATAATGCTTCTCATTTTCGGGAACGATGTTTTCGCTTGACCACTTTTTATAACACGTGGTATATAAGGTAATACGGTGTCAGATCTGTATTTTTCATTGTAGTCAACATCACGCTGCCGCCTTTACTTCCCAATGCTTTTCATAGTACCCAATTGAAGATGGGTCGACTTGAGAGCCATTACAAGACGGAACATGCTAGGACAATTAGAACATTAAAAACATTACTTGAGTCTCACACTGCATCTAACAAATTCATTTTTAAAAATTTGGTCGGTCACGCCCACAGTGGAATTGAATCCGCACCTTCAGCCTAAGAAGTGACTTCAACAACACCTACGCCACAGGATCTCACGGGGGATCAATAGTTACCTGTTATAAGCGTAACATTTGTACATCGTCTCCACAGATCGAAAGCAAACATTGATTATGCAAATCACAAACTAGACACTAGTATGGCAGCGAATCATCGATAAAGCAAACATTGATTATGCAAATCGTAAATTAGACACTGGTATGGCAGCGAATAATGGACAAAGCAAACATTGATTATGCAAATCGCAAACTAGACACTAGTATGGCAGCGAATCATGGACAAAGAACAAACAATCAATAAGATCGCTGGAAGACACCGAGATGTGGTTTTACAGAAGAATGATGAAAATTCCAAGGACATCGAAGAAAACAAACGAAGAGGTATTTAATCAGACCTACACACAAAGAAATCTTATCAAACGACGAGGTATTTAATCAGATCTGCACACAAAGAAACATCAAACGACGAGGTATTTAATCAGACCTTCACACAAAGAAACATCAAACGACGAGGTATTTAATCAGACCTGCACACAAAGAAACATCAAACGACGAGGTATTTAATCAGACCTGCACACAAAGAAACATCAAACGACGAGGTATTTAATCAGGCATGCACACAAAGAAACCTGATCAAAAGAACAAGAATTCCATAATCAAGGTTCTTCGTGTATATAATGCGAAGAGAAGACAAAGAACATTTGGTGACAATAGGTAAAATTCAGGGTAGGAGAGATCGTGAAAGGCAGTTGGAGAAGATGTTGGATGGTCTGACATCATGGTTCGACACAACATCGACGTCATAACTGATTACATGCACCAAGCAGAGAGAGTTGTGGAGAGGCATGATCGCTTATGCCGGACGGTATAATTTGACTTTCTAATAATAGTAGTAGTATCTATCAACTTGAACACACGAGTTGAGGGTTTAATCCCAAACTCAACGCTTCACACGTGATGAAAGGAATTGGTCCTCCTACCTTCTGCACAAAAGAGTCTAGACATGTGAAGTGACATATATTTCATAACTTAAAAAAATGAAAAGACTACGAGATTAGTAATGCCATCATTGGCCTCTTTGTCTCAGGAGACAATAGGTCTTGCGACACGTAGTATGTTCTGCGCTGAATCACAACGTTTCTTGTGGCTGTAATGGTCTATTCTGGAGTGGCAATCCTTGCCACAGTTGTTGCAGGTAAAACTGGAGACTGGAGCTGATACATAGGATGTTCTCTCTGCCCTCTGTGCTCTCTTTGCCTCCACATGTGATGTTGTTTTTCTTCTTTCTTTTGAGCAGCGCCTCGCTGCCGCTCGCCATGCTGCCTGTCTTTGGCCAGCCGCTCCCAGTGTTCTTTGCATATACTGCATGAAGTTAGATCACGCTTGAAGGTGTCAATCTTCTTCTTCTCTTCCATCATTTACTTCTTTATAGAAGTGTCAATGAAGAGTAATAATGGGCGCCCATGCTGTCTAGCACTAGATGCGAGTTGACCATATAGAATGTTCTTTGGGATTCTATCATCGCTCATACGGCACACGTGTCCCAGCCATCTCAGACGTCGCTGACTCAGTAAGGTGTACATGCTTGGAATGCCAGCACTGTCCATTAGTAGTATTATTGAAATCGCCACAGGACTCGCACGCCTCCACGGCTATCACATTTTTTTTTTTTTCGATCCAGAAGCACTTGAGCTGAAAGCTCTTCGGCTCGGTGTCATGGACATCGTAACCCTTCGGCTCGGTGCCACGAACACCGTAAATCTGGGGAACCTGTAGCTTTTCTGCCAGTCCGCGGAGTTGAACCCGCACTTACAGAGGACTAGTCACCTGTAGTCCAACGCGCTACGAACACGCTGGGCACGCGGACACGGCTATCAAATCAGTCAAGTGAACTACAATATTACAAAATAAGTTGAACAACTCTGCTTTAGATTACTGTCCAGTGCCCTGAAATAAATAGTAATCGTACTTGGTTCAAAACTATGTTGCCTGAAATCATTTTTAGGTCTATCTCACTATACTTTCAAACATTATATTTGGTCTTTACCGCCTACACGTCTCATAATCTCACAACGTCTTCCCATAATTAACTACGTGGCTTCAGGCAACAACGGAGGTCACGGTTATATATAACTGGTAACAAGTTCCCATATAAATATCACACCATTTTTACCTTGTTCTCCCGCTATCATTTATCTTTGTTAATCTCCTCTTTCTAATAATATATGTGTTTTTCATTTCCTATTCACTAATCCTGCAACAGTTTGATATTAAAGCGAGTTGGCTATTAAAGAGCGTAAAAATTGAAGAAAATTAAATATTTCGGACACATCAAACGACGTGAGGCCAAAATTTTTTCCCGATCCAGAAGCACTTGAGCTTTTCAGCTCTTCGGCTCGGTGCCATGGACATCGTAACCCTTCGGTTCGGTGCCACGAACACCGTAAATCTGGGGAATCTGTTTTTTTTCTGCTTTGAATTGGCTTTTTCTGCCATCCCTCGGAATTGAACCCGCACACACAGAGGATAGTCACCCGTAGTCCAACGCGCTACGAACACGCTGGGCAGACGGGCGAGACCAAAAATAAAGACACAGAGAAAATTATTTTGTCAAGCAAGAAATATAAGAACACTGTATTTAAGACAGCATTACGATATGTTAACACATAATCAATATTGTGCAAACAATAACATCCTTTCTGCCTTATCTAAATAATGGACACCCGTCTTTCAATACTTTGCTTAATAAATGGCTATTGAAAAAAAAACGTCTTTAACCTAATTGGTATAGATATGGGTACTACAAACATGAAATACAGTGAAAACACAAGATTAGTCAAAGATTTTAAACCAAAACATGAAAATACAGTGAAAACAAAAGATTAGTCAAAGATTTTCAACCAAAACATGACAATACAGAGACAACAAAAGATTATTTGAATTGTTTGCTGCCAACAAAAGCATCAAAAGACTGAGACCATGAAAATCAGCAGAACACAAAGAAAAACAAACATATAAATAGATACCACCAGAGTAAAGCAAGTTTCCGAATTCAAATATTTAGGCAGTATTTTTACAGAGGACGGAAACTAGTTAGAGAAATAGAGACAAGGTGTCAAAAGCAAATGCAGTGACCTACCAGCTGGGACCATTACTACAACACCCAAAGATCAAGATGGAAATGAAAAGACAGATGATAAAAAGTATTTTCCTACCAACACTTTGTTACCAGTGCCAAACTGGGTCTCTTTTTTTTTCGATCCAGAAGCACTTGAGCTGAAAGCTCTTCAGCTCGGTGTCATGGACATCGTAACCCTTCGGTTCGGTGCCACGAACACCGTAAATCTGGGGAACCTGTAGCTTTTCTGCCAGTCCGCGGAGTTGAACCGCACATAAAGAGGACTTGTCACCCGTATTCCAACGCGCTACGAACAAGCTGGGCACGTGCGCAACTGGGTCTCTTACAGCAATACATCATAGAAAGCTCACCACGTGTGAAATGAAATGCTTGAGGAAGGCAGTGGGAGTCACCAGGAAAGACAGACTACGAAATGAGAACATCAGAAGCAGAGTGAACATAACTTCATGCACCGAATACATCGAAAGACAACAAATGCAGTGGTTTGGACATTTAATGAGAATGAAATACAACCAACCACCAATAACAGCATACAATAAAAAGAGATCTAGTACTAGAGTTAAAGTAAGACCAAGAAAAAGATGTAGGCAATATCAAGACCACACTACATAAACATTGATACAACACAACAAAGGCTACTCATCTAGCCCTAGAACGCAAATTAAAGCTCCCATCCATACGCTTAACGGCAAGAGTGGACAGTCAACTACATCTTCCACCTGGGAATAGACAATAGACAAAGGCATCCATTCTCTGCTATCAGCGCCAAACATGGTCCCTGACTAGGACACAAGAAAGAAAGATTACAACATGTGAAATGAGATGTCTACGAAAAGCTGTCAACGTTACAATGAGAGATAGAGTGAGAAACGAGAATATCAGAAGCATCGTTGGTACTGTACCATGCATCTTCTTCTTTGCGTTCATTCTTTACGACCAATTTAAATCACTCTTTGTGATATGTTTGATCTTTGCCAAGAACGTGTATACGTTGCACATTGGTTTGGTAGGCCCCTAAACGCATAGACTTCCACACGTTCAGGACATGTGCATCCGATTTCAGCCAAACCTCCTTAGTCGCCTCTTACGACATGCGTGGTTACAGTGGCTCTATTCTTTACACCCCAAATTTGGGCTCCGGTAACCACTCGGGTATACCATGCATACAGTACATCGAGAAGCAAAGAATCAAGTGGTTTGACCATCTAATGAGAATGGAACCACATTTACTACCATCACGTGCCTACAATATTCGACACTCAAGTCGCAGAGCACGAGACAGGCCAAGAACACGATGGATAGATAACATCTCTGTTTCCCTGCGAAAGCATTGACTGGCAACGGCAAGAGCAACACACCTGGCACAAGATAGAAAACTAAATATCTTCCCACGGCGCTTCACGGCAAATGTGCTAAGATAAGATTAGATAACAAAAGCATTCATATTTAATACAAAGTCTCTAACTGGAAGATATAATATAGTTATCTAGTTTATTCCTTTCGTGCCAAAGGCGACACATAGGACAGATCTTTTAGATCTCCATGTGATGCGGTTCGTTGTTAGCAGTTGGAGATCTTGTATGGTTTTACATTCCAATAGTTTACTTTCTTGTAGGATTGTTCTTCGAAGAGTGGTCTTAGGTCTTCGCCGTTGTCTTTTCCCAACTGGTGACCACAAATGATATAACTATAAGATATTAATTAAGACTCCATTCTGTCGAGAAATAGATTCAAGTCATTTAATTGAATCTAAAAGTTAAAAAAAAAAGTTAATTGCATACCCTTTACAGGACTTTGCGAATCAATCCCAGCTTTTTAACGCTGTTTGTGATTTTTCTAGACATTATTACGTTCAGTAGTTTGCCATTGCTTTCTGAACGGGTGGTGCTGCTTTCTGAACGGGTGGTACCATCCTCCTTTGTAAAATCCACGCGAAACAATTTGCCACCAAACTTTCCGCAGCTTGATTCGAACTCAGAACGTCTGGGTTAACAGACTGAGTCACTATCCCCTAAGCCACAGACGCCACTATAATTGAATCTAATCAACAAATTTTTCTTTTTAGCAAGAAATATCTCCTCATTGAATATTCTCTCATAATATACAATTTTGAACTGTGTGATGTAAACAAGATATTATTTGACAGTTCCTCAGCACCCAATACAGAGACACTACTATCTTTTCTTCCTTCTAACTGTCTGTCTTCATATTGTTCACGCACCCTCTTTCTAACTGTCCTTCTCTTTCTCACTACCCATCTCTGTCTCACTACCCATCTCTGTCTCAATACCGGTCTCTGTCTCACTGTTTATCCACGTCTCACTGCCCATTCTGTTCTCTGCTTATCTCTGTCTCACTGCCCATCTCTATCTCACTGTCCATCTCTGTCTCACTACCCATCTCTGTCTCTATGCCCATCTCTGTCTCCCTGCCCATCTCTGTCTCACTGCCCATCTCTGTCTCACTACCCATCTCTATCTCACTGGCCATCTCTATCTCACTGCCCATCTCTGTCTCACTACCCATCTCTATCTCACTGTCCATCTCTGTCTCACTGCCCATCTCTGTCTCACTACCCATCTCTGTCTCACTGTCCATCTCTGTCTCACTACCCATCTCTGTCTCACTACCCATCTCTGTCTCACTACCCATCTCTGTCTCACTGCCCATCTCTGTCTCACTGCCCATCTCTGTCTCACTACCCATCTCTGTCTCACTGCCCATCTCTGTCTCACTACCCATCTCTGTCTTACTGTCCATCTCTGTCTCACTACCCATCTCTGTCTCACTAACCATCTCTGTCTCACTACCCATCTCTGTCTCACTGCCCATCTCTGTCTCACTACCCATCTCTGTCTCACTGTCCATCTCTGTCTCACTACCCATCTCTGTCTCACTACCCATCTCGATCTCACTGTCCATCTCTGTCTCACTACCCATCTCTGTCTCAATGCCCATCTCTGTCTCACTCCCCATCTCTGTCTCACTACCCATCTCTGTCTCACTACCCATCTCTATCTCACTGTCCATCTCTGTCTCACTACCCATCTCTAACTCACTGCCGCATTCTATCTCACTGCCCATCTCTGTCTCACTACCCATCTCTGTCTCACTGCCCATCTCTGTCTCACTGTCCATCTCTATCTCACTGCCCATCTCTGTCTCACTGCCCATCTCTGTCTCACTGCCCATCTCTGTCTCACTGCCCATCTCTGTCTCACTGCCCATCTCTGTCTCACTGCCAATCTCTGTCTCACTACCCATCTCTGTCTCACTACCCAGCTCTGTCTCACTGCCCATCTCTGTCTCACTACCCAGCTCTGTCTCACTGCCCATCTCTGTCTCACTGCCCATCTCTGTCTCACTACCCAGCTCTGTCTCACTGCCCATCTCTGTCTCACTACCCATCTCTGTCTCACTGCCCATCTCTGTCCAACTGTCCATCTCTGTCTACTACCCATTCTGTCTCAATGCCCATCTCTGTCTCACTACCCATCTCTGTCTCACTACCCATCTCTGTCTCACTGTCCATCTCTGTCTCACTACCCATCTCTGTCTCTACTGTCCATCTCTGTCTCACTACCCATCTCTGTCTCACTGCCCATCTCTGTCTAACTGTCCATCTCTGTCTCACTACCATCTCTGTCTCACTACCCATCTCTGTCTCACACCCATCTCTGTCTAATTGTCCATCTCTGTCTCACTACCCATCTCTGTCTCACTATCCACCCATCTCTGTCTCACTGCCCATCTCTATCTCACTGCCCATCTCTGTCTCACTGCCATCTCTATTCACTGCCCATCTTGTCTCACTGCCCATTCTCTGTCTCACTGCCCATCTCTGTCTCACTGCCCATCTCTTCTCACTGCCCATTCTGTCTCACTACCCATCTTGTCTCACTACCCAGCTCTGTCTCACTGCCCATCTCTGTCTCACTACCCAGCTCTGTCTCACTGCCCATCTCTGTCTCACTACCCAGCTCTGTCTCACTACCCAGCTCTGTCTCACTGCCTATCTCTGTCTCACTGCCCATCTCTGTCTCACTACCCAGCTCTGTCTCACTGCCCATCTCTGTCTCACTGCCCATCTCTGTCTCACTGTCCATCTCTGTCTCAATGCCCGTCTCTGTCTCACTGTTTATCCACGTCTCACTGCCCATCTCTGTCTCACTGCCATTCTGTCTCACTGCCCATCTCTGTCTCACTGCCCATCTCTGTCTCACTACCCATCTCTGTCTCACTGCCCATTTCTGTCTCACTACCCATCTCTGTCTCACTGCCCATCTCTGTCTCATACCCATCTCTGTCTTACTGTCCATCTCTGTCTCACTACATCTCTGTCTCACTAACCATCTCTGTCTACTACCATTTGTTCACTGCCCATCTCTGTCTCACTACCCATCTCTGTCTCACTGTCCATCTCTGTCTCACTACCCATCTCTGTCTCACTACCCATCTCGATCTCACTGTCCATCTCTGTCTCACTACCCATCTCTGTCTCAATGCCCATCTCTGTCTCACTTCCATTCTGTCTCACTACCCATCTCTGTCTCACTACCCATCTCTATCTCACTGTCCATCTCTGTCTCACTACCCATCTCTGACTCACTGCCCATCTCTGTCTCACTGCCCATCTCTATCTCACTGCCCATCTCTGTCTCACTACCCATCTCTGTCTCACTGCCCATCTCTGTCTCACTGTCCATCTCTATCTCACTGCCCATCTCTGTCTCACTGCCCATCTCTGTCTCACTGCCCATCTCTGTCTCACTGCCCATCTCTGTCTCACTGCCCATCTCTGTCTCACTGCCAATCTCTGTCTCACTACCCATCTCTGTCTCACTACCCAGCTCTGTCTCACTGCCCATCTCTGTCTCACTACCCAGCTCTGTCTCACTGCCCATCTCTGTCTCACTGCCCATCTCTGTCTCACTACCCAGCTCTGTCTCACTGCCCATCTCTGTCCAACTGTCCATCTCTGTCTCACTACCCATCTCTGTCTCAATGCCCATCTCTGTCTCACTACCCATCTCTGTCTCACTACCCATCTCTGTCTCACTGTCCATCTCTGTCTCACTACCCATCTCTGTCTCACTGTCCATCTCTGTCTCACTACCCATCTCTGTCTCACTGCCCATCTCTGTCTAACTGTCCATCTCTGTCTCACTACCCATCTCTGTCTCACTACCCATCTCTGTCTCACTACCCATCTCTGTCTAATTGTCCATCTCTGTCTCACTACCCATCTCTGTCTCACTGCCCATCTCTATCTCACTGCCCATCTCTGTCTCACTACCCATCTCTGTCTCACTGCCCATCTCTGTCTCACTGTCCATCTCTATCTCACTGCCCATCTCTGTCTCACTGCCCATCTCTGTCTCACTGCCCATCTCTGTCTCACTGCCCATCTCTGTCTCACTACCCAGCTCTGTCTCACTGCCCATCTCTGTCCAACTGTCCATCTCTGTCTCACTACCCATCTCTGTCTCAATGCCCATCTCTGTCTCACTACCCATCTCTGTCTCACTACCCATCTCTGTCTCACTGTCCATCTCTGTCTCACTACCCATCTCTGTCTCACTGTCCATCTCTGTCTCACTACCCATCTCTGTCTCACTGCCCATCTCTGTCTAACTGTCCATCTCTGTCTCACTACCCATCTCTGTCTCACTACCCATCTCTGTCTCACTACCCATCTCTGTCTAATTGTCCATCTCTGTCTCACTACCCATCTCTGTCTCACTATCCACCCATCTCTGTCTCACTGCCCATCTCTATCTCACTGCCCATCTCTGTCTCACTGCCCATCTCTATCTCACTGCCCATCTCTGTCTCACTGCCCATCTCTGTCTCACTGCCCATCTCTGTCTCACTGCCCATCTCTGTCTCACTGCCCATCTCTGTCTCACTACCCATCTCTGTCTCACTACCCAGCTCTGTCTCACTGCCCATCTCTGTCTCACTACCCAGCTCTGTCTCACTGCCCATCTCTGTCTCACTACCCAGCTCTGTCTCACTACCCAGCTCTGTCTCACTGCCTATCTCTGTCTCACTGCCCATCTCTGTCTCACTACCCAGCTCTGTCTCACTGCCCATCTCTGTCTCAATGCCCATCTCTGTCTCACTCTCCATCTCTGTCTCACTACCCATCTCTGTCTCACTACCCATCTCTATCTCACTGTCCATCTCTGTCTCACTACCCATCTCTGACTCACTGCCCATCTCTGTCTCACTGCCCATCTCTATCTCACTGCCCATCTCTGTCTCACTACCCATCTCTGTCTCACTGCCCATCTCTGTCTCACTGTCCATCTCTATCTCACTGCCCATCTCTATCTCACTGCCCATCTCTGTCTCACTGCCCATCTCTGTCTCACTGCCCATCTCTGTCTCACTGCCCATCTCTGTCTCACTGCCCATCTCTGTCTCACTGCCAATCTCTGTCTCACTACCCATCTCTGTCTCACTACCCAGCTCTGTCTCACTGCCCATCTCTGTCTCACTACCCAGCTCTGTCTCACTGCCCATCTCTGTCTCACTGCCCATCTCTGTCTCACTACCCAGCTCTGTCTCACTGCCCATCTCTGTCTCACTACCCATCTCTGTCTCACTGCCCATCTCTGTCCAACTGTCCATCTCTGTCTCACTACCCATCTCTGTCTCAATGCCCATCTCTGTCTCACTACCCATCTCTGTCTCACTACCCATCTCTGTCTCACTGTCCATCTCTGTCTCACTACCCATCTCTGTCTCACTGTCCATCTCTGTCTCACTACCCATCTCTGTCTCACTGCCCATCTCTGTCTAACTGTCCATCTCTGTCTCACTACCCATCTCTGTCTCACTACCCATCTCTGTCTCACTACCCATCTCTGTCTAATTGTCCATCTCTGTCTCACTACCCATCTCTGTCTCACTATCCACCCATCTCTGTCTCACTGCCCATCTCTATCTCACTGCCCATCTCTGTCTCACTGCCCATCTCTATCTCACTGCCCATCTCTGTCTCACTGCCCATTTCTGTCTCACTGCCCATCTCTGTCTCACTGCCCATCTCTGTCTCACTGCCCATCTCTGTCTCACTACCCATCTCTGTCTCACTACCCAGCTCTGTCTCACTGCCCATCTCTGTCTCACTACCCAGCTCTGTCTCACTGCCCATCTCTGTCTCAATACCCAGCTCTGTCTCACTACCCAGCTCTGTCTCACTGCCTATCTCTGTCTCACTGCCCATCTCTGTCTCACTACCCAGCTCTGTCTCACTGCCCATCTCTGTCTCACTGCCCATCTCTGTCTCACTGTCCATCTCTGTCTCAATGCCCGTCTCTGTCTCACTGTTTATCCACGTCTCACTGCCCATCTCTGTCTCACTGCCTATCTCTGTCTCACTGCCCATCTCTGTCTCACTGCCCATCTCTGTCTCACTACCCATCTCTGTCTCACTGCCCATCTCTGTCTCACTACCCATCTCTGTCTTACTGTCCATCTCTGTCTCACTACCCATCTCTGTCTCACTGCCCATCTCTGTCTCACTGTCCATCTCTGTCTCAATGCCCGTCTCTGTCTCACTGTTTATCCACGTCTCACTGCCCATCTCTGTCTCACTGCCTATCTCTGTCTCACTGCCCATCTCTGTCTCACTGCCCATCTCTGTCTCACTACCCATCTCTGTCTCACTGCCCATCTCTGTCTCACTACCCATCTCTGTCTTACTGTCCATCTCTGTCTCACTACCCATCTCTGTCTCACTAACCATCTCTGTCTCACTACCCATCTCTGTCTCACTGCCCATCTCTGTCTCACTACCCATCTCTGTCTCACTGTCCATCTCTGTCTCACTACCCATCTCTGTCTCACTACCCATCTCGATCTCACTGTCCATCTCTGTCTCACTACCCATCTCTGTCTCAATGCCCATCTCTGTCTCACTCTCCATCTCTGTCTCACTACCCATCTCTGTCTCACTACCCATCTCTATCTCACTGTCCATCTCTGTCTCACTACCCATCTCTGACTCACTGCCCATCTCTGTCTCACTGCCCATCTCTATCTCACTGCCCATCTCTGTCTCACTACCCATCTCTGTCTCACTGCCCATCTCTGTCTCACTGTCCATCTCTATCTCACTGCCCATCTCTGTCTCACTGCCCATCTCTGTCTCACTGCCCATCTCTGTCTCACTGCCCATCTCTGTCTCACTGCCCATCTCTGTCTCACTGCCAATCTCTGTCTCACTACCCATCTCTGTCTCACTACCCAGCTCTGTCTCACTGCCCATCTCTGTCTCACTACCCAGCTCTGTCTCACTGCCCATCTCTGTCTCACTGCCCATCTCTGTCTCACTACCCAGCTCTGTCTCACTGCCCATCTCTGTCCAACTGTCCATCTCTGTCTCACTACCCATCTCTGTCTCAATGCCCATCTCTGTCTCACTACCCATCTCTGTCTCACTACCCATCTCTGTCTCACTGTCCATCTCTGTCTCACTACCCATCTCTGTCTCACTGTCCATCTCTGTCTCACTACCCATCTCTGTCTCACTGCCCATCTCTGTCTAACTGTCCATCTCTGTCTCACTACCCATCTCTGTCTCACTACCCATCTCTGTCTCACTACCCATCTCTGTCTAATTGTCCATCTCTGTCTCACTACCCATCTCTGTCTCACTATCCACCCATCTCTGTCTCACTGCCCATCTCTATCTCACTGCCCATCTCTGTCTCACTGCCCATCTCTATCTCACTGCCCATCTCTGTCTCACTGCCCATCTCTGTCTCACTGCCCATCTCTGTCTCACTGCCCATCTCTGTCTCACTGCCCATCTCTGTCTCACTACCCATCTCTGTCTCACTACCCAGCTCTGTCTCACTGCCCATCTCTGTCTCACTACCCAGCTCTGTCTCACTGCCCATCTCTGTCTCACTACCCAGCTCTGTCTCACTACCCAGCTCTGTCTCACTGCCTATCTCTGTCTCACTGCCCATCTCTGTCTCACTACCCAGCTCTGTCTCACTGCCCATCTCTGTCTCACTGCCCATCTCTGTCTCACTGTCCATCTCTGTCTCAATGCCCGTCTCTGTCTCACTGTTTATCCACGTCTCACTGCCCATCTCTGTCTCACTGCCTATCTCTGTCTCACTGCCCATCTCTGTCTCACTGCCCATCTCTGTCTCACTACCCATCTCTGTCTCACTGCCCATCTCTGTCTCACTACCCATCTCTGTCTCACTGCCCATCTCTGTCTCACTGTCCATCTCTGTTTAACTGTTTATCCCCGTCTAACTGCCAAATCCGTCCTAGTTAAGCTCTACGTCATCAATCTAGTTCTTTCAAAAACAGTGCGTTTTAGTGCACTTTAGTGCGCTTCAGTGTGCTTTAGTTTTAGTAAGATAGTCCTGGACGAGAGAGTGAGGTTGACGAATAGAGCAACTTTTCCTCACTTTAATCCAAATACAGCGCAAGCTACAGTTTCAGTCAAAAACTCTTAAAGTGACTCTGAAATGTTTCGATATATACATCATATCCTGGTAATCCATGAAGCAAGATTGCCAAATATGGCGCTGTAACAACACAAGAGAAACCCGTATAGCTGAGAATCATCGTGCCGTTGAGGCACAAAGAAAGCGAGCTGCGCGAAAAGACAGAACACTCAACACGCACATATCTAACCTATATCATGTATGCACCTATGGTAGCTGATTGTGTTCTAGGATTGGACTCTACAGTCACCTTCGCACACACCAGAGAGGTGCTGCAGCCCACGTCTGAGACTGTTGTCATCATCGCTTACGATGGAAGGCTATTATTATTTTTATTATTACTTGGTATTATTCCAGATCCTCTGTCAAATACCGTGATTTTATATTTATTCCAGATCCTTTGTAAAATACCGTGATTTTATATTTATTCCAGTTCCTCTGTCAAATACCGTGATTTTATATTTATAGTGAAGCAGAACTTCGCTTTTTTCGCATTTAGGGACAGATACGCATACACTCTCTTTGTCATCTGCTAGAAGAGACTGAACACCCATATGTCTGTCAGAAGTTCTTTGAGGTTGAATCAACAACCAATAACGATTATTGACTAGTTTTCAGTGTCTAGCAGTAACTTTATATTATTATCTAAACGTGAAGGAACTCCTGGATAAGCAACGTTCGGCAACGATATAATCAAAACGACTGTAGACAATTGTCTGCTCTAAGTACTTTTAAAGTACTCAAGAAACACATTACCAGAGTAATGGTGCAAGCATTATTACATGTAAATCACAACGACTTGTCCCAAAGGTCAGTTTTTGTTTCTTCCGCTAAGTTGTAACGAACTAAACAAGAGTTCATGTTTTTAAATTTATGTTTTATTTTTGTTTTCGATTCAGAAGCTCTTGAGCTTTCAGCTCTTCGGCTCGGTGCCATGGACATCATAACACTTTGGTTCAGTGCCACGAACACCGTAAATCTGGAGAACCTCTGACTTTTTCTGCCATCATGTGGAATTGAACCCGTACTCACAGAAGGCTTATCACCCGTCGTCTAACGCGCTGCGAACACGCTGGGTCGTGTTTTAAAATAATTTGATCGGCACCTTCGTTAACGTGAAAAACGTTCACTTGTTTGTGTTAAGGCATCTTTCATTAACAATAATATTCTGCCCGCCTGCCCAGCGTGTTCGTAACGCGTTTGACTGCAGATGACAAGCCCTCTGTGAGTACGGGTTCAATTCCGTGGGCTGGCAGATAAAGCCACAGGTTCTCCAGATTTACGTTGTTCGTGACACCGAACCGAAGGGTTACGATGTCCATGGCACTGAACCGAAGAGCTGAAAAGCTCAAGTGCTTCTGGATTGGAAAAAAAAACCAAAATAAAACAAAACAATAATATTCTAAAACAACAGAGTGTGGAAAAGCGTTTTGATATAATTGATGATTTGATCATGTTGGTTTTGATGTGAGACATTTGGCATTTGAGCGAGAAACATTCCGACAAACTGTTAGTGTGATACATTTCTGTTCATGACAAACTATTTGATCAATTATGTTTGTCCTAATAGGAGGAGTAAGATGTGATTACAAATAATTGATTGAATGTTTGATGGAACCATCATCATTGCACTTTGGTGAATAACCATGCGTGCTCCGATCTCTTTTTTTTATCAGAAAGAAATCAGCGACAGTGCACGTACTCCGAAGCATATGCGAGGGTCATTTGTAGACTATTTTGCACCCTTTACATGATATAATTTGTTCAAATAAAGAAAGCAAAAATTGACATTCATTCGAAACGATCACATAATTTTCCAATGTAGAGGGTTCTTGTGTTAATTTCATCAAACATGTACTAATTCAGTATTATTGCGACTCGTTAGACCGCTTCATTAACAAACACAAAACTACATTGCAGACTAAACAATGTTACCAAATATAAACGTATTTGAAATTTATTTCCTAGACCTTCAACTGCGAAACATTGCATGCTGTATTAAATAGAATCAGGACCGTTTGTTTGCGTAAAGGAATGGCTCTCAAAGTGTGATTAGAGGTATCAGTGTGCCTGGCGACATGCCTATGTGCGCACTAGGAATAAAAAAATCAGGGTCGGCAACCAGGTGCCAGCGGGCACCAGGGTAATAAATGGTCAAGACACAGGCCCATGCTTCTCCTATTTAAATAATTAATTACTTATTCTTCTTCACTACCCGTGGAGCATAGGGCCTCAACAGTTGTTCGCCACTTGTTCAGGTCCATGGCTGTTTTCTTTATGGTCTCCCAGGAGTCGAGCACTCTTCATTTCCTCAAGAAGAATTCGTCTCCAGGTCTGTTTAGGGCGTCCTCTTTTTCGTTTTCCTTGTGGGTTTCATCACGGCCTTCTCTATAATGGCCAATTCGCTCCCTTTTTAATGGCGGCGACATGAGGCGGATACATGAGGCAGAGTGTTCGACAATTTTCAAAAGGATTATTATTCTCCTGTATTACTACTATTGGATTAGTTAGTCTGTTAATTATTGTATAATTATAATTAAATAGTTATAATTTAATAATTATCTTCCTTAACAACAAAATAACGATTGTAATTATATATGTATAATATAAGTTAATTTAACAAGTACCTTCTTCAGTAAACATAACTGTTGTCAATGTTGTAAACATAACAAAATAACGATGCCTGGCTAGTAAGTAATGTGTACCAAAATGTAGATCAAATTAAGATTATAATTATATGCGTATAATTTAACAATTATCTTCTTTAATAAACATAACAAAATAACAATGCCTAGAAAGTGTTGTGTACCGAAATATAGACAAGGAATATGTTCTATTGTATAATTGTTGAAAGCACCAGCTATAGGACTCAGTATTAAAATAGATCAAGACATGTCTTTACTGTTCACCTAAAGAAAGTTTCCATAGATAAGAGTTCCTTTAACTGGCTGTCAAATAGTGGGAAAATTGAGAAATGGTTTCATGTTGAGAACCTCTTGTCCATGCAAATCATGCAAAGATTTAGAAGAGCACCAACTATTAACTATTACATGACAATGGCACATGATAATCTGGTTGAAGCAATTAGTTTATCATCCACAACAACAAGCACTAGTTTTGTGCCAGAGAAAACACTCAATTCCTCGCTGAGCAGTTGCATCTGATCAAAACTCCAGATAACAGAATCAGGAATGTTCAATGCAATGTTCAGCAAGCTGCTTCTTCACAAAAAAGAAAAGGAGCAAAATTCAGTAGTAGATAAATATATTTGTGTAATACTGTTTAGTTTATGTGCTAATCAAGCTGTGGTGATTCAGATGGATGAAATTTATGTTAAAACTGCACTGAATTATACTGGAGGATAATTGATTGGCACAGCATTTTGTTTTCCCTTGTTATCCTGTATCACCAGTGATCTCATTCAATATAATGTATCAAAAGTTGTCATGTAGACTATTGATCTCATTCGACATAATGTAGTAAAAGTTGTCATGTAGACTATTGATCTCCTTCGACATAATGTATCAAAAGTTGTCATGTAGACTATTGATCTTCTTCGATATAATGTACCAAAAGTTGTCATAGATTGATCTCTTCGATATAATGTATCAAAAGTTGCATGTAGACTATTGATCTCATTTGACATAATGTAGTAATGAGTAAAGTTGGTATGTAGACTATTGATCTCCTTCGACATAATGTAACAAAAATGGTGTTTCATTTAAGCACACACATTTAATAGATAGGGGTGGACTGAAGTATCCATCACAAGATCTCACTGTTCTCTACTTCATATCATATCTAGTTGTTCAAAAGCTGATATCATCTGAATATGAAGATAAGTTCTTGGCCACGACAAACCAGAAGGAGATTGTCATACAAATTGTAACTGCCAGCTATTTAAAATTCTCATTAGACAGTACTGCATGTATCTGTGGAGCTCAAAAATAAAGACTTTGTCTGTGGTTCCAACATTGTCCTCAACAATTATAGAAAAATAAGGAATGATCAATGCAATGTTCAGCAAGCTGCTTCTTCACAAAAAGGAAAGTAGCAAAATTCAGTAGTAGATAAATATATTTGTGTAATACTGTTTAGTTTATGTGTTAATCAAGCTGTGGTGATGTGCAAACTTGTGACTGACTTATTCATGGATTACTGATAAGTGATGTTAGTTTATGTGCTAATCAAGCTGTGGTGTTGTGCAAACATGTGACTTACTTATTCATGGATAACTGATGAGAGACTACCATAAGCTGATGTAAGTACACTAGTAATCATATATAAATTACTCCTCATTCTGTATAAAATTACTCCTCACTCTAAAGTATTATGTATAAAATTAAACTAAAATAGTATGTGAGAGCAACAACTATAGCTACTCATCATAAAACTTCTTCTGTAATACACACATGCATCCAACAACAAGTTTCTTACATCTGCAAAATGTATTGTCTAGATCGGCGTTTCCCAATAGTAACAGACAATAGTAAGTCTGTGAGAATACACCGCCTCATCCTGTGACGTCACATGGCAATATTTCCGTCAGCGCTGCGGCCATTATAGAGAAGGCCGTGGTTTCATTCAAGTGCTTGTCTAATGATGCTCAACTGTGTCTTCCGTAGGGTATGCCCACCCATCGCCATTTTCTCCTCCTAACCTGTGTCATCATGGGTTCCTGTCCGGTTCTTATCCACAGATCTGTGTTTGTAACTCTATCATACCATCTCAGTCTGAGAATCCGCCGAAGACATCCGTTGACAAAGGTCTGAATCTTATCTGTGTTTAACTTGGTGACTCGAGAACTTGGTCTCTTACAGCAACACACCACAGAAAGCTCACACCGTGTGAAATGAAATGCTTGAAGAATGCAGTTGGGGTCACCAGGAAAGATATAATAGGAAAAGAAGACATAAGAGGCAGAGTGGGCATAACTTCGTGCACCGAATACATCGAAAGACAACAAATACAGTGGTTTGAACATTTAATGAGAATGGAATACAACCAACCACCACTAACATCATACAATAAAAAGAGATCAGGTACTAGAGCCAAGGGAAGACCAACAAAAAGATGGATAGACAATATCAAGACTACACTACATAAACAGGATTAACACAAGGGCAACACATCTGACCATAGAACGCAAATTAAAGCTCCCATCCCTACGCTTAACAACAAGAGTGGACAAACAATTCCATCTTTCCCCTGGGAATAGACAATAGACAATAGACAATAGACAATAGACTCGCCACGTATGCTTCTCATAAGCAGCAAATTAAAAGATGAATAAATATACCTTGCATTTTCCAATTATTTCTGTATTTCTTTGCTTTTTGCATCTTATTTATTTGTATATAGTACGTCTACTATTTTTTTGTTGTACTTCAAGTGCGCCATGACTTCAGATTGTTTGAGAACCACTAGCGTAAAGCATGGAAAATAAATGAATAGAAAATCATGGCTAGAACCTTGTTTGTTTGCACTTGTCTAAACTGTGGACTAAAGGTCGCGTATCCTTTCTGTGGCCACGCTGAATGCAAATTGTTTTGAGGATTGTCCGACGACATAAAATCAAACTTTATGCTCCAGGGGTGAAAACTAATTTATTCATGTCTAAAACAAATGGTTTCCTAACCAATCAGTCAAACTTACTACTTAAAGAACATCATGAATAGTAGTTAAATTATTTTGTCTGTTCAGTTATTGTCTTTGTTTTAAACCCTGATTGTTTTGCATTAAATAAAAATAGCAAAACTATCCAGAAAAAGCAGTATATTCATCTTGTTGATACTTTTCTCAAGAGCTGGTTCAAATCTTTTTTTGATTATAGACATCAGTACATTTTTATACATGAGTACATCAGTATTTATTCTGCTTTGTCGACGTAATTCTTAATTGAGAATTGTATGTACAATTCATGTCATCATCCCTGGTTTTGTTCATTTCTTTCAAATCGATTGAACTCTGATGCAATCAAACGATTAAAGTGCTTGCATCATCATCATCAAGTATGCTGTTATAAGAAGAACTTTGTCCCCATAACAGTCCTTCGCAATTTGGCTTTCTCATAGACAAGATGCAACGCCTCTGCAACCGTCATTATCAAATCATCAGTTAAACCAGTGCACTCTTCATTTTCTTCTTCTCCTGCTGTGTACGCTCTATATCGACCACTTGGTAAACTGCGCTTTGTGATTTGTATCGTTTTGCCAGTTATGCGCCTACAAGTCGGCCAGCCCATCCTATGTATGCGACGCTTGATTCTATATAGTAATCAACTTCTCATGGGTACGGTGAGCAAATGGACTTTGGGATGGTTGATGCAGTGGAGGACAGAGCACGAATGGGAATGTACAATGTGTCCTGACATCGATCGCATAACATAACATTGTCATCAAATTTCTTGTCCTGAACAGAACTTTGCCACCCCAACAGTCCTCCGAAATTTCTCTCTCTCATAGGCCAGATGTCCCACCTCTGCAGCAGTCATGTTCAAACCATCAGTTAAATCCTGAATCCATCTTCTCCGGGGTCTTCCTCTTCTTCTCTTTGCCGGTATACATCCTTCCATAATGGTCTTCTCCAGCCCTTCATATCTTTTTATATGTCCAAAATATCTCAATTTTCTCTTTCTTATTTGTAGCATCAGCCAGTTTTCTTAACATAACATCAGTTAACATAACATAACATATAATAAAAAAAAACATTTGGAAGATTGCTCTAACATTGCATGTTATTTGACTGTATTTCTACAGTGCCATTTGTATGCACGCTTTAGACCAACCTTGCTTTATGAATATTTGAGCATTTTCGTCTTGAATTCCATATTTTCATCTACTCTATTTCTCAACTAAAAGAATACTTGATATGATTATAGTGAGATTTTCAATGAGTTTGCTATGTGCAAATTATCTTTTATTAAAAACACTGTTCGTATATGTTGTAACCACTTATTACTTTCTGGATTATATTGTGAAAGGAACGGAGTTTTGTTTTCATTAGAGCGAGAGACCCAGCCAGAACAGGGGTTGTCTTTTTCAAAATTATCAGAAAAAAACAAGCACACACATATTGTCATACAATTTGGCCACATGTTGCAAAGGACATTGCTTTAGATCATAGATTCCCAACTTTTTTCGGCCCACAGCACACTTTGCACATCTTAAACTTTGTAACGCCCCCTCCACATTATAACAGTTTGCCAACGCCCCTCCTCCCACATATATACATGCTCTACTTTTTCTTTGACATAGAAAATTGATATATATTTATATCATTCATGGTCAATTTTCAAATAATTATATGCATGAAATAGAAAATTGATGAAAAAATGTCTCGTGTAAGACGGGCATAAGATGAATGCAGAATTCAAATTTTAAAAGATTACTCAATAGCAAAATCACAAAAATAATATATTTTAAAATATATATTATTAATTTCTTCTTCAAGGAGCCACCGACCCCTTATCGCATGAACACGTCCCCCTCCCAAATTCTTCTGAACCACTATCGCCCCCTAGAATGTTTCAGCAGCCACTAGGGGGCGGTACCGCCCACTTTGAGAACGCTGTTTTAGATGATCAACAACATTTAGTGTATGCGTTTTAATTATTTATTTTTAAATAAAGAAGTTTTTGACAATATATTTTTAAAAAGCCCAGCATCGTCGAGTGGATTTCACTAACACAAAAAATGATGCAAAGAACGTCTAACCAGCATATGACGTACATATCACCCATATTTATGGCAGCAACCTCACAAAAAATGTCCACCCAATTGGTTTTTGTAGATATGGCTCTTGCAAATATAAACACAATTTCAAATTAGAACAGCAATATCTCTGCTTATATACAGTTTACAAAAACAGTGGAGGTTTACGCTATTGCGTGATATGTACATCATATTCTGGTTTGACATTCGTTGCAGTTCTTATGTTAGAGAAATCCATTCCCCGACGTGGGAGGGAAAGGAGGTGTGGGGTAGGGTGTCTGTAAAATATTTTCTTGAAATACGTTTATAGTTTGTTTATCATCATTATTATCATTGTCTTTTGCAACATGTGGCAAATTGTATGAAAATATGTGTATTAATTTTTATTTCTGTTAATTTTAAAAAGCAAACCTGTTCTGGCTGTTCCTCCGCCTTAAATAACATATGCATTGTTTATGTATGTGCATGCAATCCAAGATTAAATTATAATCTTGCAAGTAGATTCTGATTAAAGTTCAACTCTGATTATAATTTGTATGCCAGGTGTTTTGTATTGATTTTGTAATGGCTTTCTTTCTTTCTCGAATCCTGTATGCCTCACAGCGTCAGGTCAGGAAGAGATTTCTAAAACGGGCCCTAGTATGCGCTTCGTAGATAGTCTCTTTCGTCGCCTCTGTTATCTCTGAGGTCCATCTTTTGCGTGGCCGGCCTTTTGCTTTGTACCCATTGTATCGGAGCAGCATTGCTCTTTGGGGTGCACTGTCTGATGGTAATCTGCTTACGTGACCGAACCATTTAATTTGTTGTTTCTTGATGAAGTCTAGTACTGATGTTGTACCCACTTTTTCCTGATGTCTTCATTTCTCAACCGGTCTCTTCTTGTTACACCCAGCATTCTGCGTAGACACTTCATCTCTGTTGTGACTAGTTTTCTTCTATCGTTTGTTGTCAGCGTCCAGGTTTGGCACTGGTAACATAATGTGGGAGAAAGATTGTGTTGAACATTGCTCTTTTTGTGTTCATGGTGACGTGTTTGCATCTTAAAATTGGCGCCATTTGCCCTATCATTTGATTTGCTTTGTTGCATCTGTGTTGAATTTCATTAGTTATTCTTCCATTTGCTGAAAAAATGCTCCCCAGGTATGTGAAATCTTTTGCTTGATTTAGTAGATGATTATCGATGGAGATGTTGGTAGTGTTTTCCTCTCTGGCGAATGTCATTACTTCTGTTTTGTCGATGTTAATTCTCATGTTGTATTCGTTACATGCTAACTGGAGTCTGTTGATGTGTTGTTGTAGCTGTTCTTCTGTTGTTGATATGATTGCCTGATCGTCTGCAAAAGAAATTCATTGTAATGGCTATAGGATACTAACCTGACCAGAAATATAATATCGGTGATGTTACTGAGCTGGTCTTCTATCTTAATTTTCGGTAAACGAGAAGAATGGTAGTCTCAGTGGTTAACTGGTTAAACAGTTGCCTTGCCTTCAGAAATGAGCTGTGGGTTCGAATCCTTCTTCTTCGTTTTGTTTGAACGCTCCATATCGACCACTTGTTAACCACTCTTTGTGATTTGTATGTAATCTGAGCCTAAGAGCGATTGTACGTTGTGCCAGTTATGCGCATCCAAGTAGGCCAGCACATCCGATTTCTGTTATGCTTTTTATTTACTATGATACCTTCCCTAGTTCCGACATCAATCGTCTCTTATAACATGCCCTTTAGGTAGCAGTGGTACTATTGTTTGTTTCCCATGCGGTCCCCGGTACCACACAGGCATAACTGTAGTCAACAAGGAAGACAATAGGAGAAGAAAAATGATACATTAGATGTGAAAGACGTAAATAAAGTCAATAATCATAACAGGTTATAGAAATAATGAGCAAGCAGGGCAGGGCAATTTAGTTACTCTTCTGTATCGATTCCTCCCCCACTAATAATGGCTGACACATTCCATTTCTTGGTTCATGTTTTTTTAGTTTGCTCTCTAGACAGTTGCAGTGCCTTGCTGACGAGATCTGACTTCCATGGTATGACGAGAACGTAGATTACCAAACTATTTCATGTCCACAGCCCACTTTGAAAACATCAATTTTGTAAACCCCCTTCCCCAAGCCGTTTGATATATTCGACGTAAATAGCAACTAATGATACATTACTGCTTATGCCGTTAAAGTAATGAAAAAGTAGTGGTCAATACGTGCTTCATCTTGAAAACATGGCCTCCGATAAGATAAGGACGGCGAGCTTAGGTAAAAATTCTATGAAATAAAACCACAACCGCTGCGTGACCTTGCATTCCAGTCAGTGGCGGCTCGTGACCGTTTTTGATGGTGGGGCCAGACATACATTTTCGGGAAAATCATGTTTTTGTGTTAGATTATATTTTAATCCATTAAATAATAAATACACGTTACATGTTATTTTTGGTGGGGCCCGGCCCTTCTGACCCTTAATGACGAGCCGCCACTGTTTCCAGTATTGTTTGATAAAGACCTATTCATGTTAAAAACAACACAACTTGTTAAATCAAGGTTATATTATTTTATATGTTAAGTTTAATATTAAGGAATATCAGTATTAATAGTTTTCATCAATAAATAACCATGAACTCATGCAAGTGAGTAAAGTTACACAAGAAATCTTATATTTTTCTATCAAACATATACAAAAACCCCCTCTCATTAAACAGGAATTGTGGTTTTCCCGTCTGAGCTAGTCAGACTTATGTTGCCAGGGGCCACGGTTAGACTTACCAAGGGTTAGACTCCCGCCGACATAGCCTCAAGATACACAAAATTTCCACCTACGATATGGTAAACTAGTTCTGTTCGGCCAATCATCACTGACGCTCTATTTTATTTTAGAGTTTTAAAGCCGAAGGATTTACTTCATTTGCACCGGGTTTTACCCCATATTGCTCGGTCCCTCTCCGCAGAAATGGCACGCCACCAGCCGAGAGTATTGCACATATAAAGCACGAACTCCGTAGCTCCAGCAACAATCCTAGGGGTCTCTGGAAAAAACTGCACTCGTGAACAGAACGGCACGGTCCGGATTCGAACCCACGACCTTCGACTCACAAGGCCAAGGGCTTAATCCAGCTTTAACGCTATTAAGGTTTTCAAGAGAAAATGTACTACTGATTAACAGTACTTTTCATATTCGCCACAAGTAAAATATTTCATATTCGCCACAAGAAAAATATTTCATATTCGCCACAAGTAAAATATTTCATATTCGCCACAAGTAAAATATTTCATATTCTTCGCCACAAGAAAAATATTTCATATTCGCCACAAGTAAAATATTTCATATTCGCCGCAAGTAAAATATTTCATATTCGCCAAAGAAAAATTTTTTTCATATTCACCACAAGTAAAATATTTCATATTCGCCACAAGTAAAATATTTCATATTCGCCACAAGTAAAATATTTCATATTCGCCACAAGAAAAATATTTCATATTCGCCACAAGTAAAATATTTCATATTCGCCACAAGTAAAATATTTCATATTCGCCACAAGTAAAATATTTCATATTCGCCGCAAGTAAAATATTTCATATTCGCCACAAGTAAAATATTTCATATTCGCCGCAAGTAAAATATTTCATATTCGCCGCAAGTAAAATATTTCATATTCGCCGCAAGTAAAATATTTCATATTCGCCGCAAGTAAAATATTTCATATTCGCCGCAAGTAAAATATTGTAGCAGGGAATATGACACCATGTTTTCCCCTTGCTCCTTTTCAATTAACCAAAGGGTAACAATATACCTGGGCGGTGGAACATATAATTACAGACCAGATATGTTAGCAATGAGACTTCTCCTTAACTAGAAGAAGATTTATGCCCCTGTTTTCTTTCTCATGCAGCTAAGTTGAGGTTAATTGTATTCTTTTTTTGAACTTCTGGGTGAGTGTCCGGCCACAAATATAAATTTGGTGGGTTTTTCCTTAACTAGGTTTGAACTTATGCCCTGCCTTTCTTTCTCCTGCAGTCAACTTAGGGTTAATTGTATTCTTGTTTTTCTAGAAATTCCATAGGTCATAAATATCAAATTAGCTGGGATTTTCCCAACCAGCAACTAGATTTGACAGCGAGAATTATATTCTAGGACAATGACTGATTTGGATACAAAGAAAATTGCCAGTGGTTAAATAGAAGGCTTTTTTGTAGATTATGAGAGACTTCGCACACACACTTCACAGAGACAGTTGACAGAACACAACATCTTCACACACACTTGGCAGAGACTTGGCAGAGGGACGGTTGGACACACACACTTCACAGAGACGGAGGGACAGAGAGGTACCCAGGAACAGGCAGTGTAGGTAGTCCAGAGACAGTAACAGACAGTTAATTGATAGGAGGAAAGATTAACCAGTGCTTGTAGTCTAGAGATAGTGACATCATGCAAGCTAACCAGTGCTTGGTAGTCTACAGATAGTGACATCATTCAAGCTAACCAGTGCTTGGTAGTCTACAGTTGGTGACCACGCCAGAACTTAGTGTTATCAACAAGACAGCCCTGAGGGGGTTGACTTTGACCTAAATAGAGAGACAGTTGCAACTAAATAGAAAAAAAGACACAAACAAGAAATATTCAAGGCGGTTCGATCGAAAAGGAGACATTTCAAATAAAAGGGACATACTCAAGGACTTCTGAACAGAAACATTCATGTTCATATTTTTGGCAGAAGAGATAAGTAGACCATAATATTTAATACGATTATATTTACGGTTGTATTTTTTTGGTAATAGAGGTGTCTTAATATGATGAGGTAATATACTTTATATATTTTTTTCAGGAAGATTGGTTGTTTTAAATTTAGATATGGAGAAATTGACAAATGCTAAACAGAACCATAAATAATCAACTGATTTGCATGTTTATATATATGAATGTATATTTTTGTATTGAAATAAGCAAATGAATAAATAAAAGTTGAGAATCAGATTGATTCTCACATAGAGGTATAATATCTTTGACGGTCGTTTTAAATTGGATTATATTCTATGTTAGAGTGTGATAGTTGTCGAGTTAGTAGCGTTTATGTTGCAGTCACGAAAGATAAAAGATAATAGGTCAGACCAGAACAGTAGCCCAGATCATACGATTACATTTATGGTACCGTGACATAGGATAGTCCAGCAGCTCATACTATTACATTATGGCGCCTGTGAACCAGAATTCGAACAGTAGCCAAGCTTAGACTATTACATAAATGTTGCCGTTGACCCAAGGATAGAACACAGGATTACAGTAGCTAAGCCTTGACGGCTACAATATTTCATATTCGCCACAAGTAAAATATTTCATATTCGCCACAAGTAAAATATTTCATATTCGCCACAAGTAAAATATTTCATATCCGCCACAAGTAAAATATTATTGTAAAGAAACTTTCTGTCAGGATTAATGTATATTTTATTATTTGAGATAATGTTACTTATAATATTATTGTCTTATTCATATTATTAACGTAAGTATTATTATTGCAATGGTCCAATGGCACCAGCGCACACATAGTCAGTTGTCAGGTGCGCACCGAAACCAATCTTGGACAGCACTAAGGTAGACTAGTGTGAAGGATACACGCTTCAAGAAACCAGAAAGAATCATAAGATGAGAACTACTTTTAACTCTTCCAATGACTCAAACACAACAGTGCATAGTATTCCATTTGTCTTTTATCCGTCTAATCTAATATGTCTATATGGGTCTCTGAGGAGTAGATATTTGGTGCTTGTCTCTCGTGCCAAAGGTAGCAGGTTCGCTCCCTCGTAGAGCCATCCGAATATTTTTCCAGATATCCCTAATCTCAGTGTAGGTGAGATCGAGTTTCTAGTCCTATCTAAGACGGACGATAAAACATAAGTCCCATGTTCAATTTGAGCACGTTAAAGAACCCTTGACAGTTCACAATCGAGAAGAGAAACCTGGGCAAAATTCATTAGACAAAATTTAAAAAAAAGTCCCTACAAACATATCTTCACCATTTTCAAAATTACATCGGGGACCCACACAGATGCTACGGAGTTCGTGACTGCAGCTGAGATCATCATGTGAAAGAAATAGATTGGAGCACACATGGCTACTCACCGAAGTGCAATGTCCTATCAATAAACCTCAAATATCATTTAACCTCTGTCACCCCTCTTCCTAACACAACCACAATCAACACAACACATACAATATTTATATCAACATTCCCTACAACAATATATCTGCACTTTTATCATCTCATATAGTCAGAACCACTTATAAAAACCAAAGTTCTGTCTGGTCTCGTCTAATTTCCTTCTCATTTCCATTTTCCATAATGATGTACTATAAATTATATCACCTTCACTCTTCAATAATCTAAAATCGATGCGATGTTTTTGTTAAATTATTTAGACCTTGCGAAAGAACTTAGTTAATCAAGACTGGCTGTTCATTGATACGTGGTGTCACTTCCTGATACATCTTTAATTTATGTCAGTCCTTTCATGCATCTAATAAAATGTTTGATATTTCTGTGATTGCATTATCTCTAGAATTATTATTGTTGTATTAATGTAAAATTTTATGACATGTTGTGAATTTGCTCTACGTATTTCTATTATTTTGTTTATTCTCAGGTGGAAGATGTAGTTGGCTGTCCACTCTTGCCGTTAAGCGTAGGAATGGGAGCTTTAATTTGCGTTCTAGGGCTAGATGAGTCGCCTTTGTTGTGTTGTAACCGTGTTTATTTAGTGTGGTCTTGATATTGTCTATCCATCTTTTCTTGGTCTTCCTTAGCTCTAGTACCCGATCTCTTTTTATTGTATGCTGTTATTGGTGGTTGGTTGTATTTCATTCTCATTAAATGTCCAAACCACTGCATTTGTTGTTTTTCGATGTATTCGATGCATGAAGTTATGCCCACTCTGCTTCTGATGTCCTCATTTCGTAGTCTGTGTTTCCTTGTGACTCTCACTGCCTCAAGCATTTCATTTCACACGTGGTGAGCTTTCTGGGGTGTCTTGCTGTAAGAGACCAAGTTTGGCACTGGTAACAAAGTGTTGGTAGGAAAATACTTTTATCATCTGTCTTTTCACTTCCATCTTGATCTTTGGGTGTTGTAGTAATGGTGCCAGCTGGTAGGTCACTGCATTTGCTTTTGACACCTTGTCTCTATTTCTCTATCGAGTTTTCCGTCCTCTGTGAAAATGCTGCCTAAATATTTGAATTCAGAAACTTGCTTTACTCTGGTCTTATCTAATTTGTATGTTTGTTTGGCTTAGTGTTCTGCTGAATTTCATGGTCTCGGTCTTTTATTTGTTGATTGTCATATTGTACTTTCTACATGCTTTTAGCAATGAATTCGTGTGATGTTGTAGCTGATCTTCATAGATTAAACTTTGGTCATCCGCAAAAAGCAATTCGTTGATTTGGTTGTTTAATTGGTCGTCGTGATCGTTGTCTATGTCAATAAGGTCTTTTTCGCACTGTACCTCTTTCACTATTCTGTCTATGTATATATATATATTGAAGAGAAGAGGTGAGAGCACACAACCCTGTCTGACTCTGATTTTGTTTCGAATAAGTACGTCATTCCGTCTGCTGTTCTTACAACACTGTGGCTATTTGTGTATATTGCTCTGATATTGTCTAGCAGTTGTCCCTTGATCCCATAGTTTTCTAGTGTTTCCCATAGAACACTTCTATCTATTCTGTCAAATGCCTTTTCTTGATCGATGAACAATAAGTGTAGCTCTTTGTTATATTCTATTGCTTTTTCACTCAGTTGTCTCAGAGTGAATAGAGCGTCTGTGCATCCCACTCCTCTTCTAAATCCAAACTGTGATGGGCTTATTTGTGGGTCAGCAATGTGTCTTATGCGCTGTTCTAATATTTTTGAGTATATTTTACCAGTGTGGCTTAATAGTGAAATGCCTCTGTATGTTTCGCATTCTCTTTTATTGCCTTTATTTTTCCATAATGGGACTATTACTGATTTTTGCCAGTCATCTGAAACTTTTCTTTCTGTCCAAGCTGTTGTGAATATTCTATCATTTTACACCTATTTCTATGCATGCTTTAATTGCTTCGTTGGGTATGCCATCTGCGCCTGGTGATTTGTTGTTTGGGCTGTTCTTTATTGCTGTTTCAATTTCTTGGATCAATATATATGGTTCTGTTTCTTCACTGTCCTTTGTTGTGTATATATATATATTCAGTTAATTTAGTAGGGTTGTAAAGTTCTTGAAAATATTCCTTCCATCCTTCCTATTCTTCTTCTTCTAAAGCTCCATATCGACCACTTGATAACCACTCTATCTACATATCTAGGAAGACATTTTTTCTGCAAACGGAAGAATAACTAATGAAATCCAACACAGGTGCAACAAAACAAATGGATCAATTTTTAAATGTAAACATGTCACCATGAACACAAAAATAGCAATGTTCAACATAATCTTTCTCAAACATTATGCTATCAGTGCTAAACCGGGACGCTGACATCAAATGATAGAAGAAAACTATTCACGACAGAGATGAAGTGTCTACACAGAATGCTAGGGGTAACAATAAGAGACCGGTTGAGAAATGAAGACATTAGGGAAAAAGTGGATACAACATCAGTACTAACCCATCAAGAAACAACAAATTAAATGGGTTGGCCCCATAAGTAGATTACCAATAGACAGTGTACCTCATAAGAGCGATGTTGCTCCGATGCAATGAACACAAAGCACAAGGGCGGCCATGCAAAAGGTGGACATCAGAGATAACAGAGGCGACGAAACTATTCATGGAACGCACACAAGGGCTCGTTCTATAAATCTTTTTTTTTCCTGACGATGTAAGGCAAGTCAGGATATGGAGAAAAGAAAGAAAAAGAAAGATACACACTCTTTGTGATTTGTATGTGATCCAAGCCTAAGAGAGATTGAACATTGCGCCAGTTATGCACATATAAGTACTCTAAAAACACATCCGATTCCTGCGACGTTTTTTTTTTAGAAGGGTAACTTCCTGGATCCTACCTCAGTCGACTCTTGCAAGCCTTGTAGGTCACAGTGTTACTATTCTTTGCTCTCATTGAGGGCCCTGGCAATACACAGGTGGTTAGTCTTATTCCTCATTGTTCCTCGCTGAATTAAAGGACCACAAAAGTTGTCCTATACTTTACTCAATTTCTGATCCTTTTTGGCTTCCTGGAATAATTCGATATCATTTAGTCTTTCAAGAAAGGTCTGTCTTAGGATATTTCTAGTCGTGGCATCTGATAACATACGGCCTGCGTACTCAGGCCAAAATTATTGGAAATAATAGCTCAAATGTTGCTCGATTCTCGAATGTCAGTGTTATTTTATATATACAAATTTCAGTGTTGTTTTATATAGACAAATTTCAGTGTTGTTTTTATATAGACAAATTTCAGTGTTATTTTATATAAACAAATTTCAGTGTTGTTTTTATATAGACAAATTTCAGTGTTGTTTTATATAGACAAATTTCAGTGTTATTTTATATAAACAAATTTCAGTGTTGTTTTTATATAGACAAATTTCAGTGTTGTTTTATATAGACAAATTTCAGTGTTGTTTTTATATAGACAAATTTCAGTGTTGTTTTATATAGACAAATTTCAGTGTTGTTTTTATATAGACAAATTTCAGTGTTGTTTTATATAGACAAATTTCAGTGTTGTTTTATATAGACAAATTTCAGTGTTGTTTTTATATAGACAAATTTCAGTGTTGTTTTATATAGACAAATTTCAGTGTTGTTTTTATATAGACAAATTTCAGTGTTGTTTTATATAGACAAATTTCAGTGTTGTTTTATATAGACAAATTTCAGTGTTGTTTTATATAGACAAATTTCAGTGTTGTTTTATATAGACAAATTTCAGTGTTGTTTTTATATAGACAAATTTCAGTGTTGTTTTTATATAGACAAATTTCAGTGTTGTTTTTATATAGACAAATTTCAGTGTTGTTTTTATATAGACAAATTTCAGTGTTGTTTTTATATAGACAAATTTCAGTGTTGTTTTATATAGACAAATTTCAGTGTTGTTTTATATAGACAAATTTCAGTGTTGTTTTTATATAGACAAATTCATTTTAAAAACAAAACAACATGCTAAATCAAGGTTATATTATGTTATAAATTAAGTTTAACTGATTCAGTACCAGGTTTTTTCACCTCTGGACGGAATTATTTTTTTAGCTTCAAAATATTGCACACATACTTTAGTTAAATTAAAATATTGTTTCTAAATATGATTTAAAGTTGAACTTATTATATATCAAATTAAAGATAAATGATTGTACTTTCATAAAATATTTATTGTATGCGAAAATATAATGTTGTGTTGACTGTGCATGACAAATATTAGCATGTAATAAAAATATTAATTGAAATTGTGAGAACAAAATCCAACTTACCAAGGGCCTTGAGGAACAATATGGTGAATAAGTCAGTGTAACTGCTCTCTTTATATAAGTAATCCATTTATGAATACACAAAAATTAAGAAAATATTGATGGAATATATGGTTTACTAACTGTTCGCAAATTAGCAACACGACCATCTTTGAAGAAATTTCCATTAAAAATTGTCAAATTGAAGATTTCACATACTAAACATTCATGTCTCATAATATATAATCACATACAGTGGAAATTATAGCAATATTTACAGGAATAAAGAACTAAAGTATATGAATAATAGTCCTAACATAGCAACTATATAACTTCTCTCCAAGTAGACTGTGTAGGTTCTGTCTGAATCCTTCTTCTTTTGTTGCAATCCTACTGGAACCTGACTGGGCAACGCCCCTCTCGCAGCTGGTTGGGAAACACTACTAGTATTATTTAAATTATTAATAATCGACGTATTTAAATCACAAACTTCTGTGTCATCAGAAGCTTCACTATCTTCACTATCAGTATCTACATCTTCATGCAACCAATCTGGCGCTTCTGCAGCTGTAAAACATGCAGAACGAGCTGATAACAAACCATTTCTAGACTCTGAATTGTTAGACATTATTTTTTAATCACAGGGTAACTTGAAAACGAAAATTAAACTTGGTTTCACTTCTGATTCTAGTCAAAACCACGATGTTGTGATTTGGTTATCGTTAGTACTTCCTTTCTACTTAGTTTCCGGTTGATATAAAACTACAATCGGAGTGAAAATTAATAAAAACTCAACGCAATAGTAGCCGTCTTTTAAAAGACGCTTGGGACACGCAGATAAGAAATATGTGCACTAGAGTGTTCCACGGGACCGAATCAGTTAATACCAATGAATATCAGTATTATTACCATTTTTCATCAATAAATAGCAATGAGCGCATAGAGTTTAGTAAATTGTTTAGTAAGAGTTTATTAACAACGGCGTACATTGCTCTATCAAACATATACAAAAACCAGGTCCCATTATACAGAAATTTCCTATTTTCCGTGTGAGCTAGTCGGTCTTTTGTTGCCGGAGGAGGGTGGGGGCGAGGAGGAGGCCACCATTTAGTAGTACCGTTTCCGTTGGAGACCCTACTGTATCCTTTGCTGGAAATGTCCAAAATATCGCAATTTTCTCCTCCTTGCCTGGGTCATCATAGTTTCCTGCCCTCTTCTTATCTACAGAAATGTGTTTGTCACTTTGTCATACAATCTCAGTCTGAGAATCTGCTAAAGACAGTTGTTGATAAGGTCAGTGTGTTATTTATAATATATTTGGTGATTGACGTTTCTGTGCCAATACAACAAGACAGATTTCATATTTGAGATGAATATAAAGTTGTTCTTATTCTTTGTTATTACTTTTCTACATTTCGTTTTTATGTTTCTTCTATATATTCATTTCTTCTCTTTTGTATCTATTGTTTTATAGTTTTGACTTACTTGACTTATTCCTCACAGCTCCTCGTGGAACATAGGGCCTAAACAGTTGTTCGCCACTCTTCTCGATCTCTGGCTGTTCTCTTTATGGTCTCCCAGGATAGTTCAGCACTGTTCAGTTCCTCGAGAAGACTTCGTCTCCAGGTCTGGTTAGAGCGTCCTTTTTTCGTTTTTCTTGCAGGTTCCGCTCAAGTCCTTGTCTAGTGACACTCGACTGTGTCTTCCGTGGGGTATGCCCACCCATCGCCATTTCTTCCTCTTGACCTGTGTCATCATTGGTTCCTGTCCGGTTCTTATCTACAGGTCTGTGTTTGCAACTCTATCATACCATCTCAGTCTGAGAATCTGCCGAAGATATCCGTTAATAATGGTCTGAATCTTATTTGTATTTAACTTGATGAATCGCCACGTTTCTGAGCCATACAGCAACACAGACTTCACATTTTAGCTGAATTTCGTGAGCTTTATTTTCGTAGAGATGGCAGAGGACTTCCACACTGTGTGCAGGATACCAAAGGATTGTCGGGCTTTCCAAATCCTGGCATTAATGTTCTCATCTGTACCTTCTGGTTTGCTGATTTATTGTCTTGTAGTAAGCTTTTACAAATCAAGACCTTGTTAAGAAAAATCTTTAATCTTCCTTCATTAAAAAAGTGATGAACTTACCGTGCCCAAAATACCAATCCGCTCACATCTGCACTATATAATTGTGTAGTTGTAATATAACAGCATAGTTGTTACTGAATTTGCTTCTTAGGCTAGTGGTCAGGGTTCAATTCTACAGTGGACATTAAGTTTTTTCCGACAGTTACGGCTCTCAAGTCGACCCAGCCTCAATTGGCTACCAGAAAAAGCACCGGGAAATAAAGGTGGCCTGCATAATGTTGACCACATCACCCATCGTGTGCCGACAGTCAATGAAAATACAAACTTAACACCGTATTACCTTATATAACATATAACAGAGGTTTCTTTACATTTCCTTTACTGCATTTTAAATAATGTGAACCACCCACAAGATCCCATCAGCAGACTAAACTGAAAACAACACACAACAACCTTTAGCCTAAGAACAGGTCACTGCAGGCTCAACCATCACAAAACTTAAAGAGCAAGCTATGGGGAACTCGCGAGGAACTTCAGCTGACATGCAGCTTCATAGAGGCAGCCCATCTCATGTTTTAGACGAGTATACTTCTTCTTCTTCGAACGCTTCCTATTCACCATTTGTTAACCACTCTATGTGATTTGTAGGTGACCTGAGTCTAAGAGCGATTGTACGTTGCGCCAGTTATGCGTCTAAAAGTAGGCCAGCATATCCCATTTCTGCGAGACTTTTTATTTACTAGGATAGCTTACCTAGGTTCTACATCAGTTGTCTCTTACGACATGCCTTGTAGGTTGCAGTGGTACTATTCTTTGCTTCCCTTGCGAGTCCCAAAACCACACTAGGAAGACGAGCATACGAAACCGAACGCACAGACGAAGAAAAATAAGTCATAAAGTGAAATTTGAAACTCTATATTCGCTGCAAGTTAAAGAAATTGTGGCGTGTAACCTGAACAGGCGACTTGTAAGGAATCCAATAGATGTGAGTATGTCATAAACGATCGGTTTTTATCTTTGATGATATTCATATATAATCACGCGACTTGACATAGATATGTTGAACCAAATCACGAACATATTTTAAGAGCAGCCATATTAATCATTTCATCTTCACTCTTGTCAAATAAGTCCAGAAACTGTCATGGGAGTATTTCATTTATATGTCTTCTTAAAGATGTCCCATTTCTAATTTTAATTTTCCAAGATTGCATATTTCGAAAACTTGAAAGTGTCAAGTTTAGAGACATCAACAGAAACGAGCTGGTTATTGATAAATATTATAATTTAGTTCAAGGGTTGAAAAATGACTAAATCTGTTAGAAAATTTGACAGTAAAGAGTTCACAATTTTTGACAAAACGACGAAGATCCAATACAAGCCACTGATATGTTCTGAAACAGAAACGACGAAGATATCATACAAACTACTTATATATTCTGAGATTTCAGATTTGAAAATAAAGATAGTTATCTCCTGTCCAAAATTTTAATTTCTTTTGAAACGCGTTTATTGAATACGGAAATGTCACAAACTTGTTCATGTAATTCTAGATTAAAATCATTTCTTCTTCTTCTTTGCGTTCGGTTTCGTATGCTCGGCTAAACCATGAGATGGGTTGCCTCTATGAAGCTGCGTGTCAGTTGAATTCTTCGATACATTATGGAAATGATTATTCCTTAGCACAACGAGCAAGAAACACACTGTGTTTAGCCAGAGCCAACTATAAACTTATGGGCCTTCGGGCTCAGGTAAGAATTATGGGAAATCAGACCACAAACACACCACGTGACTTCGCATTCCAGTATTGGTGTATATAGACGAATTCATTTTAAAATCAACACAAAATCCTAAATCGAAGTTATATTATGCAACAAGTTAAGTTTAACGATAAGTAATATCAATATTATGAATATTTTTCACCAATAAAAAACCATGGACTCACAGAATTGAGAAAAATTGCAAAAAGCGTGCACTGTTGTATCAAACATCTGTAATTTTCAGCCCCCTTTTCTGATCTAGGTCAGGAGTCCCGGTAAGTTATCTAGAGTTGGTTGTGGTTTAACAGTCACTGTAGGTGCCTCATCTGTTATTACGCAACAAGTTTTAAAAGTAGTAAGTTACACTTCTTCACAAATGTAAGGATTATGTTACAAATTATCTGTTTATTGAGTCGGTTTTTCTCCTTCTCCTTCTTCAGCGATTCCTGGTCATGCGCTTACTTTAATGTGGACCACTACCAGGGCAGTCAGCTTCAGGTCTGTCAGGTTTTCCTAAAGCTTAGATTTAGGTCGACTAGGTGTTGCCACATGTTGCTTCTCAGCACACACAGGAGAGGACAGTCTTGCAGAACATGCTCTGGAGTCTGTTCCGCCTGCTGACACTGTCAGAGAGCTGTTTGACTTATTCATTTTTAGTAATTAAGATTTCAACAAATTCCTCTTTACTATAAAATTGGTTATTGGTGACTAAACTGTACTCTGGGAAGACCAATAGGAGCTCAGTCTTCCCCAACAGAAATCGAAGAGTGTGCATACTGATGGTTCCCATGGCTAACTGATTAAACACACTCCTCGCTCTGCAGCTCAGGAATATATTTCTACTTGTACAACGAGTAATTCCAAACTGTTTAAATCGCTGGATTGATTCAACATCTATATTAGTGTCCTCATACAACAGACAGTCACAAAGATATTGAAGAATATCCCTCTTATCCATCTTCAACAATCGATGCTGTTGATGTAAACCTGTCCGCTCACTTCTTACCGTAAACATTCACATTTACTGTAACATTAGAAAATACTAGCCTAATTACTACACACAATTGCAGTATCCAAAATGTCTGTGCTTTCAATCAACTGAATTTAAAACTATTCATACAACTGCAAGTTTGCGAAATAACTGAGATAGTAAATTAATAGAAATCTGTTCAACCCTTCTAGCTACAGTTTGATGAGGCAAATGGATACTCTGAATGGAAGACAAAAGCTCAGATCTATTGAACAGAGTTTCAGCTGCAATGATCAATGTTTCCTTAACTCTTTCCTCATCCCTGAAAGGTTTATTTCTTTTAGCTAATACATGACTGATGAGAGAGTCTTTCCTCATCCCTGAAAGGTTTATTTCTTTTAGCTAATACATGACTGATGAGAGAGTCTTTCCTCATCCCTGAAAGGTTTATTTCTTTTAGCTAATACATGACTGATGAGAGAGTCTTTCCTCATCCCTGAAAGGTTTATTTCTTTTAGCTAATACATGACTGATGAGAGAGTCTTTCCTCATCCCTGAAAGGTTTATTTCTTTTAGCTAATACATGACTGATGAGAGAGTCTTTCCTCATCCCTGAAAGGTTTATTTCTTTTAGCTAATACATGACTGATGAGAGAGTCTTTCCTCATCCCTGAAAGGTTTATTTCTTTTAGCTAATACATGACTGATGAGAGAGTCTTTCCTCATCCCTGAAAGGTTTATTTCTTTTAGCTAATACATGACTGATGAGAGAGTCTTTCCTCATCCCTGAAAGGTTTATTTCTTTTAGCTAATACATGACTGATGAGAGAGTCTTTCCTCATCCCTGAAAGGTTTATTTCTTTTAGCTAATACATGACTGATGAGAGAGTCTTTCCTCATCCCTGAAAGGTTTATTTCTTTTAGCTAATACATGACTGATGAGAGAGTCTTTCCTCATCCCTGAAAGGTTTATTTCTTTTAGCTAATACATGACTGATGAGAGAGTCTTTCCTCATCCCTGAAAGGTTTATTTCTTTTAGCTAATACATGACTGATGAGAGAGTCTTTCCTCATCCCTGAAAGGTTTATTTCTTTTAGCTAATACATGACTGATGAGAGAGTCTTTCCTCATCCCTGAAAGATTTATTTCTTTTAGCTAATACATGACTGATGAGAGAGTCTTTCCTCATCCCTGAAAGGTTTATTTCTTTTAGCTAATACATGACTGATGAGAGAGTCTTTCCGAACAGAGGAGTTTCAGGGCTGTGAATCCCACTCGCTGACCAGATTGAGAGAAGATTGAGTATCACTATTGGTGCATCCTGAAAAGAACGACATACCAAATATGCAAAGAAAATGATTAATCAACATCGAACTGGCGTGTTGGGCCACTGGACGATGCTGGATTTGCTAAGGCGGAGATCGGAGCACCAATGGACATGTCCGGAGTGCTATGATGATAGTTCTCATATAACTGATAACTGATTTTGTAAGAAGTTATTGTCCCGTTATTTTATTGCGTAACAGTCTTTGTAAACACACACTCTGTCCCAATGGTTTTTTTAGAACTTAAAATCCTTTACGTTGTGCCTTCACAGGATATTCACTATTAAGCTGTTATGATTAGTGAAGAAATGTCGCTATATATTCCCCTTTTTAACTAGAAAGTTCTTTCCAAAATTCGTGAACATCTTTACCGACCGATATCAGATCATCCCCTTGACATAAATTCATGATTTTTACATTTTTATATAGGTAACAGTGATGACCTTCCAAACGTATTTTTTGTCCACCCAAATCTTTAATTCTGTAAGATTTTTATCGTATGTTATTACTAAAATTACAGCAATGTTGATAAGGTATACTTGTCGAAATTTTACAGTACGATTGTCAAGTTTGTCTATAACTAAGCATTTCCGTGTTCCACAGTGCAAGTCAAAATCGGAAATCCCGTGGAATTAATCAGTTCATAATGTTTCCTAACGACTGTCATTGGCGTATGTACACAACATTTAATTTCATTTATAGAAGTGGAAGGTATCATTTGTTCACTATGTGACTTTTCTTTTTATAATATGTAATAGGGATACGCCTTTGAAATCATTCGCCACCATGTTGTGTATTACTGTAAATTCTAAACTTTGATGATCATTTTGTTGTGCTTATGCAAAATTATATAACAAAAACGTTTTTTGCATCAACCAAACTATCGACCAATTAGTTAAACATGTATTCGTAAGGAAGGTCGTGAGATATATGACTGCTTGCAAAAAAATCACTTGTATGCATCAGGTAGATTTCGTACAAATTAAACCTTAGTGTGTTCTCGACTTTCGGAACGTTTTATAATAAATATCACAGCAATACATAACTAACTCACGAATTTGCTTTTGCATTGACAGAAAAAAGCGATCCTCCTGTTACGAAATAAAAAATGTGCTCTGTTGCAGTTTAATCGTATTTTTAAATTGACAGATAACACTAATTAACAGATATTGTACACCTTTCGTAGCTTGAGTGACGGATTAGATCATCATCATTGCACTTCGGTGAGTAACCATAGTGCTCAGATTTCTTTCTTACAGAGGAAGATCTCAGTTGCCGTGCACGAACTCCATAGTACCGGCGAGGATCCCCGATGTAATTTACATGATGGTAAAAATTATTTGTAGGAATTATGTTTCCTAATCTTTCTAATGAATTTTGCACAGGCAGCGGCTTTCTAGCCTACTTTTCTCGATTTTGAACTGCTATGTGTTCTTGTACGTGCTCAATTTGAACACAGGAGCTACGTTTTATCGTCTGTCTCCGATAGGACTATAAACTCGATCTCCATTACGCTGAGATCAGAGATCTCTGGATAAAGTTCCCGATGATTTCACGAGGAAGTAAACCAAGTACCTATGGAAAGAGAGGCAAGCACGTAACCTCTACGCTACAGAAACCTTGGACGGGTTTGCTGGAGATTTATTTGATATTTGTGCAGAATACCACCGACGCAGAGGCAAGCACGTAACCTCTACGCTACAGAAACCTTGGACGGGTTTGCTGGAGATTTGATTGATATTTGTGCAGAATACCACCGACGCAGAGGGAAGCACGTAACCTCTACGCTACAGAAACCTTGGACGGGTTTGCTGGAGATTTATTTGATATTTGTGCAGAATACCACCGACGCAGAGGGAAGCACGTAACCTCTACGCTACAGAAACCTTGGACGGGTTTGCTGGAGATTTATTTGATATTTGTGCAGAATACCACCGACGCAGAGGCAAGCACGTAACCTCTACGCTACAGAAACCTTGGACGGGTTTGCTGGAGATTTATTTGATATTTGTGCAGAATACCACCGACGCAGAGGCAAGCACGTAACCTCTACGCTACAGAAACCTTGGACGGGTTTGCTGGAGATTTATTTGATATTTGTGCAGAATACCACCGACGCAGAGGCAAGCACGTAACCTCTACGCTACAGAAACCTTGGACGGGTTTGCTGGAGATTTATTTGATATTTGTGCAGAATACCACCGACGCAGAGGAAGCGTAACTCTACGCTAAGAAACATTTGCTGGATTATTTGTATTGTGCGAATCCCCACGCAGAGACCGCTCTACGCTAGAAACCTTGGACGGGTTTGCTGGAGATTTATTTGATATTTGTGCAGAATACCACCGACGCAGAGGGAAGCACGTAACCTCTACGCTACAGAAACTTTGGAAGAGTTTGCTGGAGATTTATTTGATATTTGTGCAGAATACCACCGACGCAGTTGGAAGCACGTAACCTCTACGCTACAGAAACCTTGGACGGGTTTGCTGGAGATTTATTTGATATTTGTGCAGAATACAACCGACGCAGAGGGAAGCACGTAACCTCTACGCTACAGAAACCTTGGACGGGTTTGCTGGAGATTTATTTGATATTTGTGCAGAATACCACCGACGCAGAGGCAAGCACGTAACCTCTACGCTACAGAAACCTTGGACGGGTTTGCTGGAGATTTATTTGATATTTGTGCAGAATACCACCGACGCAGAGGCAAGCACGTAACCTCTACGCTACAGAAACCTTGGACGGGTTTGCTGGAGATTTATTTGATATTTGTGCAGAATACCACCGACGCAGAGGGAAGCACGTAACCTCTACGCTACAGAAACTTTGGACGAGTTTGCTGGAGATTTATTTGATATTTGTGCAGAATACCACCGACGCAGAGGCAAGCACGTAACCTCTACGCTACAGAAACTTTGGACGAGGTTTGCTGGAGATTTATTTGATATTTGTGCAGAATACCACCGACGCAGAGGGAAGCACGTAACCTCTACGCTACAGAAACCTTGGACGGGTTTGCTGGAGATTTATTTGATATTTGTGCAGAATACCACCGACGCAGAGGCAAGCACGTAACCTCTACGCTACAGAAACCTTGGACGGGTTTGCTGGAGATTTATTTGATATTTGTGCAGAATACCACCGACGCAGAGGGAAGCACGTAACCTCTACGCTACAGAAACCTTGGACGGGTTTGCTGGAGATTTATTTGATATTTGTGCAGAATACCACCGACGCAGAGGCAAGCACGTAACCTCTACGCTACAGAAACCTTGGACGGGTTTGCTGGAGATTTATTTGATATTTGTGCAGAATACCACCGACGCAGAGGCAAGCACGTAACCTCTACGCTACAGAAACCTTGGACGGGTTTGCTGGAGATTTATTTGATATTTGTGCAGAATACCACCGACGCAGAGGCAAGCACGTAACCTCTACGCTACAGAAACCTTGGACGGGTTTGCTGGAGATTTATTTGATATTTGTGCAGAATACCACCGACGCAGAGGGAAGCACGTAACCTCTACGCTACAGAAACTTTGGACGAGTTTGCTGGAGATTTATTTGATATTTGTGCAGAATACCACCGACGCAGAGGGAAGCACGTAACCTCTACGCTACAGAAACTTTGGACGAGTTTACTGGAGATTTATTTGATATTTGTGCAGAATACCACCGACGCAGAGGGAAGCACGTAACCTCTACGCTACAGAAACCTTGGACGGGTTTGCTGGAGATTTATTTGATATTTGTGCAGAATACCACCGACGCAGAGGGAAGCACGTAACCTCTACGCTACAGAAACCTTGGACGGGTTTGTTGGAGATTTATTTGATATTTGTGCAGAATACCACCGACGCTGAGGGAAGCACGTAACCTCTACGCTACAGAAACCTTGGACGGGTTTGCTGGAGATTTATTTGATATTTGTGCAGAATACCACCGACGCAGAGGCAAGCACGTAACCTCTACGCTACAGAAACCTTGGACGGGTTTGCTGGAGATTTATTTGATATTTGTGCAGAATACCACCGACGCTTTGACAAAAACAGAATTAAGATGGACCGCAGACATGAGTTTGTGACGAGAGAGACCAAAATAAACCTCTAGAAGTACACTGGAAATACAAATAAAATCCTGTGAACTGATATGATTAAAAGGTTTTCGAAATTTTATCAAACTATAACAAACTTCCTCCAGTTTATAATAACAGCGATTAAAATTACAATTAACAATATTTATAACTACTAAAAATGAAAATATAATAATAAAGTTTGGAAAAAAGTAATCAAAAATAATGAAGATAAAAAGTTAGTTTCACTGATGGTACATTGCAATTAGAAAAGACGAAAACGCCCTGTTAGAAGTGCTAAAGTTCATTTAACGATTGTTGACAATTTTCTTCTAAAATAAATGTACTTTCCCTCTCTACTCTTCATTTTGTTGGTGTGTTTTTTAATTTAGTTGATGCAAAAGCTGTTTTTACCATTAATCGACATTTGGTAAAAGACAACAATAACATTCAAATAATCACATTTTTCGAAATTTCCAGAGTTGTGTACTTTCTGCAAATAGTCATGAACATCTAACTGAGATTTTTTCCAATATAACTTTCTTAATGGAATATAGTTCTGGGATGTTCCTAACACTGTCAGATTTTGATTGCAATGTTGTTTAATAAAGTAATATTTTATAGATTGTGGTTGTTAGTTCTCATTCAGTTTTCATTCCCATTAGGGGATCAGATATCAGTTATCAGAGGACTATCATCAAAGTGCTCAAGACATGTCCATATGTGCTCCGATCTATGACTGAACAAATTCAGCAGCGTCCAGCGGTCCAACACGCCAGTTCGATGTTGATTCATCAATCTCTTTGCATATTTGGTGAGTTGTTTTTGTCGTTCTGTACCAGTATTAATAACCATCTCTCTCAGTCTGGTAAGCGAGATGGATTCACAACCCTGAAACTCCTCTGTTCGGCAAAACTCTCAATGCGTTAAGAGTATCATTTCTGCCCATTGTGTTCGTATAACTAGTACAAGGGCCCTGGAAAGGTAGAAAAAGAAAAGAGGAACTTGAAAGAAGAGGAGGGAGAACGTTCTTACTATCTACACTAAACTCACTCAACAAAAGGCTGTTATATACTTCAAATTATTGGTTTAATTATATTTCATAGAACAAGTATGAGCTCTTAGCTGCATATGGTCTTAGAAGCAATCAGCATAGTCCCACATATAAAACACAACTTAACAGGTACACAAGTACCAATACGGAGAATAATCCAAAAAGATAGCATCAAATCAAGATACAACAGTAATTATCATACCATATACCTATATGTATTTATATATCTTTATTACTTCTACTCTATCCTGTTCTAGTACCTAATGACTCAACTATGAAGGGTCTAATGACTCAACTATGAAGGGCCTAATGACTCAACTATGAAGGGCCTAATGACTCAATTATGAAGGACCTAATGACTCAACTATGAAGGGCCTAATGACTCAACTATGAAGGGTCTAATGACTCAACTATGAAGGGCCTAATGACTCACTTAGGCCTAATGACTCAAATATGAAGGACCTAATGACTCAACTATGAAGGGCCTAATGACTCAACTATGAAGGGCCTAATGACTCAACTATGAAGGGCCTATTCAGTCTTATTTATGTGGAGAACACAAAGTCAGTTACACAATTATTACCAAGTCGTGCCTTGACCAGGATGGAGTACCCCTCTCTCTCTGTAGTGGCCAAGGGGATAATAGCACACGAACACTGTCTGTTAAGGTTATCTATGCTGATTTTTCGTGATAGCTAGGCCTTGATATAACACATTGTTCTTCGGTGTTCGAGTATAGCATGGATTAGTTCCTGAGGCAGCTAGTTGAATCTCCATATAAGTTCTTAGCACACGTAAACGGAAGTCTCGGTAGATCTTGTTCCCAGGTCACGGCTCGGATCCTGGAGTAGGGTGGGTCCAAGCTTCGCCCTAATTGCTTCTTCTGTAACTCTGCTCCATGACGTATATAACAGCTAGCCAATGTTCTGATTATGGCCGCGCACCAGGTGACATGGGCAATACCCCTGTATGTGTAGGTAAATCCGTACACTTAGCGCTAAAAGATATCCGAGTTCAAACTCGATCCCTGTACATGAAACAAGTGTAACGAAAATAGTCTGGATAACAGGTTGTACTGCAATTCATAACTCTGACCTAAATTGTTCGACGTGGGCATAGAAAAGCTCTACTACTAGCTTCTGCAGTTCGACACAGATGAACATCATAAAAGTTCTGGATTCTAAGTTTAACAGCAGCTACCGGTCACAACATTCAACACATGGTGTGGCTCCATTGTCATAAATTTTGGTTCTACTTACAGTTCACAAACCGACCAGGTATTCTCTGAGTATTCGGCACCTAACACACTTATCTGTCTTCTAAAGTCTGACGGTTCCTCTTGTTATTCAAATAATCTGTCCGTCCTTCTCAACTTCTCAAAAGTGAGTCTTCCTCTTAAGCACAAAAGTAATATGTCCGTCCTTCGATCTTAACTTCCCAAAAGTAACTGCTTCAAAACTATCATATCTCCAACCAAAAGCCCAGCTGCCCCCTACCCTTGTCTCGAGATACCCGACTTAACGGGAGTCCTCGAATACCTCGGGATAAATCACTGGCTCGAGATGGAGTCCTCAACTGGTCAGTAACTGTGGACCGGTAAACAAGTAATTTTATTCTAACTAAGTCAAGAAGGCTAAGAGCAATACGGGGGTTTTGGGCTGACCTACACCCCTTCTCCCTAGGTAACAGTGACACTCTGTTACAATTGCAGCTTCTTCTGATATGTTAGCTATGTCAGCCAATCTATCAGCTCGTTCATTAGGGGATATTGTTTAATGAGACACGCATTAGTAACATATGAATTACTAATATAGTTTTACAGACATATAGTCAAATTTTATAGCATAACATCTCACCATCAAGGTGCATATCCTTTATAGGACGTTGCTCTCTTTGCAGCGCATCTGAAATTCACTTTGTCTCTAGCCAGTTCACCCACTTCACCGATGGTCATATTCATGGTTTCTTTAAAATCTTGTAGCCATCGTCTTCTTGGTCTACCTCTGCGTTCTGGGACCCTGCCCTCTAATATTGTTCTTTTCAGGCCATCATGACGCTTGATGTGACCAAAATACTTAATTTTTCTGTATAGTATGTTGTTTATCAGCCAATTTTCGTTAACATTTAGTTCTTTCAGGACATCAGTATTCTTATTTTTTCTGTCCATGTTATTCGTAGGATCTTTCTGTAGCATTTAGTTTCGAAGGATTGGATTTTCGTTCTTGTTGTTTGTGTAATGGTCCATGATTCACAACCATATCTAGACACTACTGATATTATAATGTAGGATGTTGCTTTTTATGATTTGTCATAGAGGAGAACGTCACAGCTGACAGATGACCGAACTAATTCAGTTAAGATTGATTGATTGATTGATAGGACCATTATCATCGCACTTCGGTGAGTAATCATGTGTGCTCTGATCTCTTTCTTACATAGGAAGATCTCAGCTGCAGTGCATGAACTCCGTAGACCCGGCGAGGGTCCCGGATGTAATTTTGAAGATAGTGAAGATATTTTTATAGGGATTTTAAAATAAAATCGTTTCTAATGAATTTTTGCACGTGCAGCGGCTTTCCAGCCTGCTATTCTCGATTAAAATGCCTAGGGTTCTTTTACGGACTCAAATTCAACACGGGACCTACGTTTTATCGTCCGTCTCCGATATGACTAGGAACTCGATCTCACCTACATTGATCTCTGGAAAAATAGACAGAAGGCTCCACGAGGGAACGAACATGGTACCTTTCGCACGAGATACGAGCATCTAACTTCTACGCCAGAGAGACCCCTAAAATAATTATGACAATTCAATGAACTTAGATGCGGCATAACAGAGTATGTATAAATATAGGATCCTGTACAGGAATGTAAACAAAGGGGGAGTTAAGCGTAAAAAAGGGACATAACTGAAAGAGCGCTACCGATACACCGTGAGATATGAAGAGCTACTTACCGATGAGACCATTACTCTGTAGTGATGGGGAGACTTGGGGGTTCCAATTATACGACAATGGGTTAGGAAGGAGGATACTTTATGTTTCTGATACGGTCACTCATGACGTACACGTCACTCAGAGTACACGTCACTCAGGACGTACACGTCACTCATGACGTACACGTCACTCAGGACGTACACGTCACCAGACGTACACGTCCCCATGAAGTACGTCACTCAGGACGTACACGTCACTCATGAAGTACACGTCACTCATGACGTACACGTCACTCATGAAGTACACGTCACTCAGGACGTACACGTCACTCAGGACGTACACGTCACTCAGTGTAGATAACCTGTTCTCAGGATCCACGTGGTGAGGGGGTTCTAGAATAATATATCGACTTACACAGGTTCTCACGGTGTATCGCCGTGTGGTGGCAGTATCTCAGAATGGAAGCGCAATGTTAGATATCACTGCGACTTACACAGGCATGTCGTAAGAGGCGACGGATGTAGGCATAGGAAGCTACCCAGTAAATAAAAAGCATCGCAGAAATTGATATGCTGGCCTACTTGTGGAACAAAATGTGGAAAATCATGAAAGACATGCACTTTCCAACACACATAATACAACTCATATAATCTCTATACCACGAACAACAGGCAACCATTAAAATAGGAGGTGAAATAGCTGAATGGTTCGAGATTCAAAAGGGGATACGACAGGGGTGTATTTTGTCACCATACTTATTCAACATATATGCGGAGAACATCATGAGGAATTTAAAGACGATACCAACTATGTGAATTACGACCCTCTCACTATAGGAGGAAAATACATACCAGAGCTTAGATACGCAGACGATACAGTATTATTATCCACCAGCAAAGAAGGTTTGGAAAACCTAATCATGACGACCAAGAAACATAGTGAAGACTAACATCTATATTTGAATACACAAAAAACAAAAATCATGTCAACTGACATAGAAAAGGCTCCATAACATCCAAATAAACAATGAAGAACTAAAATGTGTAGAGAGCTACGAATATCTGGGCTCAATAATTAACAATAACGGTGACTGCTCCAAAGAGATCTCAAGAAGATTGGCAATAGCAATCAAGAAGTTAAACACAATGAAGAACATGTGGCAAAGCACCAGCAAAATACTAAAATTAAAAATATTGAGAGCATGCATTTTCCCAGTGGCTACTTATGGTTGCGAATCATGGACTATTACACAAAATTAAGAACGAAAATCCAGTCCTTCGAAACTAAATGCTACAGAAAGATCCTACGAATACCATGGACAGAAAAAAGAAAGAACACTGATGTCCTGAAAGAACTAAATGTTAAAGAGAATTGACTGATAAACAACATACTATACAGAAAAATTACATACTTTGGTCACATCAAGCGTCACGATGGCCTGGAAAGAACAATACTAGAGGAAAGTCCAGGACGCAGAGAGAGCAGACCAAGAAGAAGATGGCTACAAGATATTAAAGAAACCATGAACATGACCATCGACGAAGTGAGTGAACTGTCAGAAAAGAGTGAATTTTAGATGTGCTGCAAAGAGAACAACGTCCTATAAAGGATACGCACCTTGATGATGATGATGGCCTACTTGTAGACACGTAACTGGTACAACGTACAATCGCTCTAAGGCTCAGATCAAATACCAATAACAAAGAGTGGTTAACAAGTGGTCAATATGGAGCGTTGGAAGAAGAAGGTTCTGATAGAGGGTTTGGATTGAGACTTACAATCCATCCTATTAAAAACTACATTACGGAAACATCAACGTAGATATTACCTACTTACGGACATGAACGGCCAGAGTTAATGATTGAAAGACTAAAAGTAAGGAAAGCCGAAGGGAAGCTACTTTCACGAGGATGGACGTTCTGAATAAGTCATGGAAGATCCAAAGAAACAACCTGGTGAGAACAATAGAGCAAGAACTGAAAGAAATGAATTACAACTGGAACAAAATACAGAGGAAGGTCAATAATACTGAGAAGAGGAGTGTGTGTATTTGTTGATGTACCAAGCGCCAGGGGCGTCACATGTGAGTAGAGGAGAGAGAGAGAGAGAGAGAGAGAGAGTGAGCAGAAACGAAGGAAGGCCAATAATAGAAAAGAATTGTGTACATTTGTTGCTGCCATAAGCGCTAGGGCGTCACAGGCTAGATAGATAGATAGAAGAGAGAGAGAAAGCAGAATACAGAGGAAGGTCAATAATAAAGGAGTGTGTGCATTTGTTGATGTAGTAAGCGCCAGGGGCGTCACTGGCTAGAGAGAGAGAGAGAGAGACAGAACGAGAGAGAGAGAGAAAGAGAGAGAGAGTGAGCAGAATACAAAGGAAGGCCAATAAAGAAAAGAATTGTTTTCATTTGTTGTCGCCATAAGCGTAGGGTTGTCACAGGCTAGAGATACACAAGAGAGAGAAAGAGTGCGGGAGAGAGAAGAGTGAAGGAGGAGAAGAGAAAGAGTGAGGAGAGAGAAAGAGGAAGGAGAGGTGAGAGATGAATAAATCATGTCGAAAAAAATAAAAAATAATAGCCATTTAGAAACCACATCAAAGATTAAAATGCTATAAATTGGAAACCGCAGGAAACCATAAATATTTAAATGGTGTATATAAACATGTAGTCGCAATGCCCCCACCCCACCCCTACGTGGATAACATTACTTTTGAGACATCTAACGGCTAATTTTCTTTTTTGTTTATTTGGATTATACAAGAATAACAACATCTTTTGTTGAATGTGAAATTGAGACAATCGTATCAGGTGAGCATATTTTTTGTGCATTTGTGTATACACTAGAGTCAACAGGAATTGCATAATGAATTGATAGCATGTATCAATTTTGTAGGAAATCTTAAACAAATGTCATGGCTTTTGTTAGTCTAGGCCAAGGTTACACGTCGATAATTTTCCAGAATTATGTCTTAAATATCCAGCATTGTTGTTTTTACGGCGAGATTGAATGCGTACGTTGCTTTTTCTGCTTCTCGGCGAAACACTCTAACTGTAGCCGTGCCCTCTGGCCGCTGTATATTAATCACGTCGTAATTAACATTTCTCTATAAATATATGAAACCCAATTCTGTATTTTCAATCTTTATTATATGCATATATTTCACCTATATAGCACATTTACATCTACAACACATATAGCATATTCATACATATACATATATAACATACAATATAGTCCCAACATGATTCCTCACTCTGAAAATGATATATCACCTTACAATATAAAAATGCTAAACTACAACCACTTGATTATATAAGCACACATCTTCACTGTTCAAGTCCTACACTCTATTTGGATATCTAATACAAGTTCATACATAATTGTATTGTACAGGTTAGTCTGAAGTCCTTAGAATGCCTCTGTCTACTTTAAAATGTTAATAGTTTTCTGTGGAACAGCTGTTTGTTAGAGTGTCCCATGGGTCTGTTACTTGTGACTTCGAAGATATCTATTTCTTCAAAGTCTCTATTTTCTGTCTCTTGATGAAAGTTTGCTTTTTATACATTTTTAAGATCATATCTGTAAAACGAGGCTCTGATAGCTTGGTCACTATTCTGTATAAATTGGAGATTTAGAAGATATATATTTCCAGTTCAACAGGTAAGGTTTTCTCTTGTGCTGTCTGTCTCTATAAGATGCTACTTCTATTCTCTCTTCTGAAAAATTGTCTATAGGTCTGATCGTGGCTACTCTGCTGTGTGGATCCATTTATGAATCTGTTGTCCACACTACACAGGTCTAGTTATACTCACATATCCGAAGTCAGCGTTGGTCGTCTCTTCAACTCAGCACACTGGGCCATTCCGTCTGCCCCTTTGCGAGTTTTGCAAGACTCTCTCCATGTTCGGCAAGTCTCTATCCGAGTTCTAAAAGTCTCTCTGCTAAGTCTCTTCTGCTAAGTTGTTTCTCTCTCTATGTCTCCTCTTCTCAGTCTCCTCTTCTCCGTCTAAGTCCTCATTCTAAGTTCTCAGTCTAAGTCGGTCGATGAAGTGTGTCTGCCAAGTGTCTGTGCTAAGTGTGTCTCTGCTAAGTGTCTGTCCCTACTGTGTGTCCAATCTACAATATGCATTCTATTTATCAACTGGCAATTTTCTTTATTTCCAAATTGATCATTGTCCTGTTAGTATAATTCTCACGGTCAAATCTGGTTGTTGGTTGGGAAACCCTTTAATTGATATTTGTGACCGGACAATCACCCAAACGTTTCAAAAAAAAAGAATTACAATTAACCTCAAGTTGACTGCAGGGGTAAAGAAAAACAGGGCATAAATTCACTTCTAGTTAAGGAAAAGTCCCCTTGCTAATATAGCTGGTCTGTTATTATACGCCCACAGAACAGGTATATGGTTACCCCTTTGTTTCATTGAAAATACGCGCCTAGTTGAAGCTTGGGACTAGAAAAAAAACCTGGTATCATATTCCCTGCTACATAACAACAAAGCTGATTTGGTATACATATAGAAGTACCATAACACTAAACATGCAATACAGCCCCACCTATGGGTTAAATGGCAGCCTTTAACCCATCCTCTTTCTCTTAAATGCCTCTTGTGGAGGGCATCTTTTTCTTGTCTTATCTCCTACTTCTTTTACAATTTTTCTATCCCCCGAGTTAGACCACAGTCTTCTCTAGCAATAAGAGTGCTGAAGTTGGAGGCAACCAGCCAAGAGGCGCACTATAGCAATCAGGTTGCCACGCATAAACGCATATGAATATGTATTTAAAAAGATATGGTGCTTGCCCTGTAACGGACACTCAGGCTGGTGCAGTGCCGGGCCCTCTTCCTCGACAGGGCCCAATCCCAGCTACTGGATGTCCTTCTCATTTGCCCTGTGGAGCCAGGAGGCATAGAATAGAGCAACTCGCTAATTTATTAAAATATTAGACTGGAATGCTGAGGGTGTGAACAGATGGCTACAGTAAAAAAGTAGAACTTGAAAACATCCTAAATGAAGAACAAGTACATGAATGCTGTTTGCAAGAGACCCCCATGAATGAAGATGTAGCCTTCAAAGTCAGAGGCTTCCAGTGCTACCGATCAGACCAAAAAAATAGAAGAAAGGGTGGAGTACTGACACTTGTGAGAAACAACATCACCACATGTCAGTTTGAGGAGTACATGGAGGGTGCAGAATATCAGATGCTGCATCTTAGGACGGCAAGTACAGAGTTTCACTTAATCAACTACTACTGTCCAAGTGACCGCCCACTGGCACTGGTCTCAGTTCCAACAAAGTAAAGACTCATAGTGTGTAGTTACTTCAATAGTCACTCACAGAGCTGGGGGTATGATCACATGGACAGTAGGGACGAGGAGCTTGAAAACTGGCAGGATGACAACAAACTAATCCTTGTCAATCAGCCCAAAGATCAGACAACCTTCTACTCCAGATCATGGCACACCACCTCTACACCAGACTTGGCATTCCACTCCTCAGACCTGGAGTGGAACATTACACATGTTGTTGGGAAACAGCTAGGAGACAGTGGCCATCGGCCAGTCTTTCTCACTGTTGAAAATCAACTCATCAGGAGAGCAGAACTCTATCTAGGTGGAATTACAAGAAGGCAGATTGGACAGTGTATAAGCATCGCACCAGTATACTGACACTAGGTCTATCTACTGACAAGGACATCAACAAGGTAGTTGATGAGTTCAGCCGATGTATAAAACAGGCTGCCTAGGAAACAATTCCTAGAGGGCTCGAAAGCACACACACCTTACTGGAGCAGTGAATTGGAACTACTGCACAATAATGTAAATTTCACGAAAGCAGGCAGAGACCACTGCTGCCAAGAACACCACAACAAATATCAGCATGCCAAGGCTATATTTCAAAGGGCCAAGCTGCAGGCCAGGCGGAGGAGCTGGAAGGAAAAACAGAGTCCTTAAACTTTGAAAGAGATACCAGGAAGCTGTGGAATCTAGTAAAACAACTTAATGATGAAGGTACAGGGAGAAATCCAAAGATTGCATTGTACAAAGATGGAAACATCCTCACAGGAAAACAGGCAGCTGATCATTTTGCAGACTCCTTTGCTAAAGACAGCAATATTGAAATTAGCACAATGAAACAACGAGAAATTCGTGAGAAAAAGCAAAATGTAGAGCAAGATGAAACCATACCTGAAGTGATGAAGACACTAATCACATTTAAAGAACTGAAACTGGCAATATCCAAATTAAAATTGAGAAAATCACTAGGAGCTGATGGAGTGTCCAATGAGATGATTAATAACTTGGGCACTGCAGCAAAAACAAAGTTACTGCAGATTTACAATAATTGTTGGATCTTGGGTCAAGTCCCACAGACATGGAGAGAAGCAATCATGATACCTCTCTCGAAACCTGGAAAAGATAGTTCTTCTGCCTCCAGCTACCGACCGATCAGTCTTACAAGTTGTCTCTGCAAAACAATGGAACGTATAATCAATCTCCGACTACAGTGGTATCTTGAAAGTGAAAACATTCTTGTGTCACAGCAGGCAGGTTTCAGGCAGTGCTACTCTACTGAAGACCAAGCAACGTACTTTTCTCAGGAGATTGAGGATGCGTTCCAAGATAAGAAACTGGTACTAGCGACATAGATAGACCTAAGGAAAGCCTTTGACAAGGTTTGGAAAGAAGGACTGCTGAAGAAACTGAGAAATGTAGAGTAAAGGGTATGATGTACAGATGGATAAAAGCATACTTACATAACAGAAAAGCCAGAGTGCATCTAGATGGCCTCAAGAGTAAAAATGTTCTACTGCACATGGCGTCCTCAAGGAAGAATATTGTTCCCCACACTCTTCTTGATTTTCATCAACGACCTGGTTGCTGAGTTACCACAGGAAGTAAAAGTTGCAATGTACGCTGATGATCAGGTAATATGGTGCACAAATGAGTATTCAACAGTGGCCACCAAATTGATACAAAGAACTGTAGATGCCTTAACCTCATGGGCAAACAGATGGTGTGTCAGCATCAACACAGATAAGTGAAGCACTACACTCTTTACTCTCTCTCTCCCAAACAAAAAGCTGGCACCATTAAAATAAATGGAGAACTGCTAAGAAAAGACAAGCAACCTACCTATCTCGGAGTTACATTCGATGATAGACTGACGTGAAGCAGCACATCAACAAAGCAGCAGCAAAGGCCTGGAGGAAGTTAACCATCCTGAGACAATTAAGTGGAACCACATGTGGCGCCAGTCAAAAAATACTTTAAAAAATTTATCAGCAGGGCTTACGACCACACCTGGAATATGGGTCAGCTGCATGGTGTCCAGCATCAAATACCACATTAGGAGAACTGGATAAGGTGCAAAACCAGGCGCTTCGTGTCATCATAGGAGCAATGAAATCAACACCAATAGTGGAGATGGAAAGAGTGGGGAATACAAGCACTGAGAGAACGCAGAGACACAAAAGTGATGAGCAGGCAGAAAAGTTTCTGAGTATGCCAAGCCACCCAATGGAAATCAGATTCCAAAATGTTAAGACAATCAGACAAAGAGAAAGATATCAAGAAGTTATAACAAGCAGACAAAGAGGAAGATATCAAGATGTTATAACAAGCAGACAAAGAGAAATATATCAAGAAGTTATAACAAGCAGACAAAGAGAAAGATATCAAGATGTTATAACAAGCAGACAAAGATGAAGATATCAAGATGTTATAACAGACAAACAAAGAGGAAGATATCAAGATGTTTTAACAAGCAGACAAAGAGGAAGATATCAAGATGTTATAACAAGCAGACAAAGAGGAAGATATCAAGATGTTATAACAAGCAGACAAAGAGGAAGATATCAAGATGTTATAACAAGCAGACAAAAAGGAATATATCAAGATGTTATAACAAACAGACAAAGAGGAAGATATCAAGATGTTATAACACAAAGACAAAGAGGAAGATATCAAGATGTTATAACAAGCAGACAAAGAGAAAGATATCAAGATGTTATAACAAGCAGACAAAGTGGAAGATATCAAGATGTTATAATAAGCAGACAAAGTGGAAGATATCAAGATGTTATAACAAGCAAACAAAGAGGAAGATATCAAGATGTTATAACAAGCAGACAAAGAGGAAGATATCAAAATGTTATAACAAACAGACAAAGAGAAGATATCAAGATGGTATAACAAGCAGACAAAAGGAATATATCAAGATGTTATAACAGCAGACAAAGAGGAAGAATCAAGATGTTATAACAAGCAGACGAAAGTGAAGGATATCAAGATGGTATAACAAGCAGACAAAGAGGAAGATATCAAGATGTTATAACAAGCAGACAAAGAAGAAGATATCAAGATGTTATAACAAGCAGACAAAGAGGAAGATATCAAGATGTTATAACAAGCAGACAAAAAGGAATATATCAAGATGTTATAACACGCAGACAAAGAGGAAGAGATCAAGATGTTATAAAAGCAGACAACAGTGGAAGGTATCAAGATGTATAACAAGCAACAAAGGAAAAGATATCAAGATGTTATAACAAGCAGACAAAGTGGAAGATATCAAATGTTATAACAAACAATTAAGGAAAATAAGTTATAACTTGAATAAGCAAATAACAATGTCAGGTATTGAAAAACTAAAATAGAAACGAATTTCAGTAACCTTTGCCTGACTCATTTTCCTAAACAATCGTTTCACATTTACAAAACACTGAGTGCTATTGTGTCGGCAGGGAACGCTGTAACAAGCGGTAGAACAGTCATCAATAAATAACCAATTTATTGTCACAGAACACAGAAATATAAATAAGAATATAAAATCAGAAGAACTTTGTTTCGCAGACAAGGAAATTGTTATATTGTATTGATTGTAATTCCGTTTTTAAAAAACATGAACACAAAATACAATTTAGATTCAGGATTCGATTGGTAGTTTCTTGACCAGTGATTAATTGGTCTAGACGGGTTAATAAAGAGAACAAAAAAAACTGATTTTATTGTAATATGTACCTCCACTGATTCCTCAGCTTGGACGGAATTAAAGACAATTAATTATTTCTCAGTGCCAAACTTGGTCTCTGACAGCAACACACCACAGAAAGCTAACAATGAGGAAAATGAAATTATTGAGGAAGGCAGTGGGGGTCACCAGGAAAGACAGACTACGAAATGAGGACATCAGAAGTAGAGTGGGCATAACTTCATGCACCAAATACATCGAAAGAAAACAAATTCAGTAGTTTGGACATTTAATGAGAAAGGAATACAACCAACCACCAAAACAGCATACAATAAAAAGAGATCGGGTACTAGAGATAAGGGAAGAGCAAGAAAAAGATGGATAAGCAATATCAAGACCAGGCTACATAAACACGGATATAGCACAAAGGCAACTCATCTGACACAGAAACGCAAATTAAAGCTCCCACTCCTACGCTTAACGGCAAGAGTGAACGACCAATTTCATCTTCCAACTGGGGAAAACTTCTTCTTTGTGTTCGTTCTTTACGACCAATTTTAATCACTCTTTATGATATGTTTGATCTTTACCAAGAACGTTATGCGTTGACATTGGTTTGGTAGGCAACTAAACGCATAGACTTATACACGTTTAGGACATGTGCATCCGTTTTCAGCCAAACCTCCTTACCTCTTACGACATACGTGGCAGGTAACAGTGGTTCTATTCTTTACACCTAAATGTGGTCCCGGTAACCACTCGGTGACTGAGGAAACACAATAGACAATTATTTCTCTTAATTACCACAATGTTGTCTATCTCTGGGCAACGTTAAGAAGACAGAATTGGTCATGTCTTTCATGTCCAAAATACTTCAATTTTCTTATTTGTAGTATCAGTCAGTTTTCTTTGATTTATTTTTGATAATACTTGATATTATAATCTGATTAAAAAAAACAGCCGCAGCACTGTAAAAAATGTAACTATTCCATGTAGCCCCCTTTTAAGGGCGGTGTAGGACAGGTGGGAACAAGAGCCTGATGAATTTAATAGTCGCATGGCTAGTACAGTCGCTGCGAGGATGTTCGGGTTGAGATTTTTCATTTATGCCCACAACAGAAAAAAATCCTTGGCATTACTGTGAATTAAACACGGGTCTCCAACATGGGAGCCGCGCTCTAATCCATTCGGCCAGACTCTCATCCCATGTGTTGTAAACAAGCAAGAATAATTACAAGCAGTTTGACAGACAGAGTGAATTGTTTTACATTGTGGGTACTGTATCAGCAGTGCATCAGAGCAAGCAAATCAGCAGTGCATCAGCATGCATCAGTGCATAGTTCTTTAGTGAACATTTACAACACAAACAAACAATAACATATTGTTTCATCCTTCCATTTCTTTGTACATCTCACTCTCTCGCTCCTTTCTTCTATCTATCTATCTATCTTCTATCTATCTATCTATCTATCTATCTATCTATCTATCTATCTATCTATCATCTATCTATCTATCTATCTATCTATCTATCTATCATCTATCTATCTATCTATCTATCTCTATCTATCTATCTATCTATCTATCTATCTATCTATCTATCTATCTTCTACTATCTATCATCATCTATCTATCTATCTATCTATCTATCTATCTATCTATCTATCTATCTATCTATCTATCTATCTATCTATCTATCTATCTATCTATCTATCTATCTATCTATCTATCTATCTATCTATCTATCTATCTATCTATCTATCTATCTATCTATCTATCTATCTATCTATCTATCTATCTATCTATCTATCTATCTATCTATCTATCTATCTATCTATCTATCTATCTATCTATCTATCTATCTATCTATCTATCTATCTATCTATCTATCTGTCTATCTGTCTATCTACCTCTCTCCTCTTCTTCTTCTTCTTCTTCTTCTCTATCTGTCTATCTGTCTTCTGTCTATCTGTCTTCTGTCTTCTGTCTGCTGTCTGCCTGTCTGCCTGTCTGCCTGTCTGCTCTGTCTGTCCTGTCTGCCTGTCTGCCTGTCTGCCTGTCCTGCCTGCTTCTGCTTCTGCCTGCTGACTGCCTGCTGCCTGCTGCCTGACTGCCTGCCTGTCTGTCTGTCTGTCTCTATATTTTCCTTTTTTCTTCGTAGTCTATGTATGTATGATCAAAGAATCGCCCGAGTGGTTGCGGGGCCCACATTTGGGGTGTAAAGAATAGAACCACTGTTACCTGCCACGCATGTCGTAAGAGGCGACTAAGGAGGTGTCCGCTAGGGAATGCTAACCCGAAACAAAAGCTTGCAGAAAACAGATGCACCAGGCTGTAAGGCGCATAACATGGTGCATCGACCCTTCACAATGGGGAATGGGGTAATGGATTCTACGATCGCCATTCTGCCTCAGAGATTTAGTCATGCAGTAAGAATGTCAGACCTTCCGTCACGAGGGTGGCCAAAATTTACTGCGGGAAAAATTTTTCATAGGAATTATATCCTACAGAACTGCCTCCAGTGTGCAGACTTAAGAAGAAAGAGGTGGCCCACTTGCACCATTGTCCAAGACAAACTGTATGGTGTGGCTGATAATCTGAATCAGACGACTGCCTTTATTAGAGAATCCGAAGTCCCAGTCTAGTGATAACGCAGAAGAAAAAGAATGATCAAAGAATACCAAAGCACTCATTGAAGTGGGATGCACAGGGCTTAACCCTCTCGCTGCTACATACTTTCCGAAGACGGAGCTGAAAATAGCTACTCTTTGTTTCTAGGTCACAAACGTGAATGTACGCAAATAGCAGTGACAGTAGAAATATATAACGTGTTAACACGTCTTTAGCCCACAAATGAGAGATAATAACAGAGGTATTAATGCGTCTTTAACAGTGAATGGGAAAACGTCCATACACGTCCTTAGCAGCTAAAAAGAGAGAACGCCATATGGAGACCCTGAAAGGAACTTTGTTCAGAGGGATCAGAATTATTGGTCTCAATTCCATGGAAGAGATTGATATCGATATAAGGGAAGACTGTAATTAAACTGTGTAGCAATGGCGAAACACGTAAAAACAAAGTACTGTAGTTTTACCAAATACAAAAACAATACAAAGCAACGTTTCGAACAAAAGGCCTTATCAAGCAACGGATACAACAGAACTGGCGAAATTCAATCCTTTCACAGAACACTACACTACGAAAATAACCTCCCAACGGCCCTTGATTGATAGACTTGCATTGGATAGAGCGATATGGAGACATTACTTGCTGGCTCTATGTAGCGTAAAACGGTAGGAGAGGAGTTATTATAGGAGCATATACTGTCAACCACCTCATGGCAATTCTTGATATCTTTAGTTTTGTCGTGCAGCTCCATCCAGCTAAATACTCTATACCTCTTGTTCTTTTATGTCTAGACACAGCCAACTTTAATATTGGGCCATACAACTGACCGGAGAAATTCCGATATACTGATACTCCTTATTGTTAAACTCAGTTTGTTACATAATATAAAGTTGATTTAGCATGTTGCACTGTTTTTAAAATGAATTCGTCTTTATACAACAATACTGGAATGCAAGGTCACGCGACGGTTGGGGTCTTATTTCCTATAATTTTTACCTGAGCCTGTCCACAGCCAGGCTCTAGCACAGGCCAGACAACTGCCGGGTATTCCCTGACCTAGATAAGAAAAGGGATCTGGAAATTACAGATGTTTGATAGAACACTGCACGCTTTTGCAATTTTACTCAATTCTGTGTGACTATGGTTATTTATGGTTGAAAAATATTTATAATATTGATATTCCTTATTGTTAAACTTAACTTGTTGCATAATGTAACTTCGAGTTAGCATTTTGTATTGATTTTAAAATGAATTCGTCTATATACACCAGTACTGGAATGCGAGGTCACGTGGTGTAGTTGGGGTCTGATTTCCCACAATTCTTACCTGGCCCGAAGGCCCAGTAGTTTATAGTTGGCTGTGGCCTGTCCGCCGTATGGTTTTCGGAAGCTATTTTCAAACTTCCTCTCTTTCGTTTTCAATGCACGGTACAGGATATAAAGGGCTCTTGTTGTTATATCCTCTCGTACTTTTTAACGTGTGTCCAAATCCAGCGCCATCGTCTTTTCATCACATTTGTATTTACTGGGAATATTTAACTCAGCGTTTCCCAAAGTGGGCGGTACCGCCCCTCCCGGTTGGCTTTGAAGAGTTCTAGGGCGGGGAATAGTCGGTTAAGAAGAAGGGTGGGGTGTTCAGGCGATTAGGGTCAGGTGACTCTTAAAGAGGAAATTAATAATAAATTATATTAAATAAATTATTTTCGTGATTTTGCAATTGAATAATCATTTAAAATTTGAATTCTGCATTTAAAATCATGTTATGCCTGTCTTATACAATCCATTTTTTCATCAATTTTCTATTTCATGTATATAATCATTTGAACATTGACCATGTATTACAGAAATATATATCAATTTTCAATGTCAAAGAGAAAATAGAGTATCTATATATATGTGGGAGGAGGGCGTTGGCAAACTGTTATAATGTGGAGGGAGGCGTTACAGAGTTTATGATGTGCAAAGTGGGCAGTGGGCCGAAAGAGTTTGGGAATCTATGATCTAACTGAATACAACAAAATCATGGACAGTGATCTTTCTTTTCTAGAGCGCGGGCAGAGAACAAACAATCAATAAGATCACTGGAAGACTCAGTGAAGTGGTTTACAACAACCAACAAATGCTGAAAATCCAAAAAACAAAGAATAAAAGAAATGATGCGGTTTTAAAAGATCTCTGCACACAAAAAAACATCACAAGAATAAGAATGAGACAATCATTAAGAATAAGAATATAGGCTTTCGAATATAAGTGTTACAGACGGGTACTACGTTATAGTTACATAGAACATAAGACGAATATTTATGTAAGAGACCAAATAAACAACCTTGCAGGTCGACAAGTATTACCCCTTGACAATGGTGAAACGGCGTAAACGTACGTGGTTCGGGTATGTGATGAGACATAGCTCAATCTCTAAGACATAGCTCACTCTCTACAGGGAGCAGCTGAGGGTGAAGAAAAGTAAGGAGGGCAGAGAAAATCCTGGCTTGATAACATCAAGAGATGGTCATGGCAGAGTTTCTCCATACTCACTCAAGGAGTAGAAGACAGAGATTCGTGGCGTGCTGATGTGCTGATGTCTCCACAGTGACACCCCTACGACCCTAACGGGTTATGGGCTTTATTATTATTATTATTATTATATTCCTTGATATGTTTGGTTATCTCCCTTAGCGTATTTGAATAAAATATTCCTTGTTTTTGTTATCTTCCCTTTGCAATCTTTCAATTGTTCTCTCGCCCGTGTGTCGCCGAGGCCACGGGAGGGGTGAGACAAATAATAGCATCACTGCTGCCTACAAGGCAAGTCATATAAGGAGACTGAAGTAAGGGCCTAGAAGTTCCCTAGTAAATAAAAAGATACGGCAGAAATCGGATGTGCTGGCCTACTTTTAGGCGCATAACTGACACAGCGTACAATCGGTATTAGGCTCTTATCACATACAAATCACAATGAGATTAACAAGTGGTCGATATGGAGCGTTGGAAGAAGAAGAAGAATTATTCTATAAACTACACCACCATGTATTTATTACCCACACTATTTTGTATCTGATTGATTGATTAATTGATTGATTGGACCATCATCATTGCACTTCGGTAAAAAAGCAGCAATGTGTGTTCTGATCTATATCTTACAAAGGAAGATCTCAGCTGTAGTGCACGGGCTATGTAGCGCCGGCGAAGGTCCCCAATGTAATTTAGAAGATGATGAAAATATTTTTGTCAGAGTTTTGATTTTTCTTTTCTAATTCATTTTGTCTGGGCAGCGGCTTTCCAGCCTGCTCTTCTCGATTTTGAACTGCCATGGGTTCTTTTACGGTCCCAAATTGAACATGGGACCTACGTTTTATCGTCCTTCTCAGATAGGACTAGGAACTCGATCTCACCTACATTGAGATCAGGATTCTCTGGAAAAATATCCAGATGGCTCCACAAGGGAGAGAACCTGGCACCCTTTGGCACGAGAGACGGGCATCTAACCTCACCACGGGCATCTAACCTCTACGCCACGGGCATCTAACCTCTACGCCACAGACATCTAACCTCTACGCCACGGGCATATAACCTCTACGCCACGGGCATCTAACCTCTACGCCGCAGAGAGCACTTGCTTCTGTTTATTTATTGATTATCCACTACAGCCGTTTATACAAACAACTTATTTATTGATTATCCACTACAGCCGTTTATACAAACAACTTATTTATTGATTATCCACTACAGCCGTTTATACAAACAACTGTTTATTGACTACAGCCGTTTATACAAACAACTTGTTTATTGACTACAGCCGTTTATACAAACAACTTGTTTATTGATTATCCACTACGGCTGTTTATACAAACAACTTATTTATTGACTACAGCCGTTTATACAAACAACTTGTTTATTGATTATCCACTACGGCTGTTTATACAAACAACTTATTTATTGACTACAGCTGTTTATACAAACAACTTGTTTATTGATTATCCACTACAGCCGTTTATACAAACAACTTATTTATTGATTGTCCACTACAGCCGTTTATACAAACAACTTGTTTATTGATTGTCCACTACAGCCGTTTATACAAACAACTTATTTACGCATAACACTAAATAACGATGCTTCTTTATGCAATAGTGAACATTTAAATTTGAATAGCTTCGACAGGAATGTTGATTATAATACTAGCCCATACACATGAATGACGAAAATTTAAAATAATACAATCAAATATCTAATGACAGATAATGACAGAATATTGCTCATTCAAGACATTACAATCCTTTTATATGAGTACTTGCTTCGCTTATATGAGTTTGCAACAGCAATCTGATGTGAAATTATATCTCATAAACTATTTTCGATATTAAAATATGTAAAATTCGATCTTCAAGTTATGGAAATGTCTGACTTTATTTACTACTACATTTCTGTTTGTGATCATGCAAGATTTGTAGTCGAGTTACCAGTTTATTCTTCCCTTTCAGCTTTCCGAGCTTTAGAGGTTCATTGATGTAGATATTTCTAGACTTCATTCATCTCGTTTCTTAATTTTCTCTTTCCAATTATCTACTTCTAGTATTTCTATTTTTTTTTCAATGTTATCTCTCCATCGATTAATTTTAGTCGATCTAGTGATCTCTTATCCAACTTGTGTTATTTTATCATATACAATTTTACACTCTCTGTTCTCTAGAATTGTGTCAATCAGACTAAGACATGTTACACTCTCTGTTATCTACAACTGTATCAATAAAACTAAGACATGTTACACTCTCTGTTCTCTACAACTGTATCAATAAAACTAAGACATGTTACACTCTCATTCTCTAAACTGTATCAATAAACTAAGACATGTTACATCTCTGTTCTCTACAATTGTGTCAATAAGACTAAGCAATTTTAGACTCTCTGTTCTCTACAATTGTGTCAATAAGACTAAGACACTGTATTCTAGTGGTTTCTGCTGTATAGAAGTTAGATGATCGCCTCTCGATCTAGAGGTATTCGGTTTGCTCCCTTGTGAAACCGTCGTGATATTTTCCAGAGATCCCTGATCTCATTGAGGTGAGATCGAGTTCCTAGTTTTATCGGAGATGGACGATAAAACGTAGATCCTGTTTTCAATTTGAGTAACAAAATCATTGCAAGTTCAAAATCGAGAAGAGCAGGCTGGAAATCCGCTGCCCGGGCAAAATTCAATTAAACAAAAATATTAAAAATGAAATATTATCACCATCAATAAAATTACATCGTCGACACTCAGAGTTCGTGCACTATCGCTGAGATCGTCCTGTGTAAGAAAGAGATCGGAGCACATATGGTTACTCCCCGAGGTGCAATGATCATGGTTCTATCAATCAATCAATCATTGTATTCTAGTAATCTTAATCTACTTTTCTATAATCATATTTTAGCCCGTCTGCCCAGCGTGTTCGTAGCGCGTTGGACTACGTGTGACTATCCCTCGTGTGTGCGGGCTCAATTCCTCGGGATGGCAGAAAAAGCCACAGATTCCCAGATTTACGGTGTTCGTGGCACTGAACCGAAGGGTTACGATGTCCATGGCACCGAGGCGAAGAGCTGAAAAGCTCAAGTGCTTCTGGATCGGAAAAACACCAAAAAAATAATCATATTTTGCCTCACAGCGTCAGGATATGGGTAGTTTCTAGAACGGGCACTTAGGTGTGCTTCACAGTGTTTCTCGGCGCGTCTGTTATTTGTAAGATCCACCTTATTAATCTTCATGGTTGTGATATTTAATATCAATTATGTTTCTCATTCTCCAGTTTTCTCTATTTTCATATTTATTGGGTCCAAAGGTTTGTATTTAAATTTTTTAAAGCTATACTAATCAGCCATCATGTTTTTGTTCCACTCTGTGTTTCGGTTCCATATAGAAGAATTATTACAGTTTTTGTTTATGGTAATCAAAGAATAATAAACAGCTATGAGAATAGAAGGGGGAATATCAGAGCGGTTTCGTATAGGTTAGTGAGTAAGACAGGGCTGCATATTGACACCGTACCTATTCAACATAAATGCTGAAAACATCATGAGGTATATCAGAGAACCTGCAGAGATGTAAAAAATATGATGCTCTGGAGTTCTCGTGTTACCAGAATTAAGATACGCTGACGATACAGTGTTTTTATTTACATCACAAAATGCCATAGAGAACTTGATACTGTCACTTTAAAAAAAAACAGCGAAGATCAAAACACACCTCAATACACCTCAGCGAAGATATTTACAAGTGATAAAACATAATTGATGGCTAATATATGTGTCAGCGGTCTCAAAATAGAAATAGTCAAGAACTTTAAATACCTTGGGACATTGCTGACAAATGACAAGAATGTTATAAAAGAAATTTAAAGAAAGCTGAGCAAAAATTTAAAAGAACTAACTAACCTATGGAAGGGAACTGACATAAGAACAAATATCAAGAGTTTAAGAGTTTGAATTTTTCCCTTGGCAACATATGTACCATTTAAAAAGCGGCGGAGAAGATCATTAATGCCGTTAAATGCAAATGCTACAGAAGAGTACTTAGAATATCATGGACAGAGAAAAGAACAAATGCTTCTGTTCTGCAACAGCTTGATATTAGAGAGAGCTGAATATCTCACATCAATGCCATGAGTGCCTAGAGAAGTTAATTCTTGATTGAATGGTACCTGGAAGAAGAACAAGAGGAAGACCTAGAAGACGATGGGTGTAAGATGTCACTGACGATCTGAGAATGACTACTGCTGACGTCGGTCATCTTGCACAGAACAGAGAGTTTTTCAGGACTGCAGGAGCCAAGTTTCGGAAGCGACAAGCTACTTGATGATGATGATAATGATATAGTGATCGTGTTGTTACGTATTGACACTTGAAGTTTAGTAGTTAATTTGTTTTGCAGAGTACACTTTGTTGTTTGTATTCCTGACCTTTGTTTTAATTTCAGTGCCATTTCGCCTTTGTTATGCTTCATATAATCAAGCTATATACACCAATGGTTCTCAGAATCTAAACGTTCTAGTGTCTGTCGACAGAAATGGCTCACCATCTTTAATGGGACCGCCAGTTGAAACAGATTTAGAACTACTCACGCCGTAAAATGAGAGAGAAATAGAGACATAGACAAATAGAGAGAGAGAGAGCAGAAAAACACAAATAATAATTTCATATTTCCTTGTAGTCTCTTAGCAACAAAAGCAACAAAAACATGTTTAACTTGGTTGTTTCCCTCTAGGCTGTCGTTATCCCGCAAGACAAGATCAAAGATCGGCTATGAATAGAACATCAAATGGTATCTGTAATTGCACTTCGACAAATTCTGTCTATTCACATTTCTATTATTTTCAACTAAGTATATGTCATATATATTCGTCTTTGAAAATGCGTAAGAAATTTGGATAGCTCGCTGATTGTGCTGATTAAGAACGCTGCTATTGCTAGGCTAGGCAATGGGTGCCGTAGGAAATAAAGGTAAGTGGTCCGACCTGCAAGTCCTGCAAGACTACGATTGAAACGTTGTGTTGTTTGTTCAAACATGCTGTTTGAAAGACAGACTACGAACGATTAAAGGTGACTTCCGGTAGGCCAGCCCTTATAATAATAATAATAAAGCCCATAACCCGTAAGGGTCGTAGGGGTGTCACTGTGGAGACATCAGCACAAGAAGCACGCCACGAGTCTCTGTCTTCAACTCCTCGAGCGAGTGTGCAGAAACTCTGTCCTGACCAGCTCTTGATGTTGTCAAACCAAGATTTTCTCTGCCCTACTTTCTTTCTTCCACCCTCAACTGTTCCCTGTAGGATAGTCTTGAGAGTGAGTTATGTCTCATCACTGACTTTGAAATTAATCAAAGAACACTACAACATAAAAGTCTTTTAAGGATTTACCTGAGTGCGAAACTCCCTGAACCAAGGCAAGATGATTGCTTGATTGTCTTCAACCATTTGTTGTCTATCTGGTCCAGTCAAATATATTAAGATCATCATCATCAAATAGCTTGTCCAGAGCAGAATTTTGCCACCCCAACAGTCCTCCGGAATTTCTCTCTATCATAGGCCAGGTGCCCTGCCTCTGCAGCTGTCATGTTCAAACCATGAGTTACATCCTGAATCCATCTTCTCCGTGGTCTTCCTCTTCTTCTCTTTGCCGGTATGCCTCCTTCCATGATGGTCTTCTCCAGCCCTTCATGTCTTTTTATATGTCCAAAATATCTCAATTTTCTCTTTCTTATTTGTAGCATCAGCCATTTTCTTTGATTTTGAGTTCTTTCTGGATAGATCTATTTGTTTTCTTCTCTATCCAATATTAAGATATCGTCTGTAAAAGGAAATGTTCGACACAATCTAGTTGGCCGTATTTTGGCTGAATTTACTATGTAGATATTAAATAACACTTGTGACATAGGGAAACCCTGCGGTTATCCCTGGAATATAACTGTAGGTTCCGACATCCATGTTTCTAAAAATATTGCAACGATTCTGTCCATCAAATAAACAGCTATCCAGTTCACCAGAGAAGGATTAATCCCATATTTTAGCAGAGTATCATAATTGGAAAGTCCATTTTGTTAAACGCTCCCTAAAAACAATATAGATGGAGACTGTAGTAAAACTATGTAGATGGAGACTGTAGTAAAACTATGTAGATGGAGACTGTAGTAAAACTATGTAGATGGAGACTGTAGTAAAACTATGTAGATGAAGACTGTAGTAAAACTATGTAGATGGAGACTGCAGTAAAACTATATAGATGGAGACTGTAGTAAAACTATGTAGATGGAGACTGTAGTAAAACTATGTAGATGGAGACTGCAGTAAAACTATGTAGATGGAGACTGCAGTAAAACTATTTAGATGGAGACTGTAGTAAAACTATGTAGATGGAGACTGTAGTAAAACTATATAGATGGAGACTGTAGTAAAACTATGTAGATGGAGACTGCAGTAAAACTATGTAGATGGAGACTGTAGTAAAACTATGTAGATGGAGACTGAGTAAACTATGTAGATGGAGACTGCAGTAAAACTATGTAGATGGAGACTGTAGTAAAACTATGTAGATGGAGACTGCAGTAAAACTATATAGATGGAGACTGTAGTAAAACTATGTAGATGGAGACTGTAGTAAAACTATGTAGATGGAGACTGCAGTAAAACTATGTAGATGGAGACTGTAGTAAAACTATGTAGATGGAGACTGTAGTAAAACTATTTAGATGGAGACTGCAGTAAAACTATGTAGATGGAGACTGTAGTAAAACTATATAGATGGAGACTGTAGTAAAACTATGTAGATGGAGACTGCAGTAAAACTATGTAGATGGAGACTGTAGTAAAACTATGTAGATGGAGACTGAAGTAAAACTATATAGATGGAGACTGTAGTAAAACTATGTAGATGGAGACTGTAGTAAAACTATGTAGATGGAGACTGTAGTAAAACTATATAGATGGAGACTGTAGTAAAACTATGTAGATGGAGACTGAAGTAAAACTATGTAGATGGAGACTGTAGTAAAACTATGTAGATGGAGACTGTAGTAAAACTATGTAGATGGAGACTGTAGTAAAACTATGTAGATGGAGACTGTAGTAAAACTATGTAGATGGAGACTGTAGTAAAACAATGTAGATGGAGACTGTAGTAAAACTATGTAGATGGAGACTGCAGTAAAACTATATAGATGGAGACTGTAGTAAAACTATGTAGATGGAGACTGTAGTAAAACTATGTAGATGGAGACTGCAGTAAAACTATATAGATGGAGACTGCAGTAAAACTATGTAGATGGAGACTGTAGTAAAACTATGTAGATGGAGACTGCAGTAAAACAATATAGATGAAGACTGCAGTAAAACTATATAGATGGAGACTGTAGTAAAACTATGTAGATGGAGACTGTAGTAAAACAATATAGATGAGAGACTCAGTAAAACTATGTAGATGGAGACTGTAGTAAAACTATGTAGATGGAGACTGTAGTAAAACAATGTAGATGGAGACTGTAGTAAAACTATGTAGATGGAGACTGTAGTAAAACTATGTATATGGAGACTGTGTAACTTGGTGAGATAGAAACTATGTAGATGGAGACTGTAGTAAAACTATGTAGATGGAGACTGTAGTAAAACTATGTAGATGGAGACTGTAGTAAAACTATGTAGATGGAGACTGTAGTAAAACTATGTAGATGGAGACTGTAGTAAAACTATGTAGATGGAGACTGTAGTAAAACTATGTAGATGGAGACTAAAGTAAAACTATGTAGATGGAGACTGTAGTAAAACTATGTAGATGGAGACTGTAGTAAAACTATGTAAGTAAACTATGTGGAGACTGTAGTAAAACTATGTAGATGGAGACTGCAGTAAAACTATATAGATGGAGACTGTAGTAAAACTATGTAGATGGAGACTGAGTAAAACTATTAGATGGAGACTGTAGTAAAACTATGTAGATGGAGACTGAGTAAAACTATTAGATGGAGACTGTAGTAAAACTATGTAGATGGAGACTGTAGTAAAACTATTTAGATGGAGACTGTAGTAAAACTATGTAGATGGAGACTGTAGTAAAACTATGTAGATGGAGACTGTAACAGTAGATGAACTGTAGTAAACTAGTAGATGGAGACTGCAGTAAAACTATGTAGATGGAGACTGTAGTAAAACTATTTAGATGGAGACTGTAGTAAAACTATGTAGATGGAGACTGTAGTAAAACTATGTAGATGGAGACTGTAGTAAAACTATGTAGATGGAGACTGTAGTAAAACTATGTAGATGGAGACTGTAGTAAAACTATGTAGATGGAGACTGTAGTAAAACTATGTAGATGGAGACTGTAGTAAAACAATGTAGATGGAGACTGTAGTAAAACTATGTAGATGGAGACTGTAGTAAAACTATGTAGATGGAGACTGTAGTAAAACTATGTAGATGGAGACTGTAGTAAAACTATGTAGATGGAGACTGTAGTAAAACTATGTAGATGGAGACTGTAGTAAAACTATGTAGATGGAGACTGTAGTAAAACTATGTAGATGGAGACTGAAGTAAAACAATATAGATGGAGACTGTAGTAAAACTATGTAGATGGAGACTGTAGTAAAACTATGTAGATGGAGACTGTAGTAAAACTATGTAGATGGAGACTGTAGTAAAACTATGTAGATGGAGACTGAAGTAAAACTATGTAGATGGAGACTGTAGTAAAACAATGTAGATGGAGACTGCAGTAAAACTATGTAGATGGAGACTGTAGTAAAACTATGTAGATGGAGACTGAAGTAAAACAATGTAGATGGAGACTGTAGTAAAACTATGTAGATGGAGACTGTAGTAAAACTATGTAGATGGAGACTGTAGTAAAACTATGTAGATGGAGACTGTAGTAAAACAATGTAGATGGAGACTGTAGTAAAACTATGTAGATGGAGACTGTAGTAAAACAATGTAGATGGAGACTGTAGTAAAACTATGTAGATGGAGACTGTAGTAAAACTATGTAGATGGAGACTGTAGTAAAACAATGTAGATGGAGACTGTAGTAAAACTATGTAGATGGAGACTGTAGTAAAACTATGTAGATGGAGACTGTAGTAAAACTATGTAGATGGAGACTGCAGTAAAACTATGTAGATGGAGACTGTAGTAAAACTATATAGATGGAGACTGTAGTAAAACTATGTAGATGGAGACTGTAGTAAAACTATGTAGATGGAGACTGTAGTAAAACTATGTAGATGGAGACTGTAGTAAAACTATGTAGATGGAGACTGCAGTAAAACTATGTAGATGGAGACTGCAGTAAAACTATGTAGATGGAGACTGCAGTAAAACTATGTAGATGGAGACTGCAGTAAAACTATGTAGATGGAGACTGTAGTAAAACTATGTAGATGGAGACTGCAGTAAAACTATGTAGATGGAGACTGCAGTAAAACTATGTAGATGGAGACTGCAGTAAAACTATGTAGATGGAGACTGCAGTAAAACTATGTAGATGGAGACTGTAGTAAAACTATGTAGATGGAGACTGCAGTAAACTAGTAGATGGAGACTGCAGTAAAACTATGTAGATGGAGACTGCAGTAAAACTATGTAGATGGAGACTGCAGTAAAACTATGTAGATGGAGACTGCAGTAAAACTATGTAGATGGAGACTGCAGTAAAACTATTTAGATGGAGACTGCAGTAAAACTATGTAGATGGAGACTGCAGTAAAACTATGTAGATGGAGACTGCAGTAAAACTATGTAGATGGAGACTGCAGTAAAACTATGTAGATGGAGACTGCAGTAAAACTATGTAGATGGAGACTGTAGTAAAACTATGTAGATGGAGACTGCAGTAAAACTATGTAGATGGAGACTGTAGTAAAACTATGTAGATGGAGACTGCAGTAAAACTATGTAGATGGAGACTGAAGTAAAACTATGTAGATGGAGACTGTAGTAAAACTATATAGATGGAGACTGCAGTAAAACTATGTAGATGGAGACTGCAGTAAAACTATGTAGATGGAGACTGCAGTAAAACAATATAGATGGAGACTGCAGTAAAACTATGTAGATGGAGACTGTAGTAAAACTATGTAGATGGAGACTGCAGTAAAACTATGTAGATGGAGACTGTAGTAAAACTATGTAGATGGAGACTGCAGTAAAACTATGTAGATGGAGACTGAAGTAAAACTATGTAGATGGAGACTGTAGTAAAACTATATAGATGGAGACTGTAGTAAAACATATGGCTACTGTAGATGGAGACTGCAGTAAAACTATGTAGATGGAGACTGTAACAGTAGATGGAGACTGCAGTAATATGAGATGGAGACTGTAGTAAAACTATGTAGATGGAGACTGCAGTAAAACTATGTAGATGGAGACTGCAGTAAAACTATATAGATGGAGACTGTAGTAAAACAATGTAGATGGAGACTGTAGTAAAACTATGTAGATGGAGACTGTAGTAAAACTATTTAGATGGAGACTGTAGTAAACATGTAGATGGAGACTGTAGTAAAACTATGTAGATGGAGACTGTAGTAAAACAATGTAGATGGAGACTGCAGTAAAACTATGTAGATGGAGACTGTAGTAAAACTATTTAGATGGAGACTGTAGTAAAACTATGTAGATGGAGACTGTAGTAAAACTATGTAGATGGAGACTGTAGTAAAACTATGTAGATGGAGACTGCAGTAAAACTATAATGGACTAGTAACTATAGATGGAGACTGCAGTAAAACTATGTAGATGGAGACTGTAGTAAAACTATGTAGATGGAGACTGTAGTAAAACTATGTAGAATGGAGACTGTAGTAAAACTATGTAGATGGAGACTGTAGTAAAACTATGTAGATGGAGACTGTAGTAAAACTATGTAGATGGAGACTGTAGTAAAACTATGTAGATGGAGACTGTAGTAAAACTATGTAGATGGAGACTGCAGTAAAACTATGTAGATGGAGACTGTAGTAAAACTATGTAGATGGAGACTGTAGTAAAACTATGTAGATGGAGACTGTAGTAAAACTATGTAGATGGAGACTGAAGTAAAACTATGTAGATGGAGACTGAAGTAAAACTATGTAGATGGAGACTGTAGTAAAACTATGTAGATGGAGACTGTAGTAAAACTATGTAGATGTGAACATGAGATGGAGACTGTAGTAAAACTATGTAGATGGAGACTGAGTAAAACTATTAGATGGAGACTGCAGTAAAACTATGTAGATGGAGACTGTAGTAAAACTATGTAGATGGAGACTGCAGTAAAACTATGTAGATGGAGACTGTAGTAAAACTATGTAGATGGAGACTGCAGTAAAACTATGTAGATGGAGACTGTAGTAAAACTATGTAGATGGAGACTGAAGTAAAACTATGTAGATGGAGACTGTAGTAAAACTATGTAGATGGAGACTGAAGTAAAACTATGTAGATGGAGACTGTAGTAAAACTATGTAGATGGAGACTGTAGTAAAACTATATAGATGGAGACTGCAGTAAAACTATGTAGATGGAGACTGTAGTAAAACTATGTAGATGGAGACTGTAGTAAAACTATGTAGATGGAGACTGTAGTAAAACTATTTAGATGGAGACTGCAGTAAAACTATGTAGATGGAGACTGTAGTAAAACTATGTAGATGGAGACTGTAGTAAAACTATGTAGATGGAGACTGTAGTAAAACTATGTAGATGGAGACTGCAGTAAAACTATGTAGATGGAGACTGTAGTAAAACTATGTAGATGGAGACTGAAGTAAAACTATGTAGATGGAGACTGTAGTAAAACTATGTAGATGGAGACTGTAGTAAAACAATGTAGATGGAGACTGTAGTAAAACTATGTAGATGGAGACTGCAGTAAAACTATGTAGATGGAGACTGTAGTAAAACTATGTAGATGGAGACTGAGTAAAACATGTAGATGGAGACTGTAGTAAAACTATGTAGATGGAGACTGAGTAAAACTATTAGATGGAGACTAGTAAAACTATTGATGGAGACTGAGTAAACTATGTAGATGGAGACTAGTAAAACTATGTAGATGGAGACTGTAGTAAAACTATGTAGATGGAGACTGTAGTAAAACTATGTAGATGGAGACTGTAGTAAAACTATGTAGATGGAGACTGCAGTAAAACTATGTAGATGGAGACTGCAGTAAAACTATGTAGATGGAGACTGTAGTAAAACTATGTAGATGGAGACTGTAGTAAAACTATGTAGATGGAGACTGCAGTAAAACTATGTAGATGGAGACTGAAGTAAAACTATGTAGATAGACTGAGTAAAACTATGTAGATGGAGACTTCAGTAAAACTATGTGATGGAGACTGAGTAAAACATAGTGGATGGAGACTGTGTCAAACACTTAATGAGACTTATGTACAAACTACAGTAATGATACATTTCAAGAGACGTGCAGCTAAAAGTATGTAGATGGTCACGTTGATAAAACTATGTATCAGTAATTTAACTTTGCAAAGATGATGACTGACAGTAAAACTGTATGTGAGACACAGTAAAACTATGAGATGATTTCAGTAAATTATGTAGATGAGAACTGATAAGCTTAGTTGTTTAATAGAACTGGTGATCACTATGTGATTTTGAGATTCTCGAATTGTTTGACGGAGCTACGGAGTGTGTGTTACGTACAATACTCTAGGTTGGTGGAGCTCTATTTCTGCGGAGACGGACCGTACCGTATGGGGTAAAACTCGGTGCTATGAAGTGAATTCTTCGACTTTAGACCCTTGTGACCGGAGCTGTCCAACGTTGTTATATACTGGTCTATACGCCACCTACGTTTTATCGTCCATCCCCGATACGACTAGGATCTCGAGTTCACCTACACTGAGATCGGGGATCTCTGGAAAAGTATCTAGATAACTTCTCGAGGGAACGAACCTGAGACCTTTGGCACGAGAGACGAGCACCTAAATAATACGCCACAGAGATCGCCGACTCGCATTCTGAACAGTTTAAACAACGAGCTAAGGGCAATAATAATAGAAAATACATTATACAACTTAAAAGTTGCAGTTGCGTCCCAGAACGCTCGGGCGATCTGACTAATGACTGTGGATGCTTGGACGCCGTGGGGCAACTACAATAATATAACTTATTTTATTGCCTTGCTAGTCGAAGGTCAATCTTTTTCTTCTCAATGTAATTCAAGCAAGATTCTGTCCCAGTATTCTTTCTTATGCTGATGTTGGTGACCCTGTCTTTCCTGGTAGTGTTGGTAACTTTTCCTAGGCATCACATTTCACATTATGTATGTTTTGCGACTGTGCTTTGCTCATTGTCCATGATTGGCTCTGGTAACACAGAGTAGTGATGTTAATCATTTGGTATTTAGCTATCAGTGAGATGTTTGAAAAACAATAACAGATGAAAACCTAACCCTGACTACATGTTTTTTTTTTATTATGCTTTATAAAAAATAAACTGATTTATACTGTTATTTAGAAATTTTATTTCTTGAAATTCTGATTTACTTTAAAGAAAGAGGAATAAAATAGGGCGTCATGCAGGGGCGGCTAGTCATTAAGTGCTAGTGTGGTATGGCCCCACCAAAGTTCGAAAGGGGCAATAACTTCCCGGAATAGACGAATAATAGAAAATACTCCAAAAACCAAGATTTTTCCGAAAATTTGTGTCTGGCCCCACCGAGAAAAATGACCACGAGCCGCCACTGGCGCCATGGATGTATCTCACAGGCGCCGAGTTGTAAAGCTCTAGTCTATATGTTTTCTTTTCTTTAAATTGTATTTATAATATTGCAATTTATAACCAGGTAATAAATCACACAACATTAACAAACATTGAGAATTGAATCAATGAAAATCGATCTAGTTGCTTGTTATTTATACATATGTTAATAACATCTACTGTTAGTGAGCATCAATTTATCACAATTTATAGTCTCTAAAACAATATAATCACATCGTAAGTTTATATATAGATATTTAACATAATTTATGTAGTTAACATGGGCGTCCACAGAAGTTGTTCCAGGTAGGGGCAAAGTTAAAAATAAATTGTAGTTGGTGGTTTACAACGCGGAAATAGAGAAGCTGTCGTTACCAATTTTTAGAGCGGTGTATGGCAGGTGGGACCAGAGCCTGAGGAATTTAATGGCCGCATGGCTTGTGCAGCCGCAGCGAAGCTGTTCAGGCGAGAATTATTCATTATGCCGGCAACATAAAAAATCCTTGGCATATATGTGAATTTAACACTAGGTCTCCTGCATGGGAGCCGCCCTCTAATCGATTATAGAGAAGGCCAGAACCTGTTTTACATAAAATCCATTTTCCAGGTGTTGCATTTGCTCCATTTCTGTTAACATATGGACGCCCATGGTATTTAATAAATGTAACAAAGGCATCATATTTATATCTTATAACAATAACTTTATCATTACATCTTAAATACATAAATAAAATCAGTTATCAGAGAACTATCATCATAGAACACAGGGCATCACCAGAGGAGTTCCGATCTTAGCCTCAACAAATCCGGCGGCGTCCAGCGGCCCAAGACGCCAAATGTGAGAGAAATCTCATGACTAGAATATCATCATGGAATCTGATGTTCAACTTTAACTTCATATGAACAATCTGAAATTCATAACTAGAATATCATCATAGAATTTGATGTTCAACTATAACTTCATATGAACAATCTGAAACTCATAACTAGAATATCATCACCGCTTCATAAATTAATTATAACTTCACCAAGAGATCTCCTTCTTCTTTTTCTTCGAACGCTCCATATCGACCACTTGTTAACCAATCTTTGTGATTTGTATGTGATTCGAGCCTAAGAGCGATTGTACGTTGTGCAAGTTATGCGCCTACAAGTAGGCAAGCATATCCGATTTTGCGACGCTTTTTATTTACTAGTATGACATGTACAATCCTCTACTTCAGTCGCCTCTTACGATATGTCTTGTCGTTCGCAGTGTTACTATTCTTTGCTCTCATTAAGATCCCCGACAACACATAGGCGCCCAGGAGATCAAAAATTCGTAATCATAATCTCTTTGTGACATCTGAAGTTCACTACTACAACTTCACCTGGACAATTGAAGTTCTTACTATCTGTGCGTCTGTAGCTCAAGCGGTAGTGAGCTCGATCACGAAACCTAGCATACCTGGTTCAAACCCCACGGTGGGCAAGTTTGGAAGCAAATTCGTATCCGTGGGATTTTACAAAAGGTAAAAATATACCTCCCGTTTTGAAAGCAATGACAATCTACTGAACGTATAAGTGGTGCCTAGAAAATCAACGACTCGTTTACTGTGGTTGATGGCTACGTTCTTTATAGGATATGTCACGATTTTCATTTTACTATGTGTGCTCTGATGATTTTTTTTTTTTGACCACAAGAAGATCTTAACGGTAGTGCACAAACTCAGTAGCATCGGTGAGGGCCTGACATAATTTTGAATAAAGTAACAGCTTTTGGTGTAAATTTATGATAATCTATCAATGAATGTTGCCTGGTCTGCAGTGTTGCAGCCTACCCTTATTGATTTTCAACAGCTTATGGTTCGTTTACGATCACGTTAGTTAATTATCAGTTTAGAATATCGTCATTGTACTACAGACAAATCCATAGGTGCTTCGATCTCAGCGTCCAACGACTAATCATATCAGTTCGATCTTGATCGGTGAGCCTACTCGTGTACATGTAGCGCTATGTTTTCTGCCCCCTCCAATCTTCAATCCCAGCTCTGGCAATCTAGCAGTTAACGTTGATTGATTTAGATGAAAATATTCTTTTGCAGCCACACTGTATGGAGACGTTCAAAAGGCCAACTCTATTCCACCCATGTTGGCTCATCCACTGATATGGTGGCAGAGCCAGCCAGCCTCTCTGCTCCCTCATTGCCATCGTCAACCACGTGTCTTGGATCTAAGAAGAGAGTAATTCAGCAAATCGTTGGCGCTTGTAGTGATGCAGTTCATTCTTTACCTACCGAACCAGCCTCCACCTTTCGGATAATACTCAATGTATCCCTCCGAATGCAAACATGAGTATAGTTTGTGACTCCAGACAGAGTAGTGACTTAGTCACCGCAAATATCCAATATAATTACCAATAAAAAGTTAAATATAATTTCATTTTTTAAATACGTCCTTTGTCACAATATTTGTTGTCATACTAAATACATCAATGGCTTCCTTGAACTTTCCGTCGTCATAGCTTGCAGAAAAAGAAAATGTAGACTATTCATGACGAACCACTGATCCATCTGTGTAAATCACAACGTCACCTTCATTACATGTTACGTTAATGTTGACGACGTTTGCATCCATCGCAACTGGATTCATCTATCTGCAACATTTGTCGAATTTAATGATAGTATTAATGATGTTCAGAATACTAAGAGCATACATAATACCAGTGGCAATATATGGGTGTGAAGCATGGACAAAAATATATGTGTTGTTGAATATAAGTGTTACAGAAGAGTCCTGTGTATATTATGGACAGAGAAGAGAACAAATAGATATATACAGAAATAACTCAAAATCAAAGAAAACTGGCTGATGCTACAAATAAGAAAGAGAAAATTTAGGTATTTTGGACATATAAAAAGACATGAAGGGCTGGAGAAGAGCATCATGGAAGGAGGCATACAGGCAAAGAGAAGAACAAGAAGATCAAATAGAAGATGGATTCAGGATGTAACAGTTGATCATGACGGTTGCAGAGGTCGGACATCTGGCGTATGAGAGAGAGAGAAATTCTGGAGGACCGTTGGGGTGACACAATTCTGCTCAGGACAATCTATTTATTGATGATAAAGATGTTCCCGTATATTGAAGGCACCGCTATCCATTCTTCACCTGGTCAATATTTAAGAGCCCGCATACCAGCCGAACAATGTCTGTAGCATGGTCAGTCTAACTTTTACCTGCTCAACTTGAACATGTTTTATCGTCCGTCTACGATAGGACTGCAAACTGTATCTCACCTACATTGAGATCACGATTTTCTGAAAAAATAGCCCGATACTCACTCCACACAGGTAACGAACCAAGAATCTTTGAAGCAAGAGGCAAGAACCTTACTTCTACGCCATATAGACTCCCCACAATGTAATAACATTACTTGAACTAAGTGTAAAACTATCTAGTAATATATTACACATTTATCACAAAGCAAGCTAATTCAAACACGGGTGGTTCCTGTTTTATACAGGGTATTCAAGATAAACGCAGCCCCGTCAATGGAATCAATCTGGTAAATGTTTATGAAAATTAGAAGATTCAATTGTAACGTAGTATAGGTCAAGACAGCAAGACTTTTTATGATGATGTGTAATTATGATACGGGAAGGGGCGATGAACAAATGTGATAAAAGGATAAGCTAGTCATAATCAGTTTAAATAGTAAAAAGACAAAATGCAAAAGCTAACAAATTTTGATCTGTCAATGGGGTTGCTTTTATCTTGAACATCTGCAGTATCGTGAAATAAACATGGCATAGACAAAGTGATTGCCGAAGATCTGTTATAAAGTGTACTGCATTTTTTTCAAAAGCTGAAAAAGTCGAATAATGTCTCTCTCTCGCGATCACCGCTTAGATTGATGTACCACATTTTCACATAAATTCTTTGTCATTCATGTGGAAATCTGGTTCATGCATCCTTAGCATGGGTGTGGTTCGTCACATCTTTAGCGCCACTTGGAGCTCTGGTGCTTATCCTTCGGCGATGTGTCGGGTTTTAGCCAGCGTTTACTGGGTTCGCTCTCCGTCAGCCTTGGGCTATCTCCCCAGCCGACCTGCAAGGTAGCAGGTTGTAGGACGATACGATGATAAAGATTGACTTCATTGTGAAGGGTTCTACCCCATATAGCACGACCCCTCTCCGTAGAACTGGTACGCCACATGCGGAGAGTATTCACAAAGCACGAACTCCGTACCTCCGGAAAAATTCCTAAGGCTCCTGAAAAAAGCATTAGTGAACAGAAAGAAATAGTTCGGGGAAGTCTCTACGTCCATCGGAAAGCAGGTCGAAGGCGTAACAACTTAGCCTCCGAGACCCTATGAAACGGTCTATTACAGTCGTCTCCAGGTCAATTTCAGGACAAGTTCTTTGGAGATGTAGACAACATAAAGGTGATCACTTCCTTATTCAAACATATTCAAGATAAGACATGAAAAGGAATGACAAACAGCAAGGCAAATGATGATTTCATTTAGATTATTCTTGAAGAGCCCATGACACACTTTCCTCGGATGAATTTGTTAAATCCTTGAAATAAAGATTGGTCCCAACAATTGTACCATCTGGCATCTTTCCTCCTACAGGAAGATAACCAACACGCTGGAAACCTGGCGAGCGTTCAATAATTTTTGTCATGGCAACGTTATTGCTAAAAGTATCAATGTAGATTCCCATATATCCCAATCGTTTTGAAAAGATCACAATATGTCGAAAAATAAATTCACCAATACCTTTTCCTCTTTGAGATTTCTTAACAATTATTATCGGATCTGCAAATGTGCAGTCTGTGCCACGATAATACATACTATTTATTAATGAAAATGCAGCAATCATTTTCCCACAACCCTTATTGTAAACAAAGAAATTGTGGCCATCTTTGATCTCGTTACGGAAGTCTTTTTCTGTTGGGTACTCATCGACGCCGTATCCACTTCCGTTAATGGCGGCCATGGAGATTAGTTCGTACATGTCTGTGATATGTGAGTCTGACATTGAGTCGATGACCACCTGACTTCCGTTAGGTAACGTACAGTGCAAGGGTAAATGCATGACGTTGTCAAAATGTTTCAAATTTGTTAATTTACCAATAGTATCTATCAACATATTCTTGGGGGCGTGGTAATGATGTAAACTTTAACGGGATTGGTTCATTGGTTGATTGACGTCTCGTGAGAGAAGAACAGGCGCTGCTGTTGCTTTTTACAATCTGGTTCCAAAATAGATCTGAGGAATATAGATAGACATCAAACAATTAGACGAGTTTTAAAAGTCTGTGTGTATGTGAGTGAGTGTCTCTGTGTGTATGTGAGTGAGTGTGTATGTGTGTATGTGAGTGTGTCTATGTGTATGTGAGTGAGTGCATCTGTGTGTATATGAGTGTGTCTGTGTGTATGTGAGTGTGTCTATGTGTATGTGAGTGAGTTCGTCTGTGTGTATGTAAGTGAGTGCGTCTGTGTGTATGTGAGAGAGTGCGTCTGTGTGTATGTGAGTGTGTCTATGTGTATGTGAGTGAGTGCGTCTGTGTGTATGTGAGTGAGTGCATCTGTGTGTATGTGAGTGTGTCTGTGTGTATGTGAGTGCATCTATGTGTATGTGAGTGAGTGCATCTATGTGTATGTGAGTGAGTGCATCTATGTGTATATGTGAGTGAGTGCGTCTATATGTATGCAATATTATTGAAACTAACACTAACAAGTAAAGCATCTCTTAGCGACTACGGTGACACTATTTGAATGATTGATTGATAAGATCATCATCATTGTGCTGAGTAACCATGTGTGCTCCGATCTCTTTCTCACACATGACGATCTCAATGGCAATTCATGAACTCCGTAGCACCGGTGAAAGTCCCCGATATAACTTAGAATATGCTAAAAATATGGTGTGTGAATGTTTTATTTTTTTTAAATATATATTTTAAAATAAAATTCCCAACTGCTTCTGAACATAAAAGCCAAACTAATGAACGTAATAATGCCTAGAAAAATCACAAACAGCGTTGAAAGCTAGGGTTGATTCGCAAAGTCCTGTAAAGAATATGCAATTAACTTTTTTTCTGAACACAATTATTTATGAAGATTCGGGAATATAACAGTAATTAATTCATATTCTGAATGCAACAACTACTTATGAACATAACTAATTAACAACACAACTGTTTTAACATATAAATTATAAGCCAAATAAACACTGAATACAGTACTTTATAAAAGTTAATTTATTTTAAAACATAATTACGAAGAGACATGCCAAAGTCCATGAAACGAGCACATATGCTGTTACAGCAATACTACACTATCTCTACACATATTATTTACATACGTAGTTACATACACAGTAGCACGGTTACCTACCTAAGTGAAGGTCAGTGAAGGACTTTAGTGTGTACGATTCTTGACACGTTAGTTAACACACATATCTCCAGTGACAACTATAAATTATGTAAGCATATTCCCTTGTTTGTTTGTTTGTTAAGTATAGGATTAAATCATCTTTAAGCCGGTGCACGCTGCTTTCAACCTAAGTACTAGCATGATAGTGGTTATATCAGAGCTTGTAGGTAAACAAACATGAAAAATAAGAAGTAACTCTTTTCGGAGATTCCAAGAAAGTATGTAAGTCTACACGCCTTTAGATCGTTCGCTTTTATACCCGTTATATGGCCGCCTGCCCAGCGTGTTCGTAGCGCGTTGGACTGCGGGCGACTAGCCCTCTGTGAGTGCGGGTTCAATTCCGCGGGTTCAATTCAGAAAAGCCACAGGTTCCCAGATTCACGGTGTTCGTGGCACTGAACCGAAGGGTTACAATGTCCATGGCACCGAGCAGAAGAGCTGAAAGCTCAAGTGCTTCTGGATCGGAAGAAAAACATATTTTTTTAAAATACCTGTTATATAAGCCTACTCACCACGGGAATAGAGATTACTTTACGTATCAGTCAAGACCTAACCTAATTATGAGACCAGTTATGACAGGATTTGTAGACTGACTTAACCTTACATATGGGAGAGAGAGAGAGAGAGAAGCGATAACAAACTCAGCACAACATATGCTTACTTAAAAACTCACAAATAGATAACTAGCAGGTTCAGATAAGTTGGGATAAGTTGGATGTAAAGAAAGTTGGTTCCAAAATGATGTATCTTTAATCTTGTCAAAAATCTATACCGTGAGAAATGTAATTATACCAAAAATAATCCCCTCCTCCCTACCTTAATTGATGATTTCGAAAAGAAAAACATGTGTATGGAAATATGGAGAGAGCATATATTTGGTGGTAAAGCAGACGTATAGATACATAGATCTATATAGACAGACATACAGACAGCTAGATAGGCAGCTAGACAGACAGCTAGTCAGACATGCAGCTAGACAAGAACTAAACAGAATCTAGACAGACAGATGGCTAGAGAGACAGCTGGACAAAAGGACAGCTAGACAGGCAGCTAGGTACAGATAGACAAACATCTAGAACGAAAGAGAGCTAGACAGACAGGCATCTAGCCAGACAGACAGCTAGATAGACATACAGTTATACAATCAGCCAGACAGGCAGACATATTTGATAGACAGACAGCTAGAGAGGCAGCTAGACAGGGAGAAAGTTAGACATACAGACAACTAGACAGACAGACAGCTAGATAGACAGCTAGACAGACAGACAGCTAGACAGATAAAAAGAAAGTAAGATTGTGAGATAGACATATGTACAGATAGATAGGTAGGCATGGTGATGATGATGACAATGATAATAATATTACCCAAACACAGAGCATACACTCAACATGAATCAATAAAGTTCAAATTAGTTAAATCAATCAACGAAACACCCACGACGTGCGTTTCGATGTTAACCCCACAGTCTGATCCTGTTCATGCTATCCTTTTATGCGATATTTACCTTGAGATAACACGTGCTTGGAGACAGGTGCGTATGTTAGTATCAATTTCGTGACATCCTTAGTTAGAATTATATTTTAGTTTGTTAATTATTTTGTGTCCGTAATTGCTTTATTGATAAAGTCTTATGATCGAAACGTCGATTGCTCTTTATTTTCATATTTAATCATTACTAGTTCATTACTTATGTAAAACTGTATATAGCTGTCTTTTTTCAATCGTCCACAGTCTGATAAATGTCTATCCAAATAACGGAACGTAATGCGCACAACAGAAATAGCCATTCTGGAGAAGCTCTACAACAGCAATTTTAATGTTCGCTGAAGCCAGACATAAATATTTACTTATCCATGTCGTCATTTTAAGATAAGTAATCTTCACCCTTATCCGTGTACCTTGCGTAACACATGCATCAATAACACACCTTATTGTATAGTTCAACGCTCTGCCTGGTATGCAGGTACGTCATATATTCGACCGGTAAACAGAGATTGGTTTATTATATTTGAACCCAGTGGCGGCTTGTGATTTTTTTTTATTGTTGGGGCCATAACAAAAAATCTCGGAAAATCATGGTTTTGGATTAGGTTATATTTTAGTACATTTGCTATTTATTTTTTCCGGAAAATTATTTCTCGTGTACTAGAACGAAATATCCCAAAACTAAGAGATAAAAATGACCTCACCAGGGTACAGCGTTACTATAAAGTGTTAACCACGTTACTATAAAGTAGGTCAAAACTCGTCAACATGTATAAACGTATATTGTGGTCAATCAATCAGGTGCCATGCCTGCCGGCGTAGGCGATCATGTCTCTCCACAACTCTCTGTGCTTGGTGCATGTAATCAGTTCTGACGTCGATATTTTGTCGAACCATGATGTCAGGCCATCCAACATCTTCTCCTCTGTCTTCCACGATCTCTCCTTCCCTGAATTTTACCTGTAGTCACCAAATGTTCTAAACCTTCTCTTCGCATTATATGCCCGAAGAACCTTGATTGTCGGATTCGTATTCTTTTGATAAGGTTTCTTTGTGTGCAGACCTGATTTAAAACCTCCACGTTTGTTTTCTTTGCTGTCCATGGAATTCTCAACATTCTTCTGTAAAACCACATCTCTGTGGCTTCCAATGATCGTATTGATTGTTTGTTCACAGATGTATATTGATAGAGCCGGTGATTACCGTAATCTATTTTTTTATTGTTAGTTAAATATTTATACTGCAAGAATGGCCAACATACAATAAACAGAGAGAAAACACGTGGTCAATCCCAATATCAGTCCAAGACAAGCTACATTTAGACGTATATGGACTCCGGTTGACCATTAACTACTTTAAAAGTGTACAAATCGATGACTAGAAACGTTGAAAGAATTTGATTATTTTTATTATTTTCTATTATTGTTATATATCCTTTGGTATTTAGTTACCAATACTAATTTTTAGAGCAATAACATCGTTTTATCGTTTTACTGTGAACTGGCTTGGCCGCGTAAGAATTTCACTAATGAATGGATGCAATTCACATATTTATATGTGCTAACTAACCAGTCGAGAGAGGTCAGAGGTCGAATGTTAACAGATGATCTTAATAGACCACATTTCACTGGCCCAAAAATATTGCGCTGAAATGCGTAAAGTATACTAATTAGGGAGGAACGATGCTAAATTTCAGACTGTATATATTTAGCGTTATATATTCAACTTTCAAAGCTTATCAGTACCACGTTAAATGTAATAAATATGAACAAACCCTTTTTAAAATAATAAATACACGAGAGCGTCTGTAGCTTAAGCAGTAGTGAGCTCGATCACAACCCAGGCGTACCTGGTTTAAATCCCCTCTGGCGGCCAAGTTTGGAAGCTAATTAGTTTCCTTGGATTTCTTCGAACGATAAAAATAGACCTTACGGTTCAGAAAACAATGGCAAACTACTGAACGTATAAGTGATGACTAGAAAATCGACGACTCGTTTACTGTTGTTTGATGGCTAAGACCTGTAAAGGATATGCCACGATTTTCAATTTTCAATAAATACACGTTACACATTATTTTTGTTGGTGGCCCGGTCCCACTGGCCTTAATGACGAGCCGCCACTGCTTGAAACCAATTAACTGCGTTTACCTATTTGCCCTTCTGAACCGATATACAGTCTCGTGGTATTTTTAACATCACGCGCTGGCTATTTTCAGTATATATAGAAAAGCAAGTATGCTGGGGATAACAAAAGAAATACGCAGTGATAGGGTTCTTTGTTCTTTTCTCTAAGTCTGTCTTGCCTCACAGCGTCAGTGTAAAGAGAAGCTTATAGTACAGGAATTTGTATGCTCTTCAATAAATAGTATTTTTCACTGCCTGTTATTTTTAAGGTACACTTTTTCTGTAGACGGTTTTTTTGCTTTGTATTCACTGTATCATAGTAACGTCGTAGCTCAAGCGGTAGTGAGCTCGATCACAAACCAAGCGTACCTGGTTCAAACCCACGGTGGGCAAGTTTGGAAGCAAATTCGTTTATGTGAGATTTTTACAAAAAGGTAAAAGTAGACTTCACCGTTCATAAAGCAATGGCAAATTACTGAACGTATAAGTGGTGCCTAGAAAATCAACGACTCGTTTACTGTGGTTGATGGCTACGTCCTGTAAAGGATATGTCACGATTTTTATTTTATGTTAGTAATATTGATCGGTGATGCTCACTGTATGTTGGTAATTTGTTTACGTGGTAGAAGCATTTAATTTGCTGTTTCTTGATGAAGTTCAGTACTGATGTTGTATCCATGTTTTTCCTATGGCTTAATTTTGGGACATAATACCCAAAAGACTCTTGTATGGTGAGCTAGGTAGCAGTAAACGCTCTCAGGGTGGTCCAAAAATGCGATTCAAAGACATACGAACTCGAAATCCTTTGGTATAGATGTCGACAACTGGGATAATGTTGCTCAAGATAAATCAGCCTGACGCACACTTCTTCGACACTTACAACAGAAACAACAAACTAAAAAGGGCTGTAAAACTCCCCACAAGTGTAAATATTATTTGCCCACATTGCAAAATAACATTTCAGGCCCGCATCAGGTTCACTAGTCATCTGCACACACACACAGACAAACAAACATAATGCAATTACATTCTCTTGGGTGAAAACGGGTGGGCATCATCACTCGTGACGGGCAAACATCATATCTTAATTTCGACATCAGTCTCTTCTTGATACTCCCATCATTCTGCTAGACACTTCCTCTCTGTTGTGACTAGTTTTCATCTATCGTTTGATGTCAGCGTCCAGGTTTGGCACTGATTTCATAATGTGGCGAGAAATATTGTGTTGAATAATGCTCTTTAATAAGTATTTACGATGACATATTTGAATTTCAAAATTGGTGCCATTTGTCCTATTATTTGATTTGCTTTATTGCTTTTTATGTTGGATTTCGTTACTTATCCATTTGCTGACAATATGCGTTTCTCACTGATTTGTTGTTGGTTGTCAAATTGACTTGTAAACATCTTTCCCTGTTACAAGTACAACGAAAATGTCAATTTCTGTTGACTATAATTACTTTTGTTTTAATTATATGCTTTGGCATTTTCTAGTAGATTCTCTTTTTCTTCACGGGTGTCTGTAGCGTAGATATTATGTGTTCGTACCTCGTGCTAAAGGTACCAGGTTCGCTCCCTCATGGAGTCATGTGGATATTTTTTCAGAGATTCCTTATCTCAGTATGATCGAGTCTTATCGGAGACGGACGATGAGACGTAGATCCAGTGTTCAATTTGAGCACGTAAAAGAATCAATGGCAGTTCAAAATTGAGAAGAGCAGGCTGGAAAGCCGCTGCCCGGGCAAAATTCATTAGAAAGGACTAAAAATAAAATTTCAACAAATAATAATCACTATCCTTCAAATTACATCTGGGACCCTCGCCGGTGCTACAGAGTTCGTGCATTGAAGCTGAGATCTTCCTGCGTAAGAAAGAGATCGGAGCACACATAGTTACTCACCGAAGTGCAATGATGATGATCTCGTTTGTCAACGATTCTGCATCGTTTGTCAACGATTCTGCATCGTTTGTCAACGATTCTGCATCGCTTGATGTCTTACTCGCAGGTCTACTACTTTGTATTATTTGTTTTGCACACATCAGAGATGTAGATCAGCAACAGCATATCATCTCTGTTCTTGGTCCGTATCTATCATTCTCAGAGTGCCCCACGTCTGACCATAATCCCCGACAACTGAAGACCGAATAGTTCATACGGGAAATCGAAAATGTATCTTTAATGGGATTGGTTTTTGCAGGGCCGTGCAGTATATTTTCTCAGCATGATGCAAGTCTTCGAAATGCCGCCCTCAAAGGGTTTTTTCCTTAAAATAACCTTCAATTGTAATTGTGTCTTGGTTGCTTATGCCGCCCCTCTCACGGTTCCACCTGATGCGGCCGCCTCTCTGCATCATAGAAGGTACGACCCTGGGTTTTTGTATATGTTTGATAGAACACTACACGCTTTTTTGTAATATTACTCAATTCATGGTTATTTATTGATGAAAAATGTTAATAATATTGTTTTTCTGAGCATTAAACTTAACTTGTAACATCACCGGGTGGTGCCGGGGCCAGACGGGGAAGCAAAGAATAGAACCATTGCAACCTAATGCAGGCCCTAGGGATGATACCCCAGTAAATAGAAAGCAGCGCAGAAATTGGATGTGCTGGCCTACTTGTAGGCGCATAACTGGCAAAACGTACAATCGCTATTAGGCTCAGATCACATACAAATCACAGAGAGTTGTTGACAAGTGGTCGATATGGAACGTTTGAAGAAGAAGAAGAACTTGTAACATAATATAATTGTAACACGCTGTGTTGTTTGTTAAATGAACTAGTCTATATATTACAACACTGGAATGCGAGGATCACACGACAGTTGTGGTCTTAATGTCCTGGAAATTTTACCTGAGCCCGCCGGCTGTATATTATCGGAGGCCATAGTCTGACCAACACTGTACAGTTTTCTCCGCCAGGTTGTCTTTGCTTTGCCTTTGTTTCTCTCTCTCTCTCTCGTTGTCTGTACCTTGTGACGCCTCTGGCGCTAAGAGCAGCAACAAATGCACACCAATTTTCTTTATTACTCGCCGTTCTCCCAGGGGTTAGTTACTGCGATTTGAGAGTAAGTTCATTGTACGGTGTTTGTAATAAAAGCTCGTTTCGGTCCACCATATCCGATTTCGTCATGCACTGTTTGACTCACTCTACCTTGTGTTCTACTGTTGATGATTTGCTAAGAATTACATATAACATTTCTACATCTGAAATTGTGACCACTTAGCGACATTCGGTCTACCCGTATACATGGTATTGTAACCACTAAGATTATCTATAACGCTCTCAAGTTTCACACCAGGTCTCTGCGTTTTTCGTTTATATCCGATAAAACGAACCACTTGACCTTCCTATCCTGAGGGATTGCTGCGAAGTTATATGCTAATTGTTTGTTCCTTTAGAAAGGGAGATTGCGATTTCTCTCGTGTATCCACTGGGATTTCTTCTTGTATCCACTGCGATTTCTCTAAATTATCCACTGGTATTTCTCTCATGTATCACTGGGATTTTCTCATGTATCCACTGGATTTCTCTCGTGTATCCACTGGAATTTCTCTCTGTATCCACTGGGATTTCTCTCATGTATCCACTGGAATTTCTCTAAAGTATCCACTGGAATTTCTCTAAAGTATCCACTGGGATTTCTCTCATGTATCCACTGGAATTTATCTAAAGTATCCACTGGAATTTCTCTAAAGTATCCACTGGGATTTCTCTCATGTATCCACTGAGATTTCTTTATCAATGAACAGTATCTTCTTCTTTTTCTTACGCTTCATATCGACCACTTGTTAACCACTCGTTGTGACTTGTATGTGATCCGAGTCTAAGAGCGATTGTACGATGTGCCAGTTATGCGCCTACAAGCAGGCCAGCACATCTGATTTCTGCGACACTTTTTATTTATTAGGTTAGCTTCTCTAGTCCCTATCTAGTCGCCTCTTACGATATGCCTTGTAGGTCGCAGTGTTACTATTAATTGCTCCCTATGCGAGCCCCGGCAACACACGGGACCATACATAACAAAGTCAGATATAATTTTCACAAACAAGTCGACAAAATTCAATAATACACAAATATATTCAATCATAAATTAAAACAACATAAATCAACTAAATATTATTTTCTAAGTACTTACCAATAATGAACTGACGTTGTGCAGAAAATCTTTGATATCATTCACAAACTCCTACCTGATGTGTGTTGTGTGCGAAACACAGTCGAACTGTCTGCTCCTACATAACACTGTGTACTAGAATCGATGGCATTCATGTTAATAACTCCTGAACGTGACACGGTTGCCACTCTCCCCTCTATCTATCGCTCTCTCTCTCTCTCTCAGATCTGATATTTTAGCTTACGTGGCGGTAAGTGGAATATCCAGAGGGTTTGCGATGTTAGGGGAGAATCGAACAACAAAGATGGTTGCTGGGAGAATAAATGTTTCCACCGAGAGTATTATGACTGTTGACAATTCAGTACTGTTTCGTGTTGTGACATAACGTCAGGTTAACTGATTCAGTACCAGGTTTTTTTCACCTCTGGACGGAATTATTTTTAGCTTCAAAATATTGCCACATACTTTAGTTAAATTAAAATATTGTTTCTAAATATGATTTAAAGTTGAACTTATTATATATCAAATTAAAGATAAATGATTGTACTTTCATAAAATATTTATTGTATGCGAAAATATAATGTTGTGTTGACTGTGCATGACAAATATTAGCATGTAATAAAAAATTAATTGAAATTCTGAGAACAAAAATCCAACTTACCAAGGGCCTTGAGGAACAATATGGTGAATAAGTCAGTGTAACTGCTCTCTTTATATAAGTAATCCATTTATGAATACACAAAAATTAAGAAAATATTGACGGAATATATGGTTTACTAACTGTTCGCAAATTAGCAACACGACCATCTGGAACCTGACTGGGGCAACGCCCTCTCGCAGCTGGTTGGGAAACACTACTAGTATTATTTAAATTATTAATAATCGACGTATTTAAATCACAAACTTCTGTGTCATCAGAATCAGAAGCTTCACTATTTTCACTATCAGTATCTACATCTTCATGCAACCAATCTCGCGCTTCTGCAGCTGTAAAACGTGCAGAACAAGCTGATAACAAACCATTTCTAGACTCTGAATTGTTAGACATTATTTTTAATCACAGGGTAACTTGAAAACGAAAATTAAACTTGGTTTCACTTCTGATTCTAGTCAAAACCACGATGTTGTGATTTGGTTATCGTTAGTACTTACTTTCTACTTAGTTTCCGGTTGATATAAAACTACAATCGGAGTGAAAATTAATAAAAACTCAACGCAATAGTAGCCGTCTTTTAAAAGACGCTTGGGACACGCAGATAAGAAATATGTGCACTACAGTGTTCCACGGGACTGAATCAGTTAATATATGAAAGTGGAACAGACAAAAAGTATTTATTTGTTGATAATTATTACTTTTAACGTGATACTGATTACTTTTAAAAGTTGAATAATTCCCGGAATAGATTAATAATACTAAATACTACAATATAACAACCCCAAAAAACCATGATTTTTCGAAAATATGTGTCTTGTCCCATTAAAACAACATGATCACGAGCTGACAATGGTTCTCATTTATTCCGTTTTACTTCTATTGTGTATGACATAGCAGCCAGTAGAATTAATTTATAGACGTCAAAAACAGATAGATAGGTAGAACAATGGCTGGATCTTATTCTTCTTTGATCGCTCCATATCAACCACTTGTTAACCACTCTGTGTGATTTGTATGCGATCTGAGCCTAAGAGTGATTGTACGTTGTGCCAGTTATCCGCCTACAAGTAGGAAAGCACATCTGATTTCTGCTATGCTTTTATTTACTAGGGTAGCTTACCTAGGTCTTAGATCAGTCGCCTCTTACGGCATGCCTTGTAGGTCAAAGTGGTACTTTTCTTTGCTTTCCTAGCGGGACCCGGCACCACACGGAAAAAATTGTTGGATGAAAAGATCGATAGAAATGTTGCCAGATAGAAAGCAGATATATATATATACTTAGGCTGGTAGGTATGCGTATAGGTAAGTAGATATATGGACAAAGAGATGGGTGGATGAATGGATGAACAGACAGGCAAGGCACAGAGAGACAGACAAAAAGAGAAACAGACAATGATAATCGCATTGTGCCAATTTGGTATTCTCAATATTCAAAGTGAAGCAATGTTGTAACGCCCCCTCCACATTATAACAGTTTGCCAACGCCCCCTCCCACATATATACATGCTCTATTTTCTCTTTGACATAGTAAATTAATATATATTTATGTCATACATGGTCAATTTTCGAATGATTATATGCATGAAATAGAAAATTGATGAAAAAATGGATCGTGTAAGACGGGCATAAGATGAGTTAAAATGCTGAATTCAAATTTTAAATGATTATTCAATCGCAAAATCACGAAAATAATTTATTAAAAATATTTATTATTAATTTAATCTTCAAGGAGTCACCGACCCCTAATCGCCTGAACACCTCCCAAATTCATCCGAACCAACTATCGGCCCCCAGAACGCTTCAGCGCCCACTGGGGAGTACCCCCACTTTGGGAAACGCTGCTCTAGAACTACAAGAGGAAACACTGTAGGTTACAGAACATGGATAATCGCATTGTGCCAATTTGGTGATCTTCTAGAACTGCAAAAGGAATTTTGCCTTGTGCCAAATTAAAGACTTTATCAAATTTCAGAAAGAAAAACAGTTATTCACATTTCTCCCGATCTGCCGTCTCTATGTGTCCTTCCAAGAATATGTCCTAATCTCTGATTGTCCTAGTCGCTTTTCGAAACGTTCACATTGTTCGGCCTCCAACTATCTGGTCGCCGTATAAACTCTACTCCGCCGTATCAACCTCTCTGGCTGATCTTCTTCTTCTACTTGTTACGCTCTATATCGATCACTTGTTAGCTATTCTTTGTCATTTCTATGTTATCCTAAGAGCGAGTGTGTACGGTGTTCCAGTTATGCGCCTACAAGTGGGCAAGTACGTCAGATTTCTGCGTCGCTTTTTATTTACTAGGATAGCTTCCCTAGCTCCTTCCGCGCGGAGATATTTCCTCAATTTTTAAGCAGTTAATTCAAAGAAAGTTAAAAAAAAAAAATCCCAACTACTCGTCAATAAATAAACATATATATATATTATTATATACTAAATTGAAGGAAACTGGACAACCCAATAGAATAACAAGGTTGAAAAGTAGTATAAGTAAAACAGTAGAAGTAAAACTAGAAAGACTTCTTCTTCTTCTTTGCGTTCGTTCTTTACGACCAATTTTAATCACTCTTTGTGATATGTTTGATCTTTGCAAAGAACGTGTATACGTTGCACATTGGTTTGGTAGGCCCCTAAACGCATATACTTCTACACGTTTAGGACATGTGCATCCGATTTCATCCAAACCTACTTTGTCGCTTCTTGCGACATGCGTGGCAGGTAACAGTGGTTCTATTCTTTACACCCAAATTTGGGCCCCGGTAACCACTCGGGCGAGAACGACTTCTTATAAGTGAAGCAACTTTATGGCGCAGTGTGCGGCTAATAACGTGCAACGTACTTCCGCCGTAGCGCAGTGTACGGCTTAAAGCGTTGAAAGAGCTAGGCCCATACCTCAGTCGCCTCTTACTACATGTCTTGTAGGTCGCAGTGTTACCAGTCTTTGCTGCCCTTGATAGCACTGTCAACACACTGGCGATACAGTCTATTGAATTATATATATTATTTGAAATTCAACACAGATGCAACAAAGCAAGTCAAATCATACGGCAAATGGCGCCAATTTTAAGATGCAAACACGTCACTATGAACACAAAAGAGCAATGTTCAACACAATCTTTCTCCCACATTATGTTACCAGTGCCAAACCTGGACACTGACAACAAACCATAGAAGAAAACTAGTCAGAACAGAGATGAAGTGTCTACGCAGAATGCTGGGTGTAACAAGAAGAGACCGGTTGAGAAATAAAGACAGGAAAAAATTGGTACAACATCAGTACTAGACTTCATCAAGAAACAACAAATTAAATGGTTCGGCCTCGTAAGCAGATTACCAACAGACAGTGCACCTGAAAGAGCAATGCTGCTCCGATACAATGGGTACAAAGCAAAATGTCGACCACGCAAAAGATGGACCTCAGAGATAACAGAGGCAACGAAAGAAACTATCTACGAAGCGCATACAAGGGCCCGTTTTAGAAATCTCTTCTTGACCTGACGCTGTGAGGCAAACAGGATTGGAAAAAAAGAAAGAAAGATTATTGACACACCTTACAAACAATGTTGTCAGTCTCGGTAGCAAAGTGATTACGCTTGCTTTCGAAAGGGCGTGGGTCCGAATTTGGTTTCCGCCGTTCTGTTCACGGGGCCATTTCTTTAAAAAAAACTCCAAAGATTATTACAGGAGCTACGGAGTTTAAAAAAAAAAAAGTAAAGGAACCCTTTCATACCTCGTGGTATATAGGGCAATACAATGTTAGGCCTGTATCGTTCATTGACCGTCGGCACACGATGGGTGATGTGGTCAGCATCACGCCGCTACAGAGTGTGTGCTTTGTGCAATACTCTAGGCAGATGTCGTGTGATTTGTGAGGAGAAGGATCGAGCCATGTGGGGTAAATCCAGGTGCAATAAAGTCAATCCTTCGTATTTAGTACCTGTTTATTTGTAGACACACAACGTAAACACAAAACTTTTTATAGTGGTTGAGTGCGTAGATCCAAGCCCATATATACCGCATTAGAAAGATCATTAAAGAGTGTTTATCATACGATGTGCACGGAACGACCTCACCGCCGTCCTTGTGGTTCCGGTACCAGCAAGGGAAGCAAAGAATAGTGCCACTGCGACATAGCAGGCATGTCGTAAGAGGCGACTGATGTAGGACCTAGGAAGCTACCCTAGTTAATACAAGGCATCGCAGAAATCGGATGTGCTGGCCTACTTGTAGGCGCCTAACTGACACAACTTACAATCGCTCTTAGGCTCAGATCACATACAAATGACACAGTGGTTAACAAGTGGTCGATGTGGAGCGTTTGGAGAAGAAGATGAAGAGAAAGAAGAAAGAGCGACCTCACCACATGCTGCATGTGGAAGTCCAAAAAGGCAGGAAATTCGTTATAGAAGTCGCACTTCACTAATCAATACTGACCGTAAAAGTACCGATGGTACGAGGTCTCAAGAAAAGTGATTCGGACTACCTGTTTCCTGCAACGATCACACTTGAAGGATTTAATCTTCAAGTACCTCTAAAGTCGGCAAAGGCCCACCGCATGCGGTGAGACATCAGTCAAATGGTAAGCATGGCTCACGCAAAAATCAGTCAGAAGCGCAATATCAGGCGTCATGGCAGCCGCCTGAATTGACAGCAGGCGATCGCAGAAGAAGGTGAAGAAGATGATAGTGGTTACGTCGTTTGCCTGTCGTACTGAAAGTTATGGTTTCGAATCTGGATCGAGACACATGTACAAGTTTTTCATAAAATCCCTTTAATTGTTGCCAGTGGAATAAAGTCGATCCTTCGCTGTAGAGCCGCTGTAGCGTAGTTGTTAGTGAACTCGCTTCGCAAGGCTGGTGGTCTGGGTTCAGCTCCCGCAATGTGAGTCAAGTTTTCGACCAAGGCCACGCATGGCGACACCAGTCAATGGTAAGCATGCTCGCAAAATCAGTCAGAAGCGCAGATGGCAGTCCTGAATTGACAGCAGGCGAAACGTGCAGCAGAGGTGAAGAAAAATACGCGTTTGCCTACGCACTGTTTTTAATCTGATAACGACAAGTTATGAAATTCCTTTAATTGTTCCGTAATTCATCTTCGCCGTTGGGCAATTTGGACAACTTTTATAGTATATAAATTGATTGATTGATTGATTGATAGGGTCATCATAATTGCACTTCGAATAGTAACCATGCGTGCTCCGATCTCTTTCTTACACAGGAAGATCTCAGCTGCAGTGCACGAACTCCATAGCACCGGCGAGGGTTCTGATATAATTTTAAAGATGGTGAAGATATTTTTGTAGTAATTTTATTTGTAAACTTTACTAATGAATTTTACCTGGACAGAGGCTTTAGCCTGCTCTCTCGATTTTGAACTGCAAGTGTTCTTTTAAATGCTCAAATTGAACAAATAACTGACGTTGTATCGTCCGTCTCCGATAGGACTAGGAACTCATTCTCACCTACACTGAGATCAGGAATCTCTGGAAAATATCCAGATGGCTCCACGAGGAAGCGAACCTGGAACCTGTTTTGCACGAGATACAAGCGGCAAGCCTCTACGAAATTTTATAGTATACAAATTCTATCGCGATAGAACAAATGAGGTTATAACTATTTAAAGTTCTGAGTATATAAAATGTTGAAGAAGAAATATAACAAAGAAATGTAATACATTTTATTTAATACTCAAGAAAATAAAGTAACTGCGCAGTCTACCATATTAAGAGAAACACTTAATGCGTGGAATATACAAGACTGACTGCACGTGCGCCCACCCATATTGATTTTCTCCGCACAGATGTATTGTTCTAGATATATATAATTATATTGTACTCATAACCCACTCCAATGTTGAGACCTTTGAAGTTTGTTTATTATCCGTGGGAGTGTGAGTGTGAGTGGGTGCGTGTATTTGTTTTACGTGTAATTTCATCTGAAAGTTTTATAATGTTTAACTGTAAGGTTGTATCCTTGATGATCTGTTTCGTCATTCATTCCTGTATTCACTTATTCCTCCCTTTTTTCCTTTCTTCAATCATTCCTTCGTTCCGTCTTTCATCCTTTCTTCCATCTTCTGTCTTTCATTTCTCCCTTCCTCCATTCCCTCATGTTTCCCTTCCTTCCTTCCTTCCGTCATATTTTCATTCCTTCCTTCTATTTGTAGTGGATAGCCAGCTTCCCCTCCCCGGGTGGCAGCTCAAGAATCAGACAGTTAACTTTAGTGTAGTATGTAATTAGATATTTAATAGTTGAGACTATGTGTTGCACTCTCTAAGCAGAGACGGAACACATAACAACGAGACATTTTTGACGTAATAAAAACTACGTAGTTGTGTAGTAACAGTCAGTTAGAAACGTTAGTAAACAAGATTCCTAGATCTACACTTGACATGGACAGACGTGTTTGAGAAGCCTCTGTCAAAGCATAAATAAACCATGTATATGAAAATATCAAATGGAGTTCAGTGTCCTATAATAAGCTGTGTCCACTGAGTTGTGTAATCATCATGTAACACCTCAGTCTGAATACTGTCATCAATCAAAAGTAACATCATCAAAAATATCTTGATGGGGGTAGAGATGGAATAAAACCATACAACCCAATTATCACTAACAAAAGGGACCCCTTTCAACAATTCTTTCATTCTGTCTTCCTTCTTTCCTTTCATCTTCTTTCCTTCATTTCTCCCTTCCTTCATTTCCCTCATGCTTCCCTTCCTTCCTTTCTTCCGTCATATGTTCATTCCTTCCTTCCTTCCTTTATTCTGTCTTCCTTCTTTCCTTTCATCTTCTGTCCTTCATTTCGTCATTCCCTCATGTTTCCATTCCCTTATGTTTCCATTCCCTCATGTTTCCATTCCCTAATGTTTCCATTCCCTCATGTTTCCATTCCCTCCCTCCATCATTTTGTTTTATTTGGACCTACATTTCCTCATTCCTTCCTCCGCCTTCCTTCCTCCATTTCTTCATTCCTTCCTTTCCATCTTCCGTTCTTTCTGTCTTATTTTCATCATTCTACATTTCCTACCCTCCCTCCTTCAATCCTTCCTTCTTTTCCGTTCTTCTTCCTCCCATCACTCATTCCTTCCTTTGTCCCCTTCTTTGACTTCTCCTCTCGTTCTCTTCAAATATTGTCTATATGTTCAATGTTGTCTAATAAAATATGTTATGTCTCCTCTCATGCCTGAAGTAAGCTGTCCATGTTTCTTAGCCATGTAGTAAAGAGCTGATAACACTGACTTGGTAGATCTGCATGAGAATGGAATACAACCAACCACCAACCACCACAGCATACAATAACAAGAGATCAGGTATTAGATTAGGTACATTGTCTCTCTCTGTCCTCCGGCTTTTTCTTACTGTCGTCCGTTACCTACGTCATATCTAACTCCCATATCTGCTGCTTTTACGTGCACGCCTTCTGTGCGTTGCACACCAACGCGTGCACTCCTCCACTACATTATGTGGTGTCGCGGTATTGTCATCGCCTGTTCTTCTGTCGTTGTCCTATCCTATCAGACACATATATGGGGTGTGTTGTTTTTTTTTTGCTGTCCATAGAATTTTCATCATTCTTCTGTAAAACCTCATCTCTGTGGCTTCCAGTGATCTTATTGATTGTTTGTTTATTGTTCATGATTTGATGCCATACATAAGTATTGGTTAAAAATAGCAAGGGAGTGCGCGTTTTCGCAGTGTTATTAGTAATGATTACATCTATATGCAGATCAGAAATAAAGAGTAGAATAAGGTTGGCCTAATCATTGTTCCAGAAAATAAGAAGCAATATATGCAACAAGTCGATTAAGATCAGAATGAGAGGTATACAGTGCTGCATAAAACCAATATTGACATAGGGATGCCAGTCATGAAAAATTTCAGATCAAGACACAGAGAAAGCTCATTATCAATATAAGAAAGAGTCAATCATCATTTTTCGGATATGTGATAAAAAAGAAAGGTTTAGAGCGCATTGTTACAACTGGTAAAAAAGAATGGAGACACGACAGAGGAATACAGGGAGAGGACATTGTGGATAGCCTGACTTAATGGCATGGAAGAGCGTCAACATCTGAAATGATAGCAAACACCAGAGACAGATTTTTCAGATCCATGATCACCTACAACAACCGGCACAGCACTTCGTGATGATGATATAGATAAGTAGATGACCTGAAAACTCTGCTTGATTCCACATGTATGGACGTTGTCTTTCCTTTGTATAAAACAGTCGAGTAGAAAGGGGGTTTGTGCAAAATGGGTAAGGCAAATTCTCCACATCAGCTGCCCAGGCTAGGCATAAAGCGAGAGGACACTTCATCATTGCTTTAGGCTCAGACACAATACGGATAATCTTTGGCAATAGAGACAAGCGCAAACTCAGAAGTTGTAACAGTAAAACACATACCAATTAACCGTCTGTAAAGATGTAAATAGCCATATATATATATATATATGGACAATGAGCAAAGCGCAGTCACAAAAAATAACTCCATGCTAAATATACTGCCTGCGAAAAGTTACTAATAACACCAGAAAAGACAAGAATCACCAACATCAGCATACGACGGAAAGTTTGGTACAGAACCTTGCTTGAATTACATTGAGAAACAAAGAATAATGTGGTTTGGTCACTTAATAAGAATGCACCCAAACTCCACACTATGCATAATCTTCAACAAAAGGACATGAGGAAAGAAGGCAAAAATATCAATCACGCAAGCTACCAGAACAGCAGAAGACAAAAACAGAAAGCAACAACACTGAGCAGCAGCCCGGTAGCAGTGTGACGATCAGAAAAAAGAGAAGAAGATATATATATATATATTGAATGAGAGAGAGAGAGAGAGAGAAAGAGAGAGAGAGAGAGAGAGAGAAAAAGCGAGAGAGAGAGAGAGAGAAAGAGAGAGAGAAAGCGAGAGAGAGGGAGAGAGAGAAAGAAAGAGATCATAAACTATTAACAATTGAAAGGTTAATAGGGTAATGATTATTCTACTAATTGACCTCTCCTCCACCTGTAACTATAACGTTACAACAAGCACGACATCCCGACAGTGTTGCCGAGGTCAATGACCGCTTGCTACAGTTAAGTGGCCCGAGTTATTTGAGGACAACAACAACACACTGTTTGCAACATCCATTTTTATGTGTTCAGCAAAATACGTCGGATAACAGTTTCATCATACGGTTGGCACGTAGTCCTGTCAGTGCATGACAGA